>JAVXUP010000618.1:0-396024 GCA_033070095.1 Escallonia herrerae | reverse complement strand
TTGAGCCGGCGATGGCGCTGGCCCGTGCCGCAGGGAGGGGTCCTCGTGCTGGAGCACTACGAGCGGGGCCCCCGAATGTCGCACACTTGGAGAGTGGGTCGGGATCTTCCATGCCCATGGGGGGGCGCACGGCGTGGTGAACGGGTGTTATGCCCGGAGGCTTGTAACAGGGTCGTGGTGCATGGGCATGGCGACGCGCGTCGCGGGGACAATATTTGGTGATGTTGTCGTGGCAATTGAGGCGCGGTCGGCGGACGAGCATTAAGAGACCATTGGCATTGAGCGCGCGTTGTAGAGAGCGCGATGAGTTAAGACGGGCGACGTGGGTCGAGGAAACGTCACGCTGGCGACGGGGCCAGTCTCGGAGTCTGTCATGTGAGTGCGTGCGACAGAGGCCGTAGGGGTGGCGCGTGGGCGCGCACGGCGGGTCTGGCGGCGACGGCGCGTGGTCGACAAAAAGTAAAAAGAAAAAGAAAAGAAAATTGCCCACCCCTATATAAGGAGAGGAGGGGGAGGGGGGGGACCACCCATTTGTGCCCACAAAAGTCAGAGAGAGAGAGAGAAAAAAGGGATGGTGAGAGAAGAGGCGGAAGGGGGCGAGGGGTCGTCGGGGCCAGGGGGTCGGCCAGAGGAGAGGTCGGTGGCCCGAGGGGAGGGGGGTCGGCCAGCCACGGGGGTCGGCCGCGCGAGGGGGATCGGCCACGCGAGGGGGTCGGCCGCGCAAGGGGGTCGGCCAGCCACGGGGGTCGGCCGCAAGGGGGGTCGGCCAGTCATGGTGGGTCGGCCGCACAAGGGGGTCGGCCAGTCATGGGGGGTCGGTCACGCAGGGTGTCCGACAGGCCCAAGTCCCATCCTCACAGCCCGGAGCGACGCCAGCAGCGAAAAAAGTTCGGCAGAAGATGTGGGCGGGCGAAGCCGCGCGGGATATGATGACTGTACCTGTGCCGGCGCCGCCAGTCGATGAGGCCATACCGTCAGTGGGTGTCGAGGCGGCAGTGCCATTGACCTTTGATGATGGCGGTAGGAGGTCCTACGATCCGGAGCCAGATAAGACAAACACATTGCTGGGGGTGAGGGGAGTAGTACCGTGTGTACCGGACCGTGAGCTGTGGAGGGAGTTGGCCATTCGTGTGGCAGACGGAGCGTTCATGACACCGTGGGGTGGTCCGTCGATGGGAGAGGAGCCTCGGCTGTCGTCACCCTACCTTCGCGCGCCGAGCCGGTCGGAGGCGCCTGTGATGTCGCCGAGGTATGTACCGGCATTGTTGATTGGGAGAGAGGACATACCTTGGTCGCCGGTGATGTTCAAGGGCCATAGTGCGATGCCGGTAGGGTGGGACTTTTGGTGTGAGCATATGTTGGAGACACCGGTGAGGGCGCAGGTGTTGCAGGCACTAGGGCTGTTACCGGCGATCAATATTACGGCGAGGGGGCTGGAGTTATATAGGGATACGCCAGGGATGACCCGATTGCTGGCAAGATGGAGCACGCAGTCGCATACGTTCGTGACCGAGTTCGGGGAGATCGGGCCGACGTTACTCGATGTGTTGATGCTGACAGGGCTGCCGATACACGGGGAGGTGGATGCACGGGTGACCCGGCTGAGCGGGGAGGAGCGGTTGTTGCAGACGCAGCTACTAGGACATTTTGGCGGAGACGAAGAAGCACCGGAAGGGGACGTACGGTGGGTGGCTGCGCCAGTTCTACGGTACGCCGCAGGCGAGGACAGGCCAGAGGTTGGGCAATGCTGCCCAGTTCGTGATGGGTCCGTATCATGGCAGCGATCGGTACGAGTTGGTGGCGTTTTTGGCGATGTTCTTATCGAGGTAAATTTTGTACTGTCGTGTGATTATTCGTGAATATATCGTATGTCCTGCTTGCCCTGTAAAACGTCAAACTGACATATGTTGCCGGTCGTTGTTTGCAGGTTTGTGTTTGAGGGGACACCTGAGGATGGCATTTCCCCGAGGGTGTTTCCCTTGGCCATTCGGATGGCGCAGGGAAGGCGGGTCGGCTTGGCTCCGGTGTACTTGGGCACGTTATACTCGCGGCTAGATCAGTTCGTGAATGACGTGAAGCGGTCGTATGGTCGGTATCAGGTGGCGACGTACGTGGACTGGATGTTCTTGCAGAGGTACCTGTACGAGTGCTTTCCAGGGTACCGTCCTGACGGATACCCACTCGCACACCCGTCACCGACGATGGGGACAGTGACCCGTCCAGGCAGGTCGCGGCAGGTGGCGTTGTGGTGTAGCGGGTCTCGGGCTTTTGCTTGGGCAGGCATCAGGAGGCCGGGGTGCCCGTTGGCACAGATTCTAGACAAACGGGGGGAATGCGAGCGACGGCCCTATATGGAGATGCATGCGTCATATGGTACGCCGCCATGGCTGCACGTGCAGGAGGTGACGACAGATCTGAGCAGGAGAGGCGAGCTAGCGCCAGGACAGCTGGCGCTATTGGTCGCGTATTTTCCCGGCTGGCTCCCGGTATTGACAGATGATGGCGGGAAGCCCGCCGAGTGCTGCTATTATGTGGCGAGGTATTGCCCGGACCGTCTGTCGTTGGCGTTCGGGTACGACCTAGAGCCCCCATGCGGTTATGACAGCCCTTGGAGTGTGGCGACGGCTTTTGGGTATACACTATATGACAGAGCCCGCGAGTGGCCGGCACCGACGACAGAGTGGAGGCAGCCAGGGACAGAGGTGGCAGGGGCGGTGACCGCGGATTATGCGCATTGGTGGGAGCGACTGCGAGGGAGCTGGGCCGGATGGCTGGCACAGCCGTCAGGCACACGTCGACAGGTAGATGTGTTCGCATGTGACCGAGCCCTGAGTTTGATATCGGCCACAGTCGCGAGGCAGTGCGGGATGCTGTCACTGGTGACCGGGAGTTCTGTTCCGAGCTCGGAGAGGGAGGCGGAGGAGGATGCCGTAGAGTTGGGGGACGCTGCTCCCGGGGAGGACCGTGGAGAGGAGCCTATTGCCGAGGTGCCGAGGGTGCCGGGGGCCGGCAAGGGGCCTTTGTCGGCATTGCGAGTGGGGATGATGGAGACAGCGCGTCAGGCTAGTGCTGGTACCTCAGCCCCACACCTATCAGGGGCGAAGAGGCCGCGCGACGTATTAGAGGAGCTAGACTCTGAGGTTTGCTTCTGTCCTTTCTTTTTGTCGTATAAATATGGTTTGCATATTGCTCATAATCTGTGAACTGACAGCGGTTTTGCCAGGGGGACGAGGAAGAGGCGGTCGCGGGGGGGAGCGAGGCCGAGACTGAGATCGAAGGCGAGGAGGCTATGGCAGCCGAGGCCGGCAGATTAGTTGACAGTGATGAGACCGAGGCCGTTGAGATATTGACGGCCGGTGTGCCGAGGAGGGTGAGCCCATTGCCTGCTACTGAGGAAACGGTGGGGGCACTATACGGCGGAGAGGGGAGCGATACGGTGATGTTCGACATTGACGAGGACTGGTGGACAGGCATGGAGACGCAGGTTGTGGGAGGTGATGGTGGCGAAATGGCGGAGCCTGAGTCTGTTGTTGCTGCCTCGATTCGTGAGCGAGAGACACCGGTTCAGGCTGTGGTGGTGCGACGGCACGACACATTGCCGGAGTCCGTGGTTGAGGTCGGAGCTACTCTTCTGGCGATGCACTCAGCCACGATTGGTGCGCAGAGGGCGGGTGGGATGTCGGAGATTTCTGCAGCGGGCGGCAGTGGCGCGACAGTCGGAGAGATGAGTAGAGGATCCTCGAGCGGTCAGGTGGATGTGGCAGCTTGGGGGGCCTCCAGCTACCAGCGGAGACTGTGCGCCGGTTAGAACTGGTGAAGGCAGCGTTCCCGCAGACATTCGAGAGCGTGGTGGTAGAGAACCCAGTACTACGGATGTGGGTGTCTGCAGGGTTTATGGAGTGGTTGCTGCCGTTCGCCAGTGTGCCGTCGTCGGGTTGGACTGCAGAGTTCGTTGCTCGGTCGCTTTCAGAGTTCGCTCCGTTCACATCGCTAGGTATGCAGCTGGACTGGCTAGCAGATTTCTTTAGATCGAGGAGCGTCAGCCACGAGATGGATGAGAGGCGTGCAGTCGTGGTTATGCGGGAGATGTTGCTGGAGCGGCGCCGCACAGGATTAGAGGCAGAGCGGTCAGAGATTACGGCAGAGTTGGCCGGGATTGACATGCAGGTGGCAGAGATAGAGAGACAGCTCGTCGATTTGCAGAGGCAGTTGTCCGATCTACAGAGGCGGCGAGGTGAGGTGGACGGGCGAGAGTCAGAGCGGTTAGGGCGACAGGCCGAGCTTGATGCTGGATGGTCAGAGGTACAAGCAGAGCGGGAGGCACTTCAGGCATTCAGCTCCCACCCAGTTGCATCGCTGTTGTCTAGACTTTCTTAGCTTGTATGTTACTTTGCTGTAGTTGTAGTGCTTAACGACGGCTAGTAAACGTTTGATGTATATGTACATATTTTCGATGGTCTCGGCTTATTGTATGTTATGTTCGGTTGCTCTCTTCTTCTCTCTTTTTTTTTTTTGAATGTCTTGCGCGTTTTGGTCACCTGTGAATGCTCTCCCATTCCCGCCCGTAGAAAGTGACTTAGGAAGCATAGGTTGAGAATGAGTGTTAGCTAGGCAGAAGCTGAGGTAACAGCATGACTTTGTATTGATAGGACGTGGTACAAAACACCATTACATGAGTAGTGTAGAACGCTACACAGATCAACAAAAAAATACAAGTCTGTAAGCAATGTCGCATGTACAAAAATGCTACGAGAGCGCGTACTATGACGCGGGCGGATAGGGCTGGGGGAATATTGTCGTGACTAAACATAATACTTCTTCAGGTAGCGGCCGTTGATGGGGGCCGAGACCTGACCGTCGTCGTGGTTGAGCAGGAGGTACGAGCCATTAGTGCGGGCTTCGTGCACCGTGAAAGGGCCCTCCCAGTTTGGCGTGAATTTAGGAGCTGACATGTTGGCCCGCACATGCTTGGCGGCTTGAAGAACAAGGTCACCCTCGATAAATGAACGTGGCTTGACGGTCTTCCCATAAGCTTTCGTGAGCTGCTCATGATACTTCTTCATGCGGCGCAGGGCCGTGGCTCGTCGTTCGTCGAGGCCGTCAAGTGCCGCCAGCCGGGCTGCTTCATTTCCGAGACCGCTGCTTAGGGAAAGTCGAGCCGATGGTTCTGCGATCTCGGCAGGTACCACGCACTCGTCCCCGTAGACGAGAGAGAAGGGCGTGGCCTTTGTCGCTGTGTGCAGGGATGTTCTGTAGGCCCAGAGTGCCAGATTCAGTTGTTCGGACCACGACCGGTCGGCGTCATGCACCATTCGCGATAATACTCGTAGCAAAGTCTTGTTGGAAGCTTCAGCTTGACCATTACCTTGCGGGTAATAGGGAGTTGATGTAGCATGGCTGATGTTGTACCCTTCCATGAGAGCTCGAACCTCTCGGTTAATGAATGGGGTGCCATTGTCAGATATAATACACCGAGGGATGCCGAAACGACAGATGACGTCACGTAAGAAGTTAGAAACGGCACCTCCCGTGGCTCTCCGCAGAGGTACGGCTTCAACCCACTTCGTGAAGCGTTCAGTAGCAACCATGATCCATGAATGGCGTCTGGACGGCGGGTGGATGGGGCCGATGAGGTCGAGGGCCCAAGAATGAAATGGCCACGGGGCTGAGATCATGTGCAAGTCGGATGCTGGCGTGTGTATCCTGTCGGCGTGCCGCTGGCAGGGTTGGCAGCGTCGGACATGCGAGATGGAGTCGGATTCCATAGTCGGCCAATAATACCCCAATCTTAGTAATTCTGCATACAGCTTCTGGGAGCCTTGATGTTCACCACAATCACCATTGTGTACTTCGTTAATGACCTTGACCACTTGGGCACCCTGCAAGCATCGCAGGGTGCGTCCCGAAAATCCCTTGCGAAACAACTCGCCTTCCGTCACAAAATACTTGACTGCCTTGCGCTTGATGGATCGTGCTGAGCCGCGGTCAGGTGGTAGAATCCCGTGGGATAAATACTGGATGAAAGGCTGGCGCCAGTCACCTTCGATGTCAATGACAAGAGCTTCTGCCCCGTCGGGTGCATACAAGCACTCGGGACAATCTTTTTGTATATCCGAGGCGTCCTTGGCCATGGATGGCCAATATAGGCCCATACGCTGGAGGCGACGATACAGAGGGGGACCGTCGAGGCCACAACACTTCTGGTGGCCGAGCTGTAATTTGTGCTTTGCCTCTTCCGGTGCCAAACACCTGGCTAGAGTGCCTCCGGGACACCGCCTGTATAAGACATCTCCCATCATTGAAAAGTCTGTAAGGGTGGAGGCATGAGCAAGAGATGGCGCTTTAAGTTTGTCGATAATAGGTTGCCTCCAATCGTCCGCAGTAACGTCCCTCGGGACTAGGTTCAGTGCTGTGCATGGTTCCATTCTCTTGACGATGGTTAGCATCCGTTGTTCACCATCGACCTCTATCTTTGACGCGATCGTGGCCAAGCAGTCCGCATGTCTGTTGTGGCACCTATTGTGATGTTCATACTGGACATGACCGAGTCTTCCTTCCAAGTGTTGCACCAAGGCACGATAAGGTGCCAAGGCTGGTTCTTTGACCGCGAACTCCCCGTCCGCCTGCTTCATGACCAAATTTGAATCTCCTTTCACACACAGCGCCTTAGCCCCCATACTGACGGCGATCATGAGGCCAATGACAAGTGCCTCGTATTCAGCTTCGTTGTTAGACACCGGGAATGCAAGTTTGAAAGATAATGAAGTAGTGCCCGGAGGACTATGCCGGCACCCCCTTGCCGGAGGGGCGTGCCATTGGGACCTTTGCTAGTGGCAGAGCCGTCGAATTCAAGCGTCCACAGTTCATCGATGTCGGTGATCAGGGCTGTCTCCTCCCCAGGCAGTTGATCCGATATCGGTTCACATTGTTGGCGTGGGAAGAAGGCCAGGAGGTCTGCAAGTGCTTGGCTCCGCAGAGCTGTAGGATTCTTGATAGATAAACCGAATTCGGCCAATAGCAGCAACCACCGTGTGAGTCGGCCAGACAGGGCGGGACGCGTAAGCATGTAACGGAGTGGGTCAGCCTTGGTGACGAGTGTGATCTGGTGCGCCAGAAAGTAATGTCTGAACTTCTGTGAGGCGTACACCAAGGCTAGACAGTGTTTCTCGAGCTCGGAGTAGTTGGCTTCGGGCCCTCTGATCACTCTACTGAGGTAATAAACAGGACGCTCGACACCTTCGACTTCTTGGGCAAGCAAAGCCCCGATGGATCTGGGTGTGGAAGTCAGGTAGAGTAGGAGTGGGATGCCCCGTTGTGGTACGACCATGGTTTGCGGTGACATGAGGACCGCCTTAATCCGTTCAAATGCTTGCCGTTGGGGCGCGCCCCAATTCCATGGTGCGCTTTTACGCGTCAAGTGTTGAAATGGCGTAATGAGCTCGGCCAGCGCGGGTATGAAGCGTCGGAGGTAAGAGACCTTGCCGAGGAAGCTCTTCAGTTGCTTTGTGTTCTTGGGGGCGGGCATTTCTTGGATGGAGGCTGCTTTCGAGGGGTCAACGTCGATGCCCTGTCGACTGACCAAGAAGCCGAGGAACTTGCCGGAGGAGACGCCGAAGGCACATTTCAATGGATTCATCCGCATGTTATACTGGCGGCAACGATCAAAGACCGCTTGAAGGTCGGTGAGGTGATCACTTTCCTTTCTGGATTTGATAATAAGATCGTCGACATAGTCTTCCACAGTACGGTGTATCATGTCATGGAATATTGCTGTCATAGCCCTTTGATACGTAGCACCCGCATTCTTGAGGCCGAAAGGCATAACTTTCCAACAAAAATTACCCATAGGAGTGCGGAAGGCTGTCTTGGCGCTGTCGTCGGGGTTCATGCGAATCTGATTATAACCTGCGAACCCATCCATGAAAGATAAAGTTTCATATCCGGCGGCGGCCTCCGTAAGCATGTCGATATTGGGTAGTGGAAACTCGTCCTTGGGGCATGCCTTATTCAAGTCCCGAAAGTCAATACAGACGCGGACTTGGCCATTTTTCTTTTGTACAGGGACGACATTAGCCAGCCAAATAGGGTGAGTGATAGGTTCGATGAAGCCTGCCTGCAGGAGGCGTTCAATCTCTTGCTTGATTTTCAATTCGAGCTCGGGGCGGAATGTCCGCGGGTGCTGTCGGCTAGGGATGGATCCGGTAGCAATGTTGAGATGGTGTGTGACTAAGGCAGGATCCAGTCCGGGCATCTCATTGTAGCTCCATGCCAAGACATCACGATACTCGTGCAGGAGGGAAACCAATTCCTCTCTTCGGCCGGGGGCGAGTTTTGTGCCAATGTAGGTGTGCCGCGGTTCTTCGCCCGGGTCGGCCAGGTTGATTTCTTCAATATCTTCAGCCTGTGGTCGAGGGCCGTCCTCATAGCAAGGTGGTGCCGCGCCGGGGGTGAGGTCAGGATCTGGCTGGCAATGCTCGGCCGTGCGGCACCATTCAGTCTCTCCAAGGGGGTCGGGGTCGAGGGGGTCTGATGAGGGACCGCCTGGAGCCCTGCATACCGTCATAATTGATAGATGATTTTGCCGTCCTTGACGATACGTCGAAAGGCCGGCTCAGCCTTTTGCTTCTTGGACTTGGGGGAAGAAGGGGGGAATTGGTCGTGGCAGCAGGCGGAAGCGGTGGGGTTGACCCATTATTCTTGTTACTTCTCTCGGTTTTGGCCTTGGGGAGCTTGTCCCCGCACAGCTCATCCCAGGTCGGCAGCCTGGTAGAATGTATATGAGTAGCATTCTCACCATCCTCGGCAAAATTAGTGAAGAAGGAGGCCTCGGCGAAATAAGACTCGGCGCATTCAAAGGGGGCTTTGGTTGCAGGGATTGTCATTGCTACCTCATGTCCCGCAGAACCGGCTACCAGCTTCACACATTGGTGGTATGTTGAGGGAACGGCCTTGTTGACATGGATCCATGGTCGCCCGAGCAGGAGGTGAAAGGCAGACTCGCTGTCTATTACGTGAAAAGTAGTGTCGCGACGGACAGTTCCGACCATGAGGTCGACAGTGATATGGCCGAGGGTCGACTGAGGACCCTGTCCAAAGCCGGTAATCTTGACGGGGTCACGGATGATTTTCCTTGGGGGAATGCCGGCCTGTTGCAGGGTGATGAGAGGTATGATGTTGATCGAGGCGCCGCAATCAACCAAGGCACGACGGAAGCCCGTGCCATTAACAGTACACTCTAAAAACAGCGGCCGATTGTGATGCTCGACCGGCGACGAGTCTTCATCCGAGAAGACTAAGGCCGTGGAGGGGATGTGACGTAATTCAGCCTGGACGGCGAAGCATTCGGGACCGAGGCCGGTGGTGACCTCGAGCAGGCAATTGGAAAGATAAGTCCGGGCGGCGGGTGAAAACCCCATTTCATCAAAAAAACTTTTGATCTTCGTCATCTGTTGAAAGGAAGGCATCGACTGCTTAGCTGGAGGAGGCACGAGGGTCAGTGTGGGCTCTGCCGGGGCTTCGTGGATTACAGGCTCGACATGGTCAGTGACAGCCATGAGGGCCTGGTGCCCCCTATTGTTGCGATGCGGTGGGTAGGGATCTTTGCGCACATCGTTGTTCTTCCGTAGCTGCAGGTCGCCCGACGCTACCTTCCTTGCAAAGATGGTTCGCAGTGCATTGCAATTTTTGAGCGGATGGCCAAGGGCTCGATGGAAAGGACAGTAGGTGGGCCTGGCCTTTTCTTCGTCTGTGATGTTGGTCCGCATTGGTGGCAGTTGGAAATTTTTGTCATGCGCCACCCATTCCGCCAAGAGTTTCTTCACTGTATTCAGATCACAGGGATAGTCAGGTGCAGGCCTTTGTTGCCTTCGCTTGTCGGAGCCTTGGTCCCCATCTGGAAGCTGACGCTTGAAGCCTGCATAGTTGTTGCTGTTGTTGCTACGCTGAGTGATAGGTGTATCTGCTGAGGCCAACAGCGTACTTTGCGGTCGAGGCTTCCATGACTTGACAGGACCAACTGTCTCGTAAGTTCCTCGGGCTGTCTCCTTGAGGTGTCCCCATGACCTTAACTGTAGGTTCTCGATATGCACTCGGTAGACGTCAATCATATTTTTGATGCATATGGGAACCAACGTTTCGTCTTTGCTGAAGTCTGTGCACTCAAGGCACTTGAGATGAAAACGATGCACATATTTATTCAAGTCTTCTCCTTGGTTCTGGCGAATGCCAGCAATATCAACGATAGTCACGCGCTCGGTCTCGTAATGAAACTTGTCTAAGAACAGCTGGACCATGTCGTTCCAGGTGTGGACGGTCCCTGCGGGGATCTGGTGATACCAAGTGTAAGCCAAGCCTGTAAGGGACTTGTGGAATTCTCTCAACTTTAAGCTGCCTCCTGTACCATACTGCTCCAAGGAGCCTGCGAACCTTGTTAAATGTTCACGGGCGTTTCCCTCACGTCCGTTGAAGAGCACAAAGTTTGGTTGCTTGTACTTGAGGGGGTAGGGTGCGATGGCGATATCATTGGCGTACGGGGCGTGTCCGGTTAGACGGGCTGAGGAGTCCGGCTCGGAATTCCTCGACAGGCGACGGACAAGGGCTTCCAAATCTGATCGAGTGACATAGTTGGAGGATGGTGCCTCATTGCCGGTCAAGGGGTGATGACCGCCTGGTGTGTCGCGAGCCCCCGAGCCCCCAGATGGCACGGCTTGATGAACGGGGACATGGGAGGGTTGGTATAGTACAGGTGCTGGCAAGGGCAGCTGTGCAGGGGCGAGTGTGGGTTGGCGAGACATGTCTATCACTTGGCCGGGGGTTTGGTGTTGCTCAATTGGATACGGATTAGGTTCCATCTCGATGGAGTCATGCGTTTCGAAGGAGCTTCTTGCCGGCGTTGGATGAGATGGTGTGACAGCGGGGAGGATCTGCTGCAAGACTGGGCCGAGATCCGTGTGTAGCTTGCGGGGCGGCACTGCAGAAGGAGATGTGTCGGCTACCGGCAGCGAGGGTGTTGCGAGCCCTACCGCCAAGGGTCTGGATATCCAAGGCGGCGGTAGTCGCGACACTGGGGCCGGGGCGACGTCAAAAGCTGGCCCCGGTCCTGAAGGCTGGATTGATGGAGCGGCCTGCTGTGAGGACATGGCTTGTATGGATTTTTGCATCTCCATAATGGCGGCTAGTAGAGTGGTCTGTGAATCTTGCAGAGTGGTGATGGTTGGAGTGAGTTGCTGGATGGCTGCATTTACGAGCACTTGCACGTCGGGGGTAGTGGTTGGCAGCTGGTCTTGGAGCCGCGTGGCGCTAGTCTCTTCCTGATCACCGAGGTGGTGTTCTTGCATGGCGGGGTTGGGTCCTTGGCTGGTTGCCCTGGTAGCTCTCCGTTGCACAGGCATAATGCCTAAGTCCGGAAGGTGTGCAAACCGCAATACGATGCTCACCTCCCCAGCGGAGTCGCCAAAATGATGATGCGGAAAATGGTTCGATGCTACGTGGAGGTGCCACAAAGGATGCGGTCTGAGTCAGCTTCCAGGTAGGCAACGCGGGAGACAGCAAGGACGGCGTAAGGGCCGAGGGCAAGGCTCCCCAGACAGGTCGTGAGGGCTGGCAGCGCTGCGCAGGCAGGGTGACGATGAACAGGACCGACAG
Organism: Escallonia herrerae; assembly: GCA_033070095.1. Taxonomy (NCBI): domain Eukaryota; kingdom Viridiplantae; phylum Streptophyta; class Magnoliopsida; order Escalloniales; family Escalloniaceae; genus Escallonia; species Escallonia herrerae. The sequence continues at coordinate 384,381 of JAVXUP010000618.1, read as the reverse complement.
TCTACAGTCGCGACAAGGGTACGGCGTCAAGGGTCCGTAGACGGGAGTCCAAGTATATTTCTCTCACTAGAATTCCAGAGAGAATGTCTTTTTTAGAGAGAGAAAGTGAAAAGTCCAAATGAGCCAAAAATCCTTGAAAAAGCTCCAAAGTCCACTATTTATAGGCAAAAATGTGCATGTGTCATAAGTTGACATGTGTCACCCCCTGGGAACGACACGTCGCCAGGGGGGCCAAAGCACTGACCCTCCGTTGGACTGCCGGTCCCTAAGTTCGTGCTGCCCTGCCCTTGCAACATCTCTCTGCCTGTCTGAGGAGACTGATCATGCCGCGGTAGCATGGTCAGAGTAGCCCGTTGCCCCAGCCTCCAGTCCAAGCCCTTACTGAATCCCACAGGCCTGGCAGCGGTGGGGAAGACCCGACGCCCAGCTGCCAGGTGGACTAGGCAAGATGCCCTTCCGAAGACCTGCTCCCATCTCGGAGTGACCCGGGGGTCATAGTCCTTAGGGGTGCCGACGCGAGCCCCCAGTGCCAGAGCACGTAGGCCAGTCACGCAGGCACCCCGGCGGAGATAGTGTCCTGGAGGAGTAGCCTATCCCGTGAGCATATAACATGATTGCAGCGCATGGTGCGCGGTTGAGTGCGGGCGACGAGGGTCGCAGAGTGATCTCCGAGCGACAAGGGTCGTTGCGTGGATGGCGCGCGACCGTGAGCGACGGTTGTCATGGCGACAGAGCGGCCACAAGTGACGGTCGTCGAGACTACGAGCGACGGTCATCGCGACGAAGGAGCATGGTTCGAGAGCGACGGTCGCGAGCGACGGTCGTCGTGACAACGGAGCACGGTCAAAGGTGACGGCGTCGGTATTCAAGGCAGGTGGCCGACCCCTAAGGGAGGCCGACCCCTTGGGGTGGCCGACCCCCCAGGGTGGCCGACCCATTGGGGTGGCCGACCCCCTAGGGTGGCCGAGCCCCAAGGGTGGCCGACCCCTTGGGGTGGCCGACCCCCAGGGGTGGCCGACCCCTAAGGGTGGCCGACCCCCAAGGTGGAAGGCACGCCGAAGTCGCTTCACGAATGGTTCACGTGACTTGAGCATGCGTTGCTTTGACCGGCCCTCGAGCGTTGAAAAGTTGACCGCTGACTGGGTGATGTGTCGTGCAAAGTGGGTCCCTTAGCGGGTCCTGGGGTGCGACCAGAATAGGGTATGAACATGGCGATATTCATCTACTCCACCATGGCGATATTCATCTACTTCATTGCAGCACATTACGAGGGCAAACAAGCGCTGATCAAGTTCTACATGCTGGCAGCTAGTTGCATCAAGTTTGCAGTTTTGGCAATGATGGTTGCTTTCCTCACAGGGACATACGCTGTATTAGCTCACGCATCGGCCCTGGCGATTTCCACGTGCGCTATCGGCTCTACCATATGTGCCTTCCTGGCATATAGCTTAGCTTCTGAGAATGTCATTCTTAATTGCATGGACACGGTCCAGGAATGTGGCGACTCAAATCGCTGTTCTGAATGTTGCTTTCAATGTTGTTGTTCTACATGTTTCTTGGAAGAGTAAATGCACCGATGGCCACCGAATAATGACCCATTTTACACGATAGTCACTAAACTTCCATTTGTTTCATTTTGGTTATTGGACTCCCAAATTTGTTTAATTAAGTCATTCCGTCGGGCGAGGTTAATCTTTTTCCGTTAAGTTATCACGTGATGTGTACATGTGTACATGGGACATCACAACAGGGACAAAACCATCTCTCTCTCTCTCTCATTTCCTTTTGTTTTTTCATTTCATTATGATCATTCCTCGGTCAGCGACAACAAGATCCATCAAAAAGGAAAGCGGGCCTGATGGCGATCGTTGGTGCAGGCTTGATCTCGTTGATGATGTGGGAGGAAGAAGAAGAGAAGGCCACGGAGGGAGAGGGAGTGGTCGACACTGGCTGAGGGTGATGGTGGCGGTCTTAGGGGAGGAGAATGGAAAAGGAAGGAGGGGGAGGGGACCAAGGGTGGTGGCTACTCTCTCTCTCTCTCTCTCTCTCTCTCTCACGCACACACAAACGCACAGATTTGCCTTTCTCTCTCTCTTCCTCTCGGTTTTGGGTGATGTTTATGGTGGGGTTTGGGTGGTTCTGATTGGTGATGGTGGTGGAGTGTGGTGGCCATTCTCTCTTTCTCTCTCTCACACACACACACACACACACAAAACACAATCATTTCCTCTCTCTTCCTCTAGATTTCTGATGATGTTTGTGGCAGGGTTTGAGTGGTTATAAATGGGTGAACGGGTGATTGAGTGGCTGGCGATGGTGTAGTGAGGTATGGTGGTGTGCTTCGGTGATTGTGTCTCAAAACACAAGTGGAGATCCATATCTCCTTATCTCTAATGTGAAAACTTGACCAAGTAATTGATGTAAAGGCTACTGCCTTTTTGGAAAATGGATAGATTCTGCCTTTGTTGACAAAAGGAAGAATTCATCTTCCATATTCCACTTTGGTTGACTCCTTGTTGGAGAATCTGGGAGACATTTCCTTGTTATTCTGACAGCTACTTTTGTTGAAAAAAAATTGGACACCTTATCTTCTTTAACTTTCTTCTCCCTTAAGGATTTTATCCTTATTTTCCTTATATAAAGGCCATTCGGCCAAGGCAAAAACACACACACAAAAAATCCCTTTGAAAACCAAGGCCCATATACTCTTTATCCAAAAATTCCCTCTTACACCTTTTATAATTTTGAGTTAATTACGCGGTTGACCACTGTACTATTAGACAAATTCTACTTTGGTCACTGGACATCGATTTGTGTCATAGTAACCACTAAACTTTTAAATTCGTTTCATTTAGGCCACTCCGTCAAAATAATCTTGACGGCGGTAGGTAACACAGGGGTATATTAGTCTTTTTATGCTAGTCTTTATGAATTTCCCTTCTCTCTCTCTCTCTCTCTTTCTCTCTCTCTCTCTCTCTGTCCCTCTCCGTCTCACACAAATACTCCCCCAACCCACACACATTTTCACCATCACACACACATACGCATACCCATGCACACACATTGCCCCCCTCTCTCTCTCTCACATAAAGACACACACACAAGCACGCTGCCTCGCACAGTGACACATGCACGACACAGTCACACACACAAAGACCCACAAACTATACACAGACACACGCACAAACAGTGTCTCACACACAACCACACACAGTGTCTCTCATGCACACACACACATGCATAACAAACACAAGACCCACAAAAAAACACACAATATCCACTGTTACACACATGTTAATTGAATTTGTTTGTGTTAGTAAGAAACAAAAGTGGTAATTCTCTGTTTTGCAATGTGAGTTCTTTCATTATTCTGGAACTTTGTGTTGTATGTCGAAAGTGTGCATACAGTATGTGGGCTGTTGGTAGCTTAGGGTTTCTGGGTTTTACTAGCTGTAAAATAATTTTGAACCTTGGTAATCTTCTATTTAATACTATAAATGTCTAAAGTCAATAATTTTATATAAGGTTAATTACAAAATTATCCCTTGAGACTTACACGCTTTTGCACTTTGCCCCCCGGTTTACAACTTTTGCAATAGTGTCCCTCGAGGTTGACAAAACTGTTGCAAATAGCTCCAAAATTGGACGTCCATTCAATTTTGGACGTTAAGTGAGCATGTGCAGTGCACATGCCATTTTGGCATGGGCAAATTTGTAATTTTCCTACCCACCTTCCCCACTGTGTTCATCTTTCTCTCTCTCTATTCATCTCTCTCTCTCATCGCCATTCCGCAGATCCATTTCACTCATGTGTTCATCTTTCTCTCTCTATTCATCTCTCTCTCTCATCGCCATTCCGCAGATCCATTTCACTCATGTGTTCATCTTTCTCTCTTTTTGTAATTGATTTTTTTTCCATTTCACTCATGTTCATCTCTCTGCCTCTCTTCATCTCTCTCTCTCATCGCCATTCCGCAAATCCCAAATCTCTATCACTGCAACAGCAGCAACATATTCGCAGAAAGCCCTAGGAAAATTATTAAATAAGGGAAGTTCAAATCTCTGCATATAAAACCCTCCCTTAGTGCTTATTGTTACAAATTTCATATCGGTTTGTCAATTCAATTGTGCCGGTGCCGCTCGTAGAAAATGGGTATATGTACCTCAAAGCCCTCCTCACCTGAGTCTGATTTTCCCTATCATAATGCTATTCCGACCAAAGACAGCTCTAATTCGGTCAAGGACAGCGTTAATCTGGCCAAGGATAATGATAAATTGGCTCAGGTGGAGGTAGGTAAGAAATCTCCGCTGTTTTCGTTCTACAGTCCAAGTCCGGCGCACTACCTGTTCGGTAAAAAGTCTCCGGCGAGGACTCCGGCAAATGCAAGATTCAATTCAACATCGAAGTGGTTCTTTAGGGTACCGCCATTGCTAGCGAAGCACAACAAAGAGGTGCTGGCGAGGCGGCACTAATCGCTGAAGCCGAATGAGGCTGTTATACCGGAGGGAGAGGAGGAGGATGACGGAGCAGGACGAGGTGACGGAGAGAGAGAGAGATGAACAGAAAGAGAGAAAGATGAACACAGTGGGGAAGGTGGGTAGGGAAATTATAAATTTGCCCATGCCAAAATGGCATGTGCACCGCACATGCTCACTTAACGTCCAAAATTGAACGGACGTCCAATTTTGGAGCTATTTGCAACGGTTTTGTCAACCTCGAGGGACACTATTGCAAAAGTTATAAACACGGGGGGCAAAGTGCAAAAACATGTAAACCTCAGAGGACAATTTTGTAATTAACCCTTTTATATATGGTGTTTATTCTGAATTATTATTGCAGTTGAGAATTTCCAAAAGATAGGCATGTTTCGTTGACATTATATGTATAGATATATGTATATTGAGGCATGGTTGGGCTATGCTGTATTCAAGGCAACCAGTGCCTGTGAGAAAACAAGAAAAGAAAAGAAGGTAATGGCAAGATGTGAAGTGTGTGTTCCTGTGTATATCCATGCTTGCTCGTGGGTTTCTTAAGAAAACAGGAGGCTGGGAGTTTGATAATTAGTTGTCATGCGATTACATACAAGCCACTGCCAATCATGCGATTAACGACATTGTTGCCTCCCCCACCAACACCAACAACCTTAATCTTGGCAGAATCCATTGGCACAAACGAAGAGGAGCTATAAGTACAGCAAATCGCATGACGATGCCTCTCTCTGGAACTCTTACGGCGAGCCCTAGGAGAAAAGCAAGGTGAAGACAGCGTGGCATTCTGGCAAAACCTAGTTGAGGACGAAGAGGAAGGAACAAGCTGAGGTGGGTTTCTGAGTTGGAATGTAGCCATCAGAGGAAAGCGAGGAACTTTAACAAAGAAAAGGCTCTCACTTCTCAGGGTTTAGGAAATTTGATATTTGCTATTTTTGATTCCTTTTTGGTCTTTTAAAAAAGTTTGTGAAGAAATATTTGGAAAAGACATGGTTTTGCTTGGTGGGCCCAAACTTTGCTATGCTGATGCTCTTTCCTAATCTTCACACCTTGTCACACTCCACATTAACACAAGCCAGGTGCATGGTCATAGATTTGGTTGGGCTGTATGTCCATGCGCCACTGTTGATTGGGCTGAAAGTAAGGTCTTGAGTGCTTCAACGATATAGTAATGGAAGAATATCGTCTATGTGTGTGCGTGTGTGAAGAAGAAGAAGAAGAAGAAGAAGAAGAAAGAAGAAGGTGAATAGTGAATGGACTGTTGTACCCCTAAATAAACGGACTTAAATTGACGGAGTGACCTGATTAAAACGAATTTCAAAGTTTAGTGGTTACTATGACACAAATCGATGTACAGTGACCAAAGTGGAATTTACCTAATAGTACAATGGTCAACCGCGTAGTTAACTCTATAATTTTAGTACCCATATCTTGATATTGTGTGAGTTGTGAAAGAGGAAAGTCATGAGGGTTGTTCCAGAGTTCCTGTTGCAAGTGCATGCAAACGGAAATAATACTACAGACTAATCCTGGGGGTTGCGTGCCGTGAAGCCCATCACATCAAGCCATTGGTTCCGGGGGACGCGAATCAACATTTTAGGACAAAGTTTCGGCTTGATTCTATAGCTTGGTGAGATCATTCCTATTTATCTTGTAACATTTTACTATTTATAGTGTACTGTAATTTTGTTATTTTGTGTTAGAAACTGTGATTCCATTCCAAATATTTTGCAAAAAGGATCTATTTCCAACATTCTAAAAGGTTGATTTTGAAAAATGGAATCGCAACTTCTCGCACAAACAAAAGTTATTTTGGACGCAAGTAGATTCGAACGTTTTGATGGAAATAATTTTAAAAGATGGAAAGACATGATTTTCGATGTCTTAGATTTTTCTAAAATCTCTTTTGTTCTAACTGAGCCTGTGCCGGATGAAAATACCGAAAATTATGCTCAAAAGTTAGAAGCATGGAAAACTGTTAACAAATTTTGTCTCAGTACTATTCGTAATGCTTTATCAGATGATTTATATGGGATTTATAATTATTCTACACTTGCTAAAGCTTTATGGGATGAACTAGTCAGCAAGTATAAATTTGAGGAGGAAGGGACTAAAAAAATTTTAGCAGTTAACTTTTTGCAGTATCAATTGAATGATGATAAAAGTGTTAAAACTCAAATAAATGATTGTTAGAATATCATAAATGGTTTAGCTAAAGAAGGTGATTGTTTACCCAAAAGGTTTAAGACTCAATGTCTTATCGAAAAATTGCCTGACTCTTGGAAGGAATTTAAGTTGAAGTTTTGACAGAAGAGACATGCAATGACTCTACAGGAAACAATAGTGAAACCAATAAAATAACCCTAGAGGGAGGGTGAATAGGGTTTTAAGACTACTTTAAAAATTAACAAACAACGAACCTCAATCTCAATAACTTAAATGAGCAAACAACCAATCTCAACACAAATGTAAGATGATAATGTAAAGAGAGAAGGGTTTAGAGATACTTGACAAGGAGAATTAAATGGTTCGGCTTGATATACCCACAAGCCTACGTCCACCCCTTCAAGGAAGTCCCTTGAAAGGCCCTAGAATCCACTAGTATGATCTTCCTTACGGGTCAAGATCGAACCTCTTACAATCCCTTGATGCTATGCCCACATCAAGAACAAGCTTTGACAAACCCAAAGCTCCAAAGCTTGACAACCCCAAGCTTTGATACAAGAACCTTTCAATGAAGAAATGTGTACAAGATTTCACTCTCAAGAAGTAGATGAGTACAAGTTTAAGCACTAGAACAAGAGAGATGAGTGTATGATGACTTATGAAAGTGTAGTCATCAATCCAACCATCAAACCAAGACTAGTTACATAATAGTAAAGACCAATCATAATCGTAGTAACTTAGCCTTTGCATTCTTTCTTGCTCTTTGACATAGGACTTGATGAAGGTTCCATAGTATGTCTACTATAACTTTAAGCTTCTTTGGCTTCAATCCATCTATCCAACTTTTCAAATGTGTCTTCATGAGTGTCATGTATATATCTACTAAGAATCCACTCAAAGCACACATTAGAACATAATCAATGTGTAGTTATCATTAAAACAAGATGTAAGCCTAGGTTATCCAACCATAGGGCTAACACACTTGATTTAATTCACAGTGATCTAGGTGATTTAAAACAAATCATGACAAGAGGTGGTAAAAAGGTTTTATGTGATCTTTGTTGATGACTTTTCGAGATTCACTAGACTCTATCTTTTGAGAACAAAAGGCGAAGCTCTTGAAATGTTCATGAACTATAAGTCAGAAGTTAAAAATCAGAAGGATAAGAAAATTAAAAGGCTTAGAACTGAGAGAGGTGGTGAATATGATTCTAATCCATTTGATGATTTCTGTTTGCAAAATGGCATTATTCATGAGGTAACTCCACCTTATTCACATAAATCAAATAGAATTGCTGAGAGGAAAAATAGAACTCTAAAAGAAATGATGAATGCTATGCTTGTTAGTTCTGGCATACCCGCCAATATGTGGGGAGAAGCTATTCTCTCAGCCTGTCACATAAAAAATAGAGTACCTCATAAAAAGACCGGTAAAATACCTTATCAATTTTGGAAAGGTCGTGATCCTAACTTGGATTACCTGAAAATGTGGGGGTGCTTAGCAAAAATGATGTTGCCTGAGCCTAAAAAGAGAAAATAAGGTTCTCGAACTTGTGATTGCGTATTTATTGGTTATGCTTCTAATAGTATTGCATATAGATTTCTTGTCATCAAAAGTGATGTTATGGAAGCCAATACTATTATTGAATCAAAAAATGCTTCTTTCTTTGAGAATATTTTTCCTATGAAAAATAAAGTATCTAGAGTTATTGATGAGCATGCTAGTTCTGATAAATCGATTGATGAAACTCTAGAATTACGAAGAAGCCAGAGAATAAGAACTGAAACTAATTTTGGTAATGATTATTATGTGTATCTTGTCAATGATGAACTATTGTCATATCATGATGCTATAGTTTCTATAGATGCACCCTTTTGGAGAGAAGCAATTAATAATGAATTAGACTCCATTATGTCTAATCATACTTGGGAACTTGTTGATTTGCCTTATAAGACTAGACCGATTGGCTGCAAATGGGTCTTTAAGAAAAAATTGAAACCGGATGGTTCCATTGAGAAATATAAGGCACGACTAGTAGCTAAGGGTTATAAGCAAAAACAAAATGTTGATTATTTTGATACATACTCTCCTGTTACTAGAATTGCATCTATCAGAATATTGTTTGCCATTGCATCCATATATAAACTTGTTGTGCATCAAATGGATGTTAAGACTGCTTTTCTAAATGGTGATTTGGAAGAAGAAATATACATGGAGCAACCCGAGAGATGTGGTCCCCGGACAAGAAAATAAAGTCTGCAAATTGGTTAAATCCTTGTATGAACTGAAACAAGCTCCTAAACAGTGGCATGAGAAATTTGATAGCGTGATGATATCTGATGGATTTTCGATTAACAATGCTGATAAGTGCATATGCCACAAATGTGTTAATGATAATGTTATCATTATATGCTTGTACATTGATGATTTGTTTATATTTGGAACAAGCATTAATATTGTTACCCTACTAAAAGATTTTTAGCATCTAAATTTGACATGAAAGATATGGGTAAAGCGAATGTGATTTTGGAAATCAAGATCTTGAGGCATGATGATTCCATCACATTATCACAGTCACACTTTGTTGAGAACATGCTGAGAAAGTATAAGCATTATGACTGTTCGTCTTTGTCTTCACCTTATGATGCAAAAATTCACCTTGTGAAAAATTATGGTGACAGCGTGTCCCAAAATGAGTATGCACAAATAATTGGTAGCCTGATGTTTCTACTGAATCATACTCGTCCTGATATTACTTATGCAATTGGCAGATTGAGTAGATATATTCATAATCCTAATAAGGAACATTGGAATGCAATATCCAAGTTGTTGAGATACTTGAAAGGCACGATTGATTATGGACTAACATATTGTGGTCATCCTTATGTACTTGAAGGTTATTGTGATGCTAACTGGATTTCAGATTTAGATGAGTTAAAGCCCACTAGTGGATATGTGTTCCTACTAGCTGGAGGAGAGATCTCTTGGAAGTCATCCAAGTAAATAGTTAGCGCTAAATCCACTATGGAATCTGAATTGATTGCCTTAGACAAGGCGTGTTCTGAAGCAAAGTGGCTCAGAAGTTTCTTGGTTGATATATCTTTATAGAGTAAACCTTGTCTATCTGTGGTGATGCATTGTGATTGCCAAGCTGCCATTGCTCAAGACAAAAGCAAAATATATAATGGAAAAAGTCGTCACATCCGGATGCAGCATGCTACTGTGAAACAGCTAATTGAGAACAGTACCGTATCAATGAACTTTGTGAGGTCAGAAAGGAACTTGGCCGATCCTCTGACTAAACCACTAGGGAGAGACCTAGTGATAGAAGCATCGAGGGGGATAGGACTGTACAATTCAGTGAAGAAATGACAGATACCTAACTTGTTGTGATCGGAGATCCCGTGAATGAGGTTCAATAGGTAATAACAAAGTCATGGAGTCCGATGGGCACTGTCACTTTGTGTATATCCTTTAAGGCGGGGTTTTTAAAGAAGAGTCTATCCCTATGGCGTATGACAGTGACCGCTGCAGTATAGGAGGATGAGCATATAGCTCTTAATGGGTCCATAGTCCCTAATTATTGGGATGGGGTGTTCAGCTGCAGCACATTCCCTGATGGATACCACCTATATGTGTGTGAGGTTGAGCCGCCTCTGTAGGACTTGGGTATGTCGTAAGAGCACACAAGAAAATTCAGGCACGACACATGGCCATTTAGCGTCAACCGACGAGAACAACCCTAACTAGAGATATTATGTGGGTGATGAAGTATGCGCAATTTAGAAGAACGAAATCTGGTTAAAAGAGTACTCACTCTACCATTTTATTTCAGTGAGTTCCTACTCATCTATCCTAGGAAAGGGTCAATCCACGTGGTACCTCGCCGATGCATAATCTTTCGTTTCCTCTTCCTTTATCAAGTCTGTGTTTTAAAACATGTGGGGGATTGTTGTATTTTTGTGTCTTAAAACACAATTAGAGATCCATATCTCCTTATATCTAATGTGAAAACTTAACCAAGTAATTGATGTAAAGGTTGCTGCCTTTTTCGAAAATGGATAGTTTTTGCCTTTGTTGACAAAAGGAAGAATTCATCTTCCATATTTCACTTTTGTTGACTCCTTGTTGGAGAATCTGGGAGATACATCTCCTTGTTATTCTAACAGCTACGTTTATTGAAAAAAATTGGACACCTTATCTTCTTTAACTTTCTTCTCCCTTAAGATTTTTATCCTCATTTTCCCTATATAAAGGCCATTCGGCCAAGGCAAAAACACACACAAAATTCCTTTGAAAATCAAGGCCCATATACTCTTTCTCCAAAAATTCCCTCTTACACCTTTTATAATTTTACTACCCATATCTTGATATTGTGTGAGTTGTGAAAGAGGAAAGTCAAAAGGGTTGTTCCAGAGTTCCTGTTGCAAGCGCGTGCAAACAGAAATAATACTATAGACTAATCTCGGGGGTTGCGTGCCGTGAAGCCCATCGCATTGAGCCATTGGTTCCGGAGGGCGTAAATCAACCTTTTAGGACAAAGTTTCGACTTGATTCTATAGCTTAGTGAGATCATTCCTATTTATCTTGTAACATTTTACTATTTATAGTGTACTGTAATTTTGTGTTAGAAACTGTGATTCCATTCCAAATATTTTGCAAAAAGGATTTATTTCCAACAGTTAAAACCCTAAATTAAGGGAAAAGAAGAAAGTCACACACTAAATTGAGGGACAAGACTAAAATTCACATTTGTTTGTCGCTAAAAAGTTTAATGCAGACTTTAATGCTAATTTTAGTGACAAAAAAAATACAACAATTCAGTAGAGTGCATTGCCTCACTTTAAAATTATCAGAACAAAAGTTAATTTATTCACTTCTATCTCAAAAAGTAAATTAAGAATCAGGTAGGTATGATAATTTTGTCCCTGAGTAAACATGTGCCTCAGCACATTACCACTTACCAGAACTCTACCTAAAGCCGATTAACAAAATGGCTCAATTGGAGAAAATAATGAGTTGAGTGATCAAAATGAAACAAATGGAAGTTCAGTGACATACTGAAAAATGGGTTAAAGTTTAGTGATCATTGATGCATTTTACTCTTCTTGAATAGGAAGTCGATATATATATATGGGTCGTGATCCATTGCTAGCGCTAGCACGTTGCTAGCGCTGTTTTCCCGTCCGCTACATAATGTAGCGGACGATAACTTACCGTCCGCTACATTATATAGCGGACGGTGCTAGCGCTAGCAACGGATCAGCTCCCTATATATATATATATATATATATATATATATATATATATATATATATATATATATATATATATATATATATATATATATATATATATATATATATATATATGGCCTCACTTAACACATGAGGTTAGTCATTGCCAAAGGATAGTGATGGGGATGATTTGTGAGCAAAGCAACCTGACCACGGCCACCACATACAGTTTCAGGTGAAGATATTCGGCCCCGTTTAACAGGACTTTTTTTTCTAGTTTTGAAAACTGAAAAAAATAAAAGCGTTTGATAACTATTTTTTTTTCCTTTCAGTTACAAAAATCAGTTTTTAAACCAAGACTGTTTTTAAAAACTTCAAAAATGAGTTTTTTTTCAGTGTTGGTTTTTTTTTTGAAACCACCACCACCCTCTCACCGCCGGCAGCCACCACCGATGACTATCGGCGACCACCTCCGACGAATTTCTGGCAACAACCTCCAGCGACTACCGGCAGCCACTGCCGGCGACCACCGCTGGCCGCCGGTAGCCACCACCGCTGCCACGGCAAACCATCACAAAAAAAAAAACTAGATTATCAAATACAAAAAAAAAAACAAGGTTATCAAACACCCACTTATTTTTGTAAAAAAAAAAATAAACTACTCTTTAATTTTTATTTTTGAAAACTGAAAACCAATTTTTTTTTTTTTGTCAAACAGAACCGAAGACTTTAGGGTTTGTTTAGTGAACCCTCAATTTTGAATTCGCTCATCCAACTTCTCCAATGTATACCGTTGCAATGAAGCCATTTACAAAGATGACATTCTCAACCGGCTCTGTTTGACAAAACTTTTTTTTGGTTTTCAATTTTCAAAAAAAATAAAATTAAAGAGCAGTTTAATTTTATTTTTTTTTACAAAACAAGTAGGTGTTTAATAACCCACTTTTTTTTCTTGTGGTGATTTGCAGTGGCGGTGATGGGGCGTGACGATGACCGACGGTGGCTGGTGGCTGCCAACGGTGGTCACCTGCCACCGACTGCTGCTGACGGTGGTCGCCAGTAGTGGTCGTCGGAGGTGGCTGCCGACGGTGGGAGAGTGGTTGTGGTGGTGGTCTAAAAAAAAAATCAACACTGAAAAAAAAAAACTCATTTTTGGAGTTTTTAAAAACAGTCTTGATTTAAAAACTGATTTTTTAAATTGAAAGGAAGGGGGAGGGGGGGAATGGTTACCAAACGCTCTTATTTTTTCAGTTTCTAAAACTGAAAAAAAAAAAAACTGGAAAAAAAACCCTGTCAAACGGGGTAAATTGCTCCATCTTTTTTTCAATAGAAGTGTTCATACCGGTAGGCAAGCTACAATAGCAATCAAAAAATGGACGAGACAATTCAAGCTAGAATGACAAGCAAACAAGACCTTGGTTCACTATTGGATTGCTTGATTACACAAGAGTGGGAAGCCAAAGGTTCCAATTACACAACTTTAATATTCTCTTCCAACATACTTTCCCAGCTAGAATCATGACAGATATCAAACTCACCTGAACTACTAGTATCAATACCCGCTATGATGCGCCTGCAACAAAAAAAAATAAGCAGGTCACATGCATCCTACACAAGGATAGGGTCTCCTTCGAGCTCCGATATAACTATCAATGAGTCCGCCGGTTCAAAGGAGAGGGGCTCCGATTTCGGCATTGGGTTAATAACCTGCAAAGATTCAGGTATGAGATAGACACTACCGAGTATGCATTCAAACCGAACCCAAATCCTAGCAACGTATACCTTCTTGTTGTTTTTTATATAACCAATGGCGACTTCCCTACGCAAATATGCTCTTTCAGAGAGCTCAGCAAATGAGGGGTTCTCCCCCTTCTTCATGTATAGACCAATATCCTGTAAGAAATTGTCAAGCAAAAGATAACAGTAATTGTAGAAGTTTCGTTTATTAGAAATTAGTTCGAATTAGTAAGAAGAAAAATCTAAATGTAAAGATAAGGCCAAAGACGATTGCAAAAGGTTTCAGCATTAGTGGCTATGCGGGTTGAGGAAAACATTTTAGTGCTTATGCCGTTATGGTTGGACATATCTCTGATCACATACTAACACTGTACACAGTATTTTCGTTGAAAACCCAAAATTGAGATAACAGCAAGTCAAATCCAACTCATCCAAGTATCTGAAATAGATAGTATCAATTCGTCTATTTTAACTTTTATAGACAAGTAGGTCTAAATAAGAGAGGATAAACATCTTTATGTGTATCTAAACATGAAAGAAGATTCCAGAAAAGAAAGCAAAAGCCCAAAAATATTACGGAGTCATATGAATCGCCCTACTATTGTCTCCAAAGGGGTTGAGTTGTATATGAATAACACAGTATGGTAAGAGAGATGATCTCACTTTGTTGGGAAGTATATGAACGTAAAGATTCTGCTTTCTCAGTGGAACGCCAGTGTAAAATAGATTTGGCCAGTAAGAGATGCACATTATTTGATTGACCAACAAGAGAGTAGGCCACCCCCTATGATGGTGACTTGCAACTATACTTCCCCAGTTGTATATGATTAACACAGTATGGTAAGAGAGATGATCTCACTTCATTGGGAAGAATATGAACGTAAAATATTCTGCTTTCAGTGGAACGCCAGAGTAAAATAGATTTGGCCAGTAAGAGATGCGCTTTATTTGATTGATCAACAAGAGAGTAGGCCACCCCCTATGATGGTGACTTGCGACTATACTTGGTATATGTATCTCTCCCTCACTCCCCCAGTCACTGACATACTCCACCTCTGCTGTTCTCTCTCTCTCTGATGTATAGTTTTCCTTTTTCAATTGGTGCTATATAGTTTTCATCAGCAGAACACTAGAAATGAAAATGACAATACTGTGCAGTGCTGTTGATTTGTACCTTAACATATATTTCATCCCCCTCTGCATTCAGAATATCTTTCCAAACCTCATTCAATTCGCTGTTCTCTGCAACTGTCATGTGCAAAAGGAGGAGTTTACAGCTGAAAGGGGCAAAAAGCTCATTGATAAGATACACCACAAGGAGAAGAACAATACAAACCTTGTGCCGTTACAAGGCTCATTACTTCCTCTGAAGCAATGTAGGTGAGAGATGGCTTGATTCTTGTAATCTGCGGGGTGTAGATTCCAGACAGTTATTTGAAGTCCGACATGTTAGGTCAGAAACTAAGATGTTAGCTACACTTACTTGTTTCCCCAACTTCGAGTCGACAATTTCTGCAACCAGATTTTGCACCTGTAACCCAAGTGGTTAGTATTTCAACTCAGAAACGCATTTATCAATGTCCTGTCAAAACAAAGTCAGAAAGCAATTGATCATACAATAAAAATGCTAACTCGGTTTGGGGATTTGGACTTATCATGTTTGCTTCCTGGAAACCTATAACTTATGAGAGAATCTCTTTCATGCTCTATTTCAGGATTAGAATGCTTATTTTTATATAATAGATTATGTAGCCTATTACATTTGTCCATGCAAACTGTGGTGAAGGAATAGTGACCTACAATGTCAGTGCTGTTCCAGTGAATGGAGCAACTTTTGGCGAACCATAAGAGGCAGGGACAAATTTTGCTCTAACATGGTTTTTGCAACTGACTAGAATTTCTCACTACTTCCAGTAACACTTCAGCAACAATTTGCATGACTAGTGGCAGAAACTTGATAGCTCAAGGTGCTACCAAAAGTGCAACGGAAAACCGTTAACGACAATATCTGGTCACTGGAGAGAGAGTTGTACTGAATTTTGCTTTAGCAGGATGGAGCAAAGCTGTGTCTAAAACGTATAATACCAAATATTGGGTGACAACATAACTTTGCAGGTAAAAGCAACTGCCTGCGAACACCCTATAATAGCCCCAAGAAAATCAACCAAGTAAACACCCCAAATTTGCTCTCAGAGGACATTAGACAGACACTTGACAAACAAGCCCCAAGGCACCACACTTTTCTCTCCATGTGTTCCAGCCTAATCATAATTGAGGTCAGGTGTAGGGAATTCTCCAGCGGACATCTGCAAATCTATTTTGAAACTTTGCACAATTAGAAATGAATTTGTAAATAGGGAATCCATCCCCACCCAAGGTTGGGATGGACTCTTTCCTAACCCATCTACAACCGTCCACCACGACCATGTGAATGGCACTAGATCACTTTTGCTAGAACCAAATAGCAGTGCGCTAGATAATCTGGCGCAATATGAAAATTGCCAAAAATACCCCTCACTGTTTACTTATACTTTTTCCTCTGTCCCCACTTATTCCCATCAATTATTTCTTCTCTCCTCTGTCTTCGTTTCAGTATGTGCATAATCTCTCTCTCTCTCTCACACACACACACACACACACACACATCCCAAGATTCTCTCTCCTCTTTCTCTTCCCCTAACCCAACCACCATACCCACCACCACTACTTTCTACTGCCATCACCACCGGCCCCTCTTCTCATCAGACCTACGACCTACCACCACCATCACGTCCACGGCCTCTACCAACCGCCACTACACATAGCAAAACCACAACATCAGCCTCCACCAGCCACCACCACACCGCCACACCAAAAGAACTTAAAAGCCTCGACCACTAGGTCCATAACCGCCACCATTCCCAAAACCTAACTCCACCAAAACAGATCCACAACCACCAACGATCAATACCACAACCACATCCGACCTTCTCAGTTGCCACCTTGGCCAACCACCGCCACCACCAGCATTACACTAACCATCATTAACCCACCATGCCTCCACAGTCCACACCAACCATCTATCTGACCCTACCAACAGCCGCTATCTACCACCACAAATCCACCACCATCATCAATCCACCCCACCAACAATCCATGACGCTGTCACCTTCAACTCCACCACCACTGAAACCTATGTGTCGCTGAATGAGGCACCACTGTCAGCGTCTCCAATCTCACCAACAAGTTCCATGGTGTCTTCACTGCCACCTGCCTCTCCTACACCGACGGCCTCAACACTCGATTTTTTAACTACTCTTAACGTCATCACCTAGGGATTCAGGAAGATATTCCAGATCTAGAATCAGAACTTTAGATGGGAAATTTTCTTTAACGTCTTTTTGCGATTTGATGCTTAATCGGATTAGTTATGCTCTAGGCTGTCTCTCCTCTCTCAGGTATATATGTTTCAACTATGCGATTGTTACTTGTGCGAAAAAACTGAGTGATCAATTTGAGATTATTGTAATGAACACATCCAATCAAATTCATACTGATTGAGGATATGGAAACTGGGAAGATAATTTCGGTTCTGGAAAGAAAAAGATTGTTGTAGTTTGCTCACTCAAAAGTGTCAATGCGCCAGACTATTGGCGCATATGCTATAGAGTTCATTTAAATGAATGTGATGGATACTTCTGAAAGGGAAGCAAGAGGGGTATTTGGGTCACCGTAAGTAGTGCGCCAGACGTGCTAGATAGTCTGGCGCTCAGATATTTGGTTTTTAAAATAAGTGATCTGGACCCATCCTCCACAACCAGTTGTATTGCTCCAGATGGGTTCAGAAAAAGGAGCCCATACCAACTTTGGGTGGGAATGGGCTCCCTTGCAAATAAGGATATATTTACTAAGATACCTTGAGCGAGTTATACACACCTGCACTCCGAGTTTGCTGCAGATGTTTTCAGCAAGAAGAAGAGAGTACGCAGAATGTTTGTCTGCCCGGGCCGGATCTGAAGAAAGAGTAGTTAATTCCATACTATCTCGGTCAAATGAAACATCATATTCCATTACCTCCAAGTAGCCAATCTCTATCAGATATTACTACGATGGACAAGGGAATATCTCTGTCTTTCTTGAAAGAGCTTTGAAAATTGGTAATAGTTTCCTGTAAAGTATCATAGTTCAAAGGGTTCCCAATCTGCAGCACATCAAAGGACACGAAAGATAAGGCTCGTGTAGAAGGTGACAAGAGAAAATTAGTGAGGCGATCAATAGTCAAAGCACAATAAGTGAGAGAGTACCCGGTGGGACACCCGCACATTTTTCAGCTTGCCGTGTCCAGCAAGGTTTCTTGCCTGATTTCTGTCATCCACGGGAACATCTGACAACACCTCCTACACTTATATGGCTAAGGAAAATCAAATGGGATTCTAAACAGTGGTACGAGTAACCAAAAAAATGTGAGTGAGAGAGATATAATTTTACTATAAAGCATAATACGCTGCAGTAGTAGTAGTACAGTTGTATTGATCAAAAGTAACCACATAAACAACATAAGCATACAGTAGTTAACATAATGACGACGTTGGTGATGTAGAATTTCAGCAGATGTTGCACAAAAACGCCAAAAAATGAAAGAACCATGCATTCAAGTTTCTTACTCTCAAGAATCAAACATACTGGCAGCTTCTATATTCCACTAAGCTAGGTATCCATGACATCTGTGTTTGATTAAGAACAGACTCACATCATACACCTTTTTTTCAGTCTGTGCCTGCTTTTACGTGGAACCTAACCAATGCCATCAAATTCCAAGGCAACACTGAACAATGTGTTGCTTTTTGAATGTCTTCAACTTCTAAGTGAAAACATAGTTAGTAAAAAACTCCCTAAAGAACGCTAGACTGACTTATTTAATATAGGTAACATGATAACATACCAGCACACTGCCAGGCCCAAGATAATAATCATATTCTGCAATCATGTCCACTACATCTGGGCGCCATCCAAGCATTAGTATGCGTTCTTTCGGTCCTATGCTGCAGTCTGATGCCTGCATTCAGATGTTGAAGTATAATTTAGAAGACAACCAATAGAGCATACTTAACACACAGGCCAACTAATTCTCGAAAGGGTCACCTTCGAGCCTTGTCTAGTGGGACGTTTGACTGTATTCTCAAACCGTGCTTTTTCTATCTGGAGGGTACTGTTTGGAGATCCACTATCCTCCTCATGAACTTTAAGATTCTGAAGGGCATTATCTTCTTTAAGATTTTGAATGGCATTTGAATATGAAAGATGCGGTTTTCTATTCCCGTTAGTAGGTGCAATGAATAACACCTGTACAGCGTGAAATTGTTTAAGGAAGGAATCATATTAAACCAAATCGATGACTGAGTGCTACTTACTGAGATACTGATTATGAACTTATAATAACCATTTACAACATATTCTGTTTGAACACTCTTCTTTGCCAGAATTTGAGCCAAAAATGATGAATGAGTTTTTTACGAATTAAAATCATTGGCAACAGCGCATTAGCAATTAGAAGTTGAACATACCCATTAACTCGACAAACATATACAGATGATTGATCAAATTCCATACGCAAGGATGGTGAGATTTTACAATAAAGTATAGTGGACTATCCTTTTTATTATGTATCACATTAGATGAGGCCCATGTGTCATATAGCATTTAAAGATATGGGATCCCAGTTTTGCGTACTCTACCCAGTAAAGTAATATATCAAATTCTTATTTCAGATTTAAAAGAATGACCAATTTAATTTCTGCAGCCAGAGTGAAATACCTAGCAACACATTAATGCAAAACTGCTAGACCTCGAACCAATTCACTTGCCTTAGAGATAAACCAGAGCATAAAGATCATCTGATATTTACATCGAGGATAATGATACAAACACAAGTTCACAGCAACTAACACCAGGTGTAGACAGGATAATCTTGACTTGATAATGCATCAAATGTTTTATATTTGTAAGTGCCACCTGTATCTTCATCTTGGACCTGATTGAAAGTGTATACGTAGCCACGGGAACATAAATTCTAAAATCCTGGTCTTTGTATGAACTCAGGAGGTATGTAGTTCATTAATCCATTTAGTTCATCTAATAAAAACCATCTCAATTAATTATTGTGTACTTAGTATCACTCATACTTTATAGACATATTTTGGTAACTTTTGCTACACAAACCCAAGTTGAAGTCTTGAACAATCATTTACAAGCGGATTGTAATACCCAGAAACACTACAGATTTGAAACACTCAAAGGCAACATCAGTCAAATGCTATAATTATTTTTTAACTCAGCACCACATACATACTTTGTCAGCTCGCTGTAGAACTTCATCGTCATTTGGGTGAAAAAATACCTTCCCTTCTCGATAAAGACCACAAACAACTGCCTACAAGGATGCATGGTGGGATACAAGTTAGAAACAAGAAATGGAAAAATAAAGCCAAGATACTTTGTGTTTATTGCAAAGTCAAAAGTGTTAAGCATAGCCTAAGGGGACTATGTTTCCCAATCTCTCCTACAAGGATGCATGGGGGGAAACAAGTTAGAAAACAAGAAATGCAAACATAAAGCCAAGAAACTTGGTGTTTATTGCAAAGTCAAAAGAGTTAAGCATAGCCTAAGGGGGCTGTGTTTCCTTATCTCTCTAGTCAGCACTAAAGTTGAATCTTTCTTTTCCTTCTTCTTCTCCGCTGCTTATAAACCCTTTTGCCCTAGTACTAACATAGTGGGAGATAAATTTGTTATAGCTGATTGTCTCCTTCTGTTCATCTCAACTTCAAGTCCCTACCTTCCTGACAGCTAGATAACTAAAGAGGGAAGTAAAATGAGAATGCTTAAGTCGTCATTTGGTAACGAAAAGCATGGATCCTTCTATAGTGCTATTTTTCAATCTTCTGAATGCCAAGGAACTATGAGAAATGAAGAAAAAGATCTTAGCTTTTCTAAAGTATCAGAATCGATTCTTACTGCAACATCGAGATAGATGAGACGTAAATGTTGCAGCAAGGTATGCTTGATGAACTCAATCACTCTTTTCCTTTGAAGAGATATGACGGTATACAACAGGCATGAATCATGATCTTACTCAAGAATCTTAGTACCAAGCTAAACATAATAGATATTTATAGTCCAGCTGAGTAGGAATCTTGGGATGCTTTAGTAAACGACAGGGATATTATGTCTATAAACAAGGTTTAGGTATTAGAGAATCAGCCAAAAAGCCAGAAGTCTTACCTCTTGAAATCCACGTCTTAATTGATTATACCTTAGTCCTGCTAGATTAGGAAAACTGCATAGATTAAACACATTTTCTGCAAGATGAGAACATGCACCATCAGTTTTTGTGAAATAAAATCTCCCTTGATAAGACAATAATGGATGGCAAAACAAAAAGTAAGAAGAACAACTTAGTAGCATGAAAGTTTATCATATGGATAATTCAAATAATTTGATAACAGCCAGCAATCAAATAGGGAAGCAGTTCCAGCATCCTAGGAAATGGATCAATCATGACCAATCATAGGACTAAATGCTCTTTTTTTATAGGCTGTGATCCAGGATTTGCTGTATACCTTCGCTATGATAAATACACGAAGTCCCCCAATTTATAGCCTCCATAAAACTAAAATGGGGAACAACCAAGGATGTCAGAAGTAGTGACTGCTTCCCAGATCGACATGGAATGAGTTTAACAATATACAAAAGGGAAAATTAGAAAGTCAATTTTATGGACCAGTTGATGGACCTAGTGTGGCAAGTTCATTTGATGTGTACAATGCATTATAACACCCCAGAGGCAGGGCAGCTCGTAGAGACTAGGAGTATGGAATGCCGGGACACAAGCTAAGGACACCCAATGGTGAACCCAGCCGAGCTAAATCGAGTAAATAGACACCCATATGAAAATCTAACCACCCAGCCATGGCACGAAGCCTGCAAAATAAGTAAACAGCTTAGTCGAATCCAGAAAGTCCTTGAGCCATAAAGAAAGGAGGCTCAAGAAGAATGCATAGTGAGGCAAAGGTAGCTCAACCCCTTCAGAGGTTACAAAAGGGAACAAAAGTCAACTTATGCAAAAGACTAATTTAAAGTGCTTTTATACTAATAAAAAGTTGCCTATTTTCAGATGGAAACAAACAAGATTCTGGTATTTGTAACCCTCAACCTTCATCTTAGCATATTGGAGCTGTGACTACTGTTATATCAACTGCAGGGGAATCTAGTGAGTTCTCAATCATCTTGGGCTTATGTGACTTATATATGGTGAACACTGAACAGCAAGAGAAACTCTTAACTAAGTCCATGGTATGCATAACTGTTGTCCTATGTACACTGATCCAGTTAATTAAATGACAGCAGGGAAATAGGATTATGCTGAGAAGCCTTAGAAACCAGAGTTCTGAAAATTAGTAGGACTCAGAGCCAAATATTATCTTAAGATATGTAAGAACCCAAATCCCAAGGCAGTAAAGGTTGAAGTTACAAGAGCTACCAAAAGAAGACAATTTCATTAATCAGGATAGATGTTCATGGCAATAAAGAGAGAGATTGAAGATGGTGTTGTTCATAACAATAAAACTGTGAGGTTTAAAGGGCAGCATGTCTATAGCAATTTAGACGTTTGTGAACAGCTACAAGAGTCGTGCTTATAGAGCTCAGAGCTCGTGGAAATGCGGATGTTGAGATGGAGAATAAGAACTGAGCACTCTGAAGAGACATTAAATTCACCTAGATGAATTGCCGACATACGACAAAGTCCAGTAACTGAACCGGTTAGGATCATCAGAAAACTTAAATGGACGAGCGAAAGAGGAAGACCAATTTAAACATGCATGAAGATAGTGAAGCGTGATATGGTCGGCTTTGGTTTAGACAAAAATGCTGCTCTACGGAAAGCACCGATGGCCTACCATGATTTGTACAGCTAAGCCTGTGTTAATGGATAAGGCTTCATTTGGTTGTTTGAAAATAGATAATTCGAGGGGGGAAAAGCATCAACATGCAATTAAATCAATACAATTAAGACGTGCATAATATTCAGGAAAGCATGTAACTGCTGAAATAAGTGTAAACATGCATAAAGATAAAGTCCTATAAACTGACAGAACAATAAAAATGAGAACACTAGGCAAATAGAGTAATGAAAAAAGAAAAATTCAAAAATACTTTAGGTGCAAAGCTGGTCCATAGATATCCAAAAGCATCCGAATAGCACCAAAATTTGCAAGAAGACAAGTATGTAGCGTATGGTTTCAATTGAATAAATTATAATATCAGATTGAAATTTGTAAAACCGCAAATGTCAAAGAGAAGTTGTAAGCTACTCTGATAGTTAAGCAGGTGTCTGTAGATTTTTATGAGTCCCTTTTGCCGAGAACACTGCACAAATAACTTGGAAGCGACATTTTCCACAGGCTCTACTTTCAGTCCTGTAATCGACTTCAAGAGCTCGCATGTACTGGGGTTTGAAACCTACATTGAGTAAACTTCAACTCAATTGCAGGAACCATCTTAAAGCATGATATAAATTGTTAAACCATAATCTACCAGCTTAAGCACTTCTAGACCCAAGCATTAAGCACTTTTAGACCGGCTTAAGCATTTCTAGCAGGCAACTCAAAAGTAAAATTCACCGTCGCCAAGTTCACTTCAAACACATTTGAACGTATAATGCCTAGCACTTGAATACTCAAGACCTTCTCTGCCTCTCCTTTCATAGCCGATTTGATATGAGCCGGATGCTTTAACACAATAAACCATGCCATATGCTGTAAGTAAGAAACTGTCACCAGTAACATACCTCAACAATGGTGGGGATAGCTGCCATGTTTGGGAGAGGTTGAAGGGCAAGTACAGATAGAAATGCATCTGTGTCAACTCCATACCTGAAGGAATGGCAGTCTAAAATATAGAAGCTAATAACAAAAGTTAAAGTATCAAGTTCCAACTACCACCTCTTAGTACACAATGATGGGCTGAATGATGTGATTGCAGAACCAGAAAAACAGAGCAACAATACAAGACATGCAAACCAAGACAAAAGGAAATGAGCAATTTGGGAATCTTTGCACTGGAGATATCTTTTTATCAGCCTTTTTTCCATTTTGTGGGTAAATGTTTTGAAGCATTTCGTGCACTGTGGGGGCCAGACCAGATAATGGTCTAGCCATACCAAGGCCTCATGGATGTTGCAGAGTAGTCGTACCATTTAAAACTGAAATATACCAACATTCAACCTTTTTCAAGCTCCTTCGTAGCCTGTGTCTGAGTGGGTGGCTTTTTTTGGGTGGGTGGGTGTGGGTGGGGGGGGGGGGGGGGGGGATGGGGGGGGGGGAAGGGTATATGTGTGTGTGTGTATGTGAAAGTGTGCAGACGTATCTTGCAGGCTTGAAGCTTTGAATGCTCCTGATGCAGACATGAAAAAAGAGTTTGAAGCCTCAAATGCTCGACTTATACTACTAGAATCAATCTCCCTTTTATCCTCTATAATCAGGTTTGTGGGTGTAATCAACATCAACCCAGTTATGCAGCCTTTTACTCAAGTTGATTGTCGTCATGCATTGGCCCTAGTATGAAGTTAAGTAGCTAAAAAAATTCACTATGTTCTTTACCCATCCTATTGACGCCCATAGATAAGCAACAGTCTCAACCGAACAGAACACTACAAAAAGTACTACAACAATAGTAACCAAGATTACATAGGTTTTTCTAAGTGCATCAAATTCTTACCGATCTCCTTTCACTGGCAATATGATTAAGGCACGTGCCTTATTAGCTGCAGCTCTTTCATATGATTTCGTTAAGCTGAGGCTGCAACTGCATAACACAAGCTTTAAAAATGTAATACCTGGATGCAAGCCAAGTTTGAGTTATAATCTGCTAAAAAACTGTTCTAATGCTTAGGCATCAAACAGATATAGACCGATTCCCACGTTAACGACCCTCCAGCTATTCTTGGCGCCTTTCCTCCATACATCATAACAAGAAATAAGAAGGATATTATTTAGCTAAAATGGTAAGATGGGTGGATCATGGTTACCAACTAGAGCTTTTACCGCTGTACTAAGCATGCATGTAGCCCGTTAAGCTTTTCACAACATGTTCTGTAGTAGTTTGGGCAGACAGCGCCTCCTTTTCGACTTCAGTTAGAACTTCACCAAGCATAGACGTTCTTAATCAAGTGTTCTCAAGATGTCCAAGGGACGATCTGAGATTTCTTGAAGCCTTTAACCAAAATCAGCAGACATATAACCCGTGTTTCTCTTGTGATGTAAGTGCACCAAATTATACATAAACTTCTGAATGTGGAGATGTCTATATTAAATAGGGACACTCAAACACAGATAATTATTCCCCCCCCCCCCCCCCCCCTAAAAAAAAATTCCCCAGGCAGGTGCTCTTTTCCTTCGATTCAAACATTTTAAAGATAAGGAAGGTATTATAAAAGAAGTCATAGTCCAGTCCCAGACACGCATTCAGTATAAACGTTGGGGAAAGAAGTCACGATTCACGACTTTATGATACGTTCATTATTTCTGGACATCTTAAAAAATATGGGCACGTCTCTGTGGCATGTTCAAGAAGAGCTGATGTCAGAATGAACAGGGGTTCCATATGATAGTCCACTTATAGCTACTCAGCCAATTTATTTGAGGCAGTTTCACCAGAAAAAGCGGGCTACCGTTGAGGGGAACCATATTGAATTTCCGAAGGAAGTAATCAAGGTGCCTACCTTTTTGTAAGGATATCAATGTGATCTAGATCTTTTGCAATATTGTCAGCGATTTTGTCCATCTGTTTCCTTGGGAGATCAGACAAAAGAAGAACTCTCTGCTTCCTGTATATCCATGTCAAGTGTAATAAATGCTAGTGCACCAAATTATATGTGTAGACATTACAAGAAGCAATTACCTAGCTGTAGCAGTACCTAAGCGAACAGCAAACTCGTGATATTTATTTAGCTGCTTTAATATGAAGCTCAGATGACTATTGACTCCAGAAATAATGATGTGGTCAGTTTCCAAAACTTGCATTTGTGCTCCTTCTCTAAGCTTTTGCATATTACTCTGTGAAAACGCTAATCAGGAAGATAGTGTGCAGATATTAGGCTTAAGTGAAGTATAACCGAATCCAGGAGCTTACCCTAAACTGTTCTGTCATTGTGCTCAATAGGCGGGAGTAAAATAGTATTCCCCATATAGCAAGAACAAAGCCAATAACGCGTTCAACACGTGTTTTTTGCTGCAATTCAAGTTAAGAAACCAAAATTTGGATGCCATCATTGCTTCAATAAATGCTTCCATTTATCTGGCGAAAAGGCGAAGTCTCACTCTTAGATGAGTAGATGATGAGCATAGGCATGCCCAAGCTTCCCAAAAGCAGTCCTCCAGAGATTGTGTACTGCCCCTGCATGAACAAAGTAGTATTGGCAGCAAAAATGGGAACAGAAATAGTTAGTGTAATTAGTCAATAGTGGGCCCTGGCAAAGATCCAACTCAGAACCACTAATGGACCTGTCAAAACTGCAAGCACCTCTATATAATAGGCTGAGCATTCAAAAATCTTGTTTTGCAGCTTGACATGAAATTTTCCACATAATTATAAGATGAAAGTTTTATCATGCTTATAACTAACTATCAACTCGTATAATAGACTGCGCATTAAAAACTGACAAACATAAAGAGATACAAAGGATGCCAAAGATCTGATGTGAGCAAACTAGAAACGGGATCAGGTCCTTCCTAAAGATGTCTCATCTTCTTAAAATCATCACTACTAAAAGTGAAAACCCCTCCCATATCGCATATGTGACTCTTTAAGGTTGACCTTCAAATACCCTACCAAAGAATTTGCCCTTGTTAGGGAGGCATTGCCCTGTGGCGGGTCTTTGTTCTGGGTCATTACAAGTAGTATCAGATTCCACTTTCCAAAAGCTCAGGTGGCAAAGGTTGTGATTACTCCACATCAGTTAGAGTGGTAGATCCTTGATTGTGCATCACAGGGTAAAGATTGAGCCTTTGCAACGACTTAAGGCATAATTGGGATGAGGGGACACCCTGTTGCAACGTCAAATGCACAACATCTTTTAATTTGGCCTTGAAAGACCCTACCAAAGAACTAAGAGTATCTACTTGTCTAGCGCTTGAGGGAGCCATTACCCTGTGGTGGGGCCTCCAGTCTGGGCTACATAATTCCTAAGGCACTTTCCAATCTGTATGCAAAGCTTGGTCCTATCCATATCTGTACATGTGTGTATAGTGCAAAGTCTCTTTTTTCCTGCTTCCCTCCTATAGACAAAACCCTTTATCCATGAACCCCATACTTCTTCCTGCACGCACACTTAATCCTCCAATGAGCCTCTCTCTGAGATGTCTCCTGAAGGCCTAAATCACTCTTTGATACCCTCCCAAATTCCTCTAGGTAGATTCATCTAGCCCCGCTTGGGGGGCATATAGCAACGATTGTAGTCTCAAATTTCTTCTTTAATAGTTCATCCGACATAATTCTCCACCTGGGGGCATAATTCTTTAGGCTCTTATAACTAAATTCCTTGCTCCAGTTTTGTTTCTAGCTTATCATAGGTTTTGTAGCATGTTCCTCACCAGCCACGGATTCTGACGTCATTTTCCATGGTAGGCGTGTTTGAAATCTTGCTCATTTTTTACTACACCACTACGATGCTGAGATACGAGGGTGACGCCATAACAAATAGTCTTTAGAACTTAAGTAGGCTTTGACAGGCTGTCAACTTTTTGGCACCCTTCTCCCTCATCTGGGCTTAGATCAGCAGTCAAAGATAAGGCACTAAGCCAGGTAAAGGTGGAGTCACTTGGCAGCATGCAGTTGTAAGGAAGAATTCTTCTATGATCCTACAACTTGTATAGAAACCGAGGAAGAGAGGACAAAACAGAGAAAAGGTGTCAGTAGCTCAATTTGACATATATATTGTGAAGTTACACATTAGTTACAACAAACTAGTAGGTTACCTGAACTTAAAGAAGAGGAAACCACCAATCATGACAAACGAGAAGCAGGCTACAAGGAGCACGACCAAAAACCTTCAGAACATCCATCATAAATAGTTTAGCCAATCATTAATTCAAACTTTGAAAATGAAAGCATTAGGCATTCCTCAAGCAGAAATTCTAAAGTTTACCAACACAAAATAAGAATCAGCATACTGATAAGATGCTATGCAGGTGCTATGTCTCCTACGTAGAAACTTGATACTATCTCTATTTGTGAAAGCAACTCATTTCCTTTCTAACAACTGCCTCCTTAAAGAGGACTTCAGTTAGATGGACCTCCTCTGTGGGCTCCATAGAGGTAAGGTACACCCAATGGTAGTCAGTCAACTCAATATGATCACTTTATCCACTTCAGATGGGAGATGGGTATGATACTATATCCATCTGAATGGGATTAGCATTCTAATTCTCTTTCCCCAATTACCCTGATTGACATGGAAAGAGACATGCCTATAAGTTCACACCGTGGCACAAACACAGAGGTAAAAGAGTGCACAGTAGGGCACAAACAAGCATTAAGGAGAGCAAATGCTAGTGGGAGGACTTGAACCCAAAACCTCACAACACCAGTGTCTTACTACCATGTTAAGCTTACAAGCTAGCGCTCTAACAGGTTCAGCTGTCAGAGAATGGGTCCACATATTATGTGACATGACATCCCGCTCCACATTGGATGCGTATGAGGGTGACCTTATAAGAAATCGAATTAAGGACTTTGCTAGACCTTTTGAGCGAAGCCATGCGGTGGGCCGTGTTTCTGGGTCGTTAGGAGATGATGTTAGAGATGACCCGATCATGCGGTCGAGTTACCTATGGTTGGGGAAACGAGGGCAAACCCATGCAGATCCCACATCAAGGCGAGGATGGTTGGGGCTCACAAAGTGGGAGCTAGGAATCCCGCATCAGCTAGACGGGAATATTCTTGACTGTGGGTAACAAGGTTAAGTATGGGAGTTAGCAGGATGCAAGGTTGTAGAGGGAGAGAATGTGATTTCCTGGCCCCCACCGGAAATGTGGCCTTAACAGACCCTGTCATGGAATAAAAAGTACCTAATCTGATTTTTCCTTTTAAGTGATGCATGCCCTATGATTGGACCGTGGTTTCATGCTGTTACATATATTCAATTTCTGGGTGCATCTAAAGAGTATATAATAATAAAAAGCAATGAAGTGCATATTTATTCGACTTACGTGGCAACATTTTTCTCAAGCTGTATGTTGAATAAATAGAGAAGACGTGCAAAGCTCCATCTGATATCTTGCAGTGAAGGCAAAGATACATCCAACTGAAGAGGTGTGGGTTTATTCAAGGAATTTGACATACATGCAAAAGGCAAATTTGTAGCTGCAAACGTTCGGATCACATAAGGGATAAAGTCTTGAACCACTTTCGTTCCTGCATTTCCGGCATACAGTAGTATCACTCTGACTAGGACAAAAGGCGATAGGGACACTGCGAGGAGCTTAGCTAGACGAGACTGCACGTGCTGCAAGAAAACCAATTAGCAGTTTAGCTTGTCATGACTACTGTCAGCAACATAAAGGGTGGCCCAATGCACGATGGCCTGCCATGTAGGCTCTACATAACACATTTTCTTCCTTTTGCAGGGGTGAGTAGCAAAAACACATTAACCTTGAACTTAATGGTAGTGAAAGTTCGTTGTGCCATGAGAACGATCTGAACTATTCATTAGATCATATGTAAAGTTCCCCATTTGATAAACAGATGCAATCCAATATCAGAAAACTTGATACAGAATACAAACTGGGTAAACAATTTTAGATATGGCCTCTTACCATTGGTAGACAATATGGTCATCGCTGTTGAACAGCCATGACTCATTTGAGTTCTGATGCGATTATCTGTCTTTTTACGTTCAGTTTCAAATTTGTGCCGTAATAACATAACCATAAAATTCAAAATCGGTAAACTGGAAATGACATGCATTTATATTCCATCAAGAATCAGAGTTACGATTAATCGACTATGTGCCACCTCGCATGAAGATCATAGTGGCTAGTTAGAAGGCAAATACATATAAACCGTTTTTAGTTGCTGCCTGTGTCCTCCCGCTGCTGATTCCCCCTCATCTTGGAATGTTAACAAAAAAACTCTCTTATCAGATTATGTCAAGAATCTAAGGTCCTTGTTCCACCCTCTGTGTTGTGGTTTATGTTGTTTTCTTCAAGCCTTCCCACTTTCCGCCTTGCGTCTCCTTTTCGAAGTTCTTCCTTGTTGCTTCCCTATTAGTTGGACTGCTCATCCTTTCCAAGTACCAATTGTTATTACTTATTTGGTGAAACCATCTTTGCTCAAAGCCAAAACTAAACATAAAACTAACCCAAAAAACTAAAGTAAAATGATTTATTCATGAGGAATTAAAAGTAAAATCACACAAACGAGGATGTTTGACATGTGAAAAGCATGACTCAAACATAGAACTAATGGTCGTTACTTGCTAGAAATTGAAAAACTGAATCAAATAGCATCAACATGATAACTCTAATAATCTATTTAAGGACATGTGTTGAGTATTCAAGTCCAAAATAAGAAGTGAACTATGTAACTCATTCTTGAACAATGGAAATCCTTAGATTGAAACTCATTCTTTTACATCTGCACTGCAGTTGCCTGAAGCTGAATGCACACCTGAGTAGAACTTTCTGAGTCCGATTTCAAAAATCTGGCAGTCACGTTGTCTGAAACAATCAGACTTGTAGCGGAATTATTCTTGGCTTCCCACTTCCCTGATACAGGACAATATGAATTATTGTTGAAAGACTAAAACCAAAAAGTGAATAGCCGTTATAATAATTGATGACACTAGACTATGAAATATCTAAGAAGCAAGGAGGAAAGAGAGGGACATGGACACGGCATTACAAGCTTGCGCTGATCAGAATTTTTGGTAAAAGTAGGACACGAGCACGTTGCATATGCTTTCAATATGCTTGCACATAGGTGTATATACACATGGTAACATAGAATATTAGCATTATCACACCCAATGAAGACTTCAAAATGATCACAAACTTTAAACAGTACAACCAACATCACTGCAGGTATCCAACATTTCCGTTATCCAACAGACTACCATCTTATACAGAAACAAGTAACAACCAGGACGTCATATACCAATCCCAGTATAAACTAATTGCATCTAGCAACCTAATTAAATGTCACCGCCTAGCACGTACAGCTGATGTCCGCCTCATAGTAGCCAATAATACCGCTAATGTGGCACTGTGGTCAACGGGCCGTGTTGGCAACACTGAGAGCTTACTTTTTATCTGAACAACTTACTATTTAGCTGTGTGGCACCAGTGGCATGCTAATTGGCAACATTTGAACGTTCAGATGCTAGCTGAAACTTCGGGCTAATTTGATGTATTTCGTGCACGGTCAAACTAACAGCCATCACAACCAAAAAACATCGCTGTATCATTTCGGTTTTGGCATGCTCCTAAAAGAAACCCGTGACCCTCTGTGATTATAACCAGTTACATGCTTTCAATTAGATATCGCCCATATATCGGTGATATTGTTGAGATATGCATGAAACAGCTAACATTCGCAGGATTTCAGGATTATACACCAGGAAAAGGACTGCAAAGCAATCTGTGGCTGTCAATAACTAGGAATAGAGCATGTTCCCCAGTGCACGAAGCTCCCACTGTTCTGGTGTCTGGGAAGAGTTGATGAGCGGCCTTACCCCCATTTTGTGGAGAGGTTTCTTCCCTGTTTTGCACTTGTGAGCTGTACATCACAGTGGAGTAATCATTGTGCCAAGGCTCACCCTTCATCATTATCAATGTTCAGTATCTACAATCAATAAAGTGAGAAACAGCTACATCTTGATCCGACCAGTGCATCCAAAACAGAATAAGATAAAGAATAGGATAATCTTCTCAATGTTTCTGGAACATGCCTTGCCTGATCATTCCAGCACCAAGGCTCTGAACCCAAGAGAATACTGTGCTTTGCAGAGACATTGCACATTAGGGAGGTGTGAAATTGCCACATGCAGAAGTATCAAGCAAAGAGCCTGACCTAGTCCTGGTATGATGACATAATTTAATACATGGCTTATCCATATGCTTATGTACTATCCATTTGTGACATGCCAGATTGCTCGAAATTGTGTAGCATACTTACTGTTGAATGACAAGAGTAGGTATCTGAAAAACATAGGCACCCAATGCAATATGAAAAGCTAGAATCAAGCAGCTCCAAAAGCAATACAAGAGACAGAACAAAAGTCTGTTTAGCATCGTTGATAAATATCTCTAGTCTTCTAGGAAGCTAGAGGCAAAGAGATACAGAAGTTCAAGAAAAATAACTCTCTACTATCACCGGACCCAAACTTGGACAAAGTTAAAGCACTAAGCATCAAGTAAAGCAGTAAGCATCAACACACCGTGACCCTTTTATGCTTATGCTCATAAGTACCAAGTACAGCTGGTAATGTACAAAATTGCACAAGTATCAACAAGCTGAGTCAACAGATGGACGTAATACTACACGGAAAAATTATTTCCTGGTCTAAAATGGCCTATTAAGATCATCACGGAGTATTCTATACCACATACAAAGAACAAAAGAAGTCAACCAACAAGCATTCTTTCAAAGGCAAAATTTCACCATAGTGAGGAAGACAGAAGGATAAAAAAACTTTGTTAACTTGTGTTTATGAAATTCACCTTCGTGGTTTATCAGCAAATTTCGTAGAACTGCAGACCGGGCCGACCAACACAGGCATGCCGTTGATTTTCTGAAATTAGTTCAAATTGGAAAACAATTTAACTCTAGTATATCACACAGTAAGAAGTTTCCTCAGTTTGCAAGAGGTAGAATATGGCAGCAATGACTTTAAAGTGCAGATATTCCCATCCATTCACTTTAATACTTTATTTCACCTAGTCCAAAAATGCCAGCATAAAGAATACATGGGTTTTCCATATAAGAACATGGACAGAGGACTTTCACCAAGTGGAAAATAGCCGTGGTGTTTTTGGCCAGCAGTTCCTTTTAGGAGTGGGGCCTACACAAAATCTTAGCACATGTAGAACTACTTTTTCTTTGTCTAGAGTGTGCTATGGTCACTGTTTTTCTTTTCGTGTTTATCTCTTCGACTGAAACAACACATTTTTGTTGCATGACATCATATATTTCTAATTCTAAAAATGTGAGACTTTCCATGACACTATAAGAGTCTTCAACGAATTTGTTGCCACTTTGAACATAATAAATCTTTTGTTTTTTCCGAGCTACAAATGAATTCCCATGACTCAAAGATCAGAGGCATGCAAACTTCCTTTATTAGTCCTAACGCGTGAAACTCGTGAAGATTTGACTCTAGGTAGCACAGACACACTGTAGGACACCGACACCGACACTGACGGGGACACCACAATTTTCAAAAAAATCAGATTTTGGACACCGCAGGACACTGCTATTTTTTAATATATTTTTATTATATATATATAATAAATACCAAATATATTTCACAACCTAAAATAACAAACAATAATGAAATACTACTAAAATAAGGAATTCAAATAAATACAAGTTATACTTAAACATTTATTTGGTACTAGACAAAAAAAGTAAGTAAAAAAAAGGGGGGGGGGGGGGTCTTTCAGTAGAATCACGACAGACAAAGGGAGAAAAAAGGAAAAAAAAAAGGGAAAGACACTAGAAGGGAAGGGTTCAGTAATAACTAGAAGATAAAAAGAAGGAGAAGATTGACGAGACAAAGAGAAGAAGCAGACATGTGGGTCAGCGACGGCGGTGGAGGACCTCCGGCGACGACGGCGAGAGCTCAGGCGACGGTGGACAGATATGTCGACTTCGGTATCCGACAACACCGGCGACCTTCAGATCTGTCGGCTCCGGCAACATCAATCGACAACACCGGCGAAGATAGAAGAAGACAACCGACAGATTAGAGCACTCGTGAGGTGAGAGAGAAGAAGACGACCCCCGAAAACTGTCCGACACTGCTCCACGCCGTGTCCGACACTCGTCGACAAAGTGTCCAACACGGTGTCGGAAATTAAAAAAGAAAAAGAAAAAAATTCCGACACCGATTGGAGGTGTCCGACAAGTGTCGGCCGATGTCCGCAAGGTGTCAGGGTGTCCGTCCGTTTAGGACACCATACCTCCACCTAGGAGAGGTGTCCGTGCTTTCTAGATTTGACTAGACACTTCATACGTTTAAGGGTGTACCGAGGAATGTTGATGATGAAAATAAGACGGGATCCTGTGATCTAGTGTATCAATCAGATAATAACGACCCGAGTCCCCGGTCTCACCACAGGGCAACGCCACCCTCAAAAGAGCTAGCCATGTCCTTAAGGCTGATCTCAAACTATCCCACTTTCTATGTGGGTTGTCGCACATCAAGAAAGATATCATTGAGGATAGATTAAAACGAATATAGCTATTATCCATATTCTTGTAGCTGTAACTGTCTCTTCCATATAATTTTTAGGGATTTGGTTGTATACAGGCAATTAGTAATCCATTTTGTGCTTCACATCCACTGAAAAATTGAAAAAAAAATTATGGGAAAAAATAAGTGAAAATGAGCAGTAAGGTAGACATGTTTGTCAAAGAACCAACTTGTCAGACAAAGCATGATGGTGCCAAGAACCATGAAAAAGTCCAAATAAAGGAGCACATGTGCATTACCTCATATTGACAATTCACAACCATTACTTCTAATAGCATAAACTTCGCCCTCAACAGCAGTATAAGCTCGTTTGTCAGCTTAGAGCCAGCATAGTCAAAATCAATATCTATGTCAAGGTGATCTAATCGCGAAGGGTGGTCAGGCATCCTAAGTCACTAAGTTTGACATGAAAATAATGCGTCCTTAATATCATATTTGCTGTGTGTCCTGAACTACCACATAAGAGTAACTGTCTTACCGGGCAATACAACAAATTTAGTGTCATAATCTAGAGGGACACGTTGCATGCTTAATTATCTGTACGATACACATTGCTTTACCATGCAGAAATTTATATGATATATCCATTACTTGTAAGTTGTAAGTTTATTGGTAATACTGCAACCATAGGGAAACAGGGATCCAGTTTAAGAAAACAGCATATTTCTTTTGCTGAAGTAAGCATACATTGAAAGATGAACTTAAAAGTGGTGTTTTTAGGTATAGCTGAGTTTTTCATCTTGATCCTTCAATCAAATAATTACAAACGATCTTAAAGGTAAAAGAGAACTGAACAATTTGATTGAGGGCAGTACAAATCGAGATTATCCAGCACAGATTCCTCACTTATTGCCTCCTAAAGTTTGTTAAATGCTGCTAAAGAAATCAAAACCTCATAAAATTTGCTCATAACCAATTGACATGAAGATCGGCCATGATATATTTCCATTTCTACGTTAACCCTGCAGCAAAAATTTATTAACATTTTAGCAGAAGGTATCAAGGAACTCATATTACCAAATATAGCACCGAATTATGATAATTCCTACACTTACTAAGTCACTCAATTTTATTGCTTGGCACGTGTATGGAACATAACCCACATTGTCATTTCATGAAGTTCTCAAATTACACGCACACACACACACACACTACACATTCGCACTGAGTTTTTAGACTACTAAATGTATCAAGAAAGCTGCGAGGCTAAACAAATTTGAAGCGGTTAGAGAGAGCAAAATGGGTCACACACCTCTTGGAAGGCGAAATCCGGGTCAAACCAGGAATCCATGGCGAAATCCATGGGCGTGGGCTACGCAACTGAAGCATCTCTCTCTCTCTCTCTCTCTCTCTCTCTCTCTCTCTGTGGAGTAGCAGAGCGCAATATAATAAAACGAGAAAGCGGTCTCTGTTTATATAAATAAAACACTAAAAACAGAGTATTGTTAACCTATGACATGGGAAAAGGGGGGCGGACACGAGGGATTCATATAATATCCGACCTGCGTGGTCACCCGGGGTGTCCCCTTTTGTGATCAGAGCAGCGCTGACCTTAACGTAAAAGTTTGTTCACTTTTTTGTTTCTCTGTCGGCCCATTTTTACTCGTATGTCATTTTTGAGATGATCTGATAACGCGAAAGTGTTAATTGTTAATTTCTCTTACCTATCGACATTGACACCGTTGTAGGACTGATGAGAATTGATCGTCTACTAAACTAAAGATGTAATTAGAGTCAAGATATGCGAAATTTGTCAACGGCGGTCGATGATGTTTAGTTTATGATGCATCAGAAATAGAGAACTGACACAAGTTAGGCATTGTGTGTGGATAAATTTGCATTTGTTCTTGCAGGCTTGCAGCATGGCAATATTGTTGCTTGATTAATTTGGCTAGTGCTACCTTAAGATTATAAAGCAAAAATAAGAGGGTAAGTCGGTCAAGTGATAAATAGTAATAATAATAATAATAGTTATAAATTGGACACTACACACAGTAGATTCCTTCACACGGGGTTTGTGTAGATGGAAGATGGCCATGAATGAGAAAGTGAAACAAATGTAGAAGATAAATGAGGCCTCCTCGGGAGTATGTGAATCAAATTCAAACCATGTGTAGCATTAGCATAAGATGAAAAATGCCTTTAGAATAGCTACCAAATTTTGTTAAAAAAAGGAATAAAAATTTTGTTGTTTTTACTTTTGTAGACCCAAAAAAAAAAAATGGAAGGTTAATAGATAGCCTTATTCACATCTGTCAAATGTCTGTTAACGCTCCCTTGTGATGTTACTACGCGCACCTAACATGTGTAACGTACTATTGCATAAAGCGTGAAAAATTTGACTTCTCGATTAGAATTGTGTGGGCAATAACAATAGTCGAAAATCTCTAACCGCGATCAACATGTGCGAATATAAAATGCCAGAGATAAGATATAGCAGGCCTTGGTGTAGCCAAACACCTGAAGAATCATCACTTGGAGGAACACTAGTATGTG
Organism: Escallonia herrerae; assembly: GCA_033070095.1. Lineage (NCBI taxonomy): Eukaryota > Viridiplantae > Streptophyta > Magnoliopsida > Escalloniales > Escalloniaceae > Escallonia > Escallonia herrerae. The sequence goes on along the minus strand of JAVXUP010000618.1, from coordinate 347,750 downwards.
GTCCTTTCCTATGTCACAAACTTGACCATATGTCGTCTTCTTTTGGCACTTCCGAACGCCACTCTCCCTTGATGGGGACTCCTTTTAACTTTTGTCAAGTGAGGCAGCTGGAGAGCTTTGGAGGGACCTTATGGTCTGACAAAGAATGATCAGAGGGAGACCTCACTCTGATGGCTTCTGGAAACTTGGGCACCTTAGGGGACCAACTACAATGGTTTCCAAGTGGAAAGGGAATTGTTATTGCTGAGAGGAAAAACTTCCCTGTCGTAATAGATAGTGCATTGGACAATAATAGCTCGTGCGTTGCATAGGCTAGTGGGTGCTGGAAGTGGCCAGGCTTCGGGGTGAGCTGCTTCTTCTTGTTCTATTTTTTCAAATTTTAGGGAAACACATTAGCCCTTGCTCCGCTACGTTTTGAGACAAGGGAGATGGAGCAACTGAGGGCATGGATGAGATGAGACCCACACCTGGAACATCCAGGTTGTGGAGCGCAACTTGCTAACAGGCCACCAACCCTTGCTGCAGTCTGGGTGTGAGCCAGACTGCAGCACGTTTTGAAACTTTCCAAAATTAAGGTTGTTGTGTAAGAAGAAATTGAGGACTAAAGACAAACTTAAAGCTTGGAACGTGCTGAATGAGGATCAATGTCTATGCTCTTAAGGATCAGGAAAACTTAGAGCATCTCTTTGTGAATTGTAAGCTGGTACAGGAAATTTGGACTCGGGTGTGGAGAAAGCTACAATTACACCAGAATTTCACAACATGGACAGAATTATTGCAGCATACCTGCCACAAATTCAGGGGGAAAAGCTTTAGGGCTAGATTGAGCAAACTAGCCTTGGCTGTTACAATATGCAGTATATGGGAAGAGAGAAATCAGAGAATATTCACAGGGGAACAACAAGGTAGCTCTGAAATTATTGCTAAAATCCAGAAATGGGTGTTCTATAGAGTATTGAGCTGGAAAAGAGCTGTGGCATCTCAGACCAACAAGAAGTTATGCAGCAACTGGGAGCTGCCACTGACAGTGCTGCAAAATTGAGTTTCTATAATGTAATTTGATTTTTGAGGAAAAGAGAGTATTGTAATAGTTTGGAAAGAATGTAAGATGGTTTTTGGATTTTCATTGGTAATAAAGGACCTTTTTACCCACAAAAAAAAAAAAATTGGGAAAGTTTGAACTGCTGCTGGTATCAGTAGAACATACATAAAGTTGCCCAACTTAGAAAGATATCCTGCGAGAAAGTACAAACATGAACACCTAAACCATCTTGGATAAACTGCCACCCTATGGAACATTGGATGCCAAAGAAAGTGAACGTTCTCAAGAATAGCTATGGACTGATAAGCAAAACCACGAGTTGACATTGTTGCTCAAGAGAAAATGGCTTCAGCTGGACCCCTGTGGCAAGAAGAGTGTTCCACCTAACTCAAGCAAGTGTTGCTGGACTTCAATAAAAGCTTGTACGTACTTGCTTCGCTTTTCTCATATGCTGGGATTAAACTTGCCTAAGCTACTAGAATTTTGATAGAGCAAGCCAGCCTCAACCGTAGGGTGATTGGCCTTAAAACTGCCATGATCAGCCTATCTTGCTACAACTTGGCGCGGTGACAGTCCATTCTCTGAGACATCAAAAAGTAATTCATCACTCTTACACAATGCATAAACAATGTCCACCATACTTGGTCTCCTTGAAGGGTCTTTATGCAAACAAGCAACGGCAATAGCCATTACATTCATGATACTGTCAATCGGGCACGATTCTTGGAGAAGATTATCATCCATCCATCTGTTCAAACTTTTTTCCCTTTTTCCCTCTTTCACGTCCAGAAACCAGTCTACGGACGCCCATAGGACCTTCCCTTCTTCATCGATGGCCTCTCTGCCTGAAATAAGCTCAAGAAGCACCACACCAAAAGAGAATACGTCCATTTTAGTTGAAACAACCCCATCAGCTAGATATTCAGGAGGGATGTAACCTTGAGTTCCAACAATGTGCATTGTTATGGCGTTGCACCCAGATTTTGCGAGTCCAAAGTTGGCAATCTTGGCTCTCATGTTCGCATCTAAGAGAATGTTGCTGCTTTTGATGTCCTTATGTACAACTTGTGGCCTTGTGTGCTCATGGATGTATTGGAGACCATTCGCCACATCAATTGCAATTCGCAATCTTGTTTTCCAACTTAGTTTTTTTTTCTTGTCGTTGTGCAGCCATGTGTAAAGAGATCCATTTTCCACATACTCATAAATCAAATAGCAATTTGCATCTTCAGGGTCGATGCAAAAGCCTTCTAGCTTCACCAGATTGCCATGGTTTACCTTCAAACGAAAAAGCATGATATATAATTAGTCGAACTGAATCAAACTCATGGTTGTCATAGTTAATGTTTCAAGCTCCAAATACTACTGTGCTTGCAAGTTGCAATGGCCAATATATTGGTAGGAACCTGGATTAGATCCATTTTTCAGCTTTGAGCTTCCGATGGTCTGGGCTCATGTTAACACTAAGTTTGTCCTTCTGCTAGGAACTGACAAGGCATGTGCAATTTTTTCATACTATTCTATTCAGGAAAGGTTCCTCACTTCCCTCCCCACAGTCCCCCCACCGCACACACCTCCTCCCCAGGGCGGGTGGGATGCTGATGATGTAAATCAGGACAAGTTGGACAGAAAAAGTCTGTCCTTTGCTTTTAAATTCAGAAGTGGATTAAATCATTGTGATGCTAATGTTGCTCTCAAGGGTTCTGTTACAAAAGGATGCAATCTAACTCATTTCTATATGGCATCCAACGGACCCGTGACATAAGAATGCCCATTGCTTTGCTGCAATATATGCCAATAGCCACCCGCCAGCCCTTCTCAAGGAAACAATACACATACACACACTTGTGTAAGAATATAGGTCAGATGACAGAAACTCCCAATTTGACGCATTACAATACTAATTAGAAGAAAGGGACAGGGCTGACACTAGTACTAGTCCAACTTTTTTCTTTAATGCCTAAACCAAGGCACTCACATTTAAAACCCAAGACAAAACAGATCACTTTACCTAACCATGATCAGTAGAATATTAAGCATATGCAATAAGGACACTTGATTATTGGGTTTTTGTGCACACCCACATTCTATACCTTTTATTTGCACTAAGAATCATAATATGCCTTGAGCATCAATGTATCTCCATAACCAATGCAAACTAGCATTCTTGGCTCAATGTATTGAAAAGTTTTGTAAAGATTGAAATGTAACATATAAAAAAGCCAAACATGTTTACTATATGCTATTTGTGTGTGTGTTTGTGTTTTGGGGCGGGGCGGGGCGGGGAGGGAGGGAATAAAATTCAGGCAATCAAATCAAGATACTAGAGCTTCACAGGTAAATGTACTTTTTACCTTCTGTAAGATCTTGAGTTCATCACAGGCATTCCACTTCATCTTCTTGATGGCATAGACCTCTCCACCAATACAACCTTTATACACTGACCCTTGAATCACCCATCTTCTATCAAAACTATCAGTTGCTTCTCTTAATTCTTCAATCCCAAATACTCTATACTTGTCCAAGCAATCGGAAACATCAGCCATAAGATTCATTTGCGCCTCTTTCAACAATCCCTTCCCTCCCCTACCCTTTGGCTGTCTTTCTTCATCTCCACCATTTTCTCTCCTCTTCTTCCAGGTAGTCTCCCTAGAAGCCCACAAACCACCCACCAAAATCAGCAAGAAAGCACAGAGTCCCAACCCAATTGCCAATCCCGTAATCACACCTTTTCTGTCATTTCTCTCAGGAGAAACCGGAGAAACAGGAGTAACTGTAGGCTGTGAAAGCGTAGGAAGTCGAGAAACGGGAATAAAAACGGTATCAAAAGGCTGGATATTATCCCCATTAACACTAACTATAGACTGGGTGTTTGATCCAAACCTTGAAGCAATGGAAGGTATAGCGTCAGAAGGCTGAAAAACATAGCTGATGAGATAGCTGGATTGGTTTTGCAAACCGGTTGTGCTTGGACACTTGCAGAAGATCGGAAACACAACATCGACACCAATCTCTAGGTTGGTTGGGACGAGCGTTGGGTTCACAACCTCAACAGATTGGTAGGTGGTCAGGTTTTGGAAATAATCTGTGGAAACCAAGTAGAAGGTGTCACCTCTCTTGATGGTATAGCTGAGATTGGCAAAAGAGAGACTCAGACTACTATTTATGGAGTTGCATGAACATGTCAGTGGAACAAAGAGGGACTGGTTGGGGGCGAGAGGGGAGGTTGGGGAGGATATGTTACTTGGTTTCGAGATCATCAGACGGCTTACGGAGAAGAGATCGCCGATGGAGGCGAGGTCGAGGAAGTTCGGGCCCATGGCGCGGTAGAAGGCATAGGCTAGGCAAGGGGAGGTGGTTTGGTTGGCAGTGCAGGTGTATCCTGTGGTGTTTGGAGCTTGGGCTTGTGCATGGTAACAGCAAAACAAGAATATCAGAAATGAAGAGAGGCTGGTGAGCTTGGTTCCCATTCTTTGTTTGTCCTTGAAACTGTAGTAGCAGATGCATATCAGATTAGCAGATATGAGAAGGGGCTCAATAGAAGAAGATTCTGGTCAAGGTTACCTATACAAGTTTTTCCAAATCTTAACCCATCAGTTGGAGACAGCGTGGGATGCAAGCGTTTGATGGGTCCCACTAACAAAGGTTCCTGGTCAAGTATACTTTGATGGAAAATACTAATCTAGCCCGTTAAGATCCTCAACTTCTTTGTTGCTTTCGCAAGGTTGATTAATCCAGCTGAATGGACTAGTTTACGAGGCTTACAGAATTTTAACTTGACTAAAGAAGCTGATAGGCCACCCAATTTGAGCTTCAGTCTCTCAAGAACGTGTCTTAGCATGCATTGAAATGTATTCTCCCCAAACCCAATCCCTCCCAGTTTGATGACTTTCTGAATACACTAAGCACAGGCTTGACTGCTTTTTGTCCTACAAAGGCAAGGGTGGACTAGCAGCCAAGGGCAATGAAAAGCAGTATGGTGTTCACAAACCAGAGTCGTGTTTGGCTCGAACATGGTGGGGTGAGACCACAATGACTTTCTTGCACCAAGGTAGAAATATGGAAGTTGACGCATGAGAAAGGTCATTTGTTTGGATTTGCCATATCTTTACAAAGACAAAGGATGAAATCCATGACTTTTGGATTGCCATCCAACTTTTTTGAGCAAAATGCGGTTGCCCGACAGGGTTACTGTTAGGAATGTGACCCCAAAAGAAACAAAAGGCACGGAAATTGACTGGGGAAGCTTGTACGAAGACAGAGAAATAATAACAGGCTTTTCCTGCTTTTCCCAGGCTCTAGTTGCTTAGGGTGGGCTTTCCTTTGATTTTTATTGGTCTTTTGCAATTACAAACACCAAAAAATCACCAGCTGCAGTCTCTGATTCTGATATAGTGTCAACCCTTAAAAGAGCTTCTGATAATTCATTTGCCCAAGAAGGGGCTACACAAGAATAAGGGTTGCTGCTTCCGCTATTTGATCAAAGGAATCCGTTACACTGTCACAATACTATACAAGTAGTTTTTCATATCAAACCTGCCAATTCTCATGACTTTAATCACTTACAATTACAGTCTTCCTTCTGATGTATAACTCTTGTCGGAGTTGCTTAAATCCTTCGCAAGCTTCACACCTGCTTCCCAAATCACTTCTGCATTTATCTGGAAGCAGCCCGAACTACTCCTCGCTCAAGGCTTTCCGAATGCATTATCCATGTCTGTTACTATTGTATACGTTATCTCTTCATGATGTCATCCTTCTTCACAGTGAAATCCCACAGGTCCCCGTATTTCTCGTTAAAATCCCAGATGTCCATGGTGTTGTAATCAGCTATTAACTTGTCACGAGCACCCCTCTCCATGTTGTATATCTGGGGCTCAAAGTTATGGGGTTCACTCGGTTTGTCCATCTCAATAATGCAAAATATTACTGTAAAGACGGCTGCTCCAATATACAAGTACTCCCCCTGCAATGAGAAAGGTGACAAACCTAAGAGCACGTTACTAATCCCTTTGATCTAGAGGAGGAACTAGATCTGAATCTGACTGTCAAACTCATGTATTCAGTATCAGTCTTACCGGTGTATGGAAGTACATCCCAGCAGCAACTGCTGGAAGAAATAGCCATGAGATAAGCCCTGCTCCAAAAATAGGAAAAAGCCGGATCAGAAACTTCCATTGCCAGTTTAATGTGTTATGATATTGATACTTATTCATCATACCCTGGAACCCAGTAGGAGGTTCAATTGCTGCATAATCTTCTGCAATGGATCCCCAAAATGTTCCTGAAATAGGAGGAGAATAAGCAAAAGAAGTCATATAACTAGTAGAATCACTTTCCAGAGATGGATAGACAAGGTTGACTGAAGGAGGTTCTTAAGTTTTTGTAACTCAACTACATCTAAATTCTAATGATCTGGCCGTCTGTGGCATTCCTAAACTGTTAACAGTACAGAACCATTATGTCTGCCTAAGGTAGATTTAGTGCTACAACGGCTTCCAAATTAAAGTGCTTTCACCTAGCCTAATAATGCCTTCTCGGAATGAGTATATGATGTATGCCTGATGAACATGGTCTGTTAGAGTGCAGGGCTTACTGGCATGCAGGTTAGCAGCAGTAAGTAAAAAATTAAACCGTGAAGTACAAGGATGACAAAAAACAAATATCACCTGTTGTCAGCCAGAGCCAATATTAATTTCCGAGCAACATAGTGAAGGCTTAACTATTTATTTAGTTACATCATCCCTTTCTTAAATCAGGAACTAAAGGCGGAGATCTTAAATATACTTTGCAGCCCAACTTGCCTTTTACACAAAAGAGTAATGCTTCTGACAGCAGAGAGATCACTTCATGCTAAGCTTTCAACAATGAAGAACCTGACTCTTTAATTTCCTCTCTTAAGCTAGGAAGTGGGAAGAGCGACATGGTTGTCTTGTGAGATGAATGAGAAATGATTTGAAGACAAGACTTCAAAGACAACTCAAAACAACTAAGAACGAGATAGAAACTGTGATATGGCACATGTACGCTCCTATGGGCATCAGTATGCACTGAGTGGAGCAGCACATATGCTTGGTATGCTTGCCAAGAAAGCATGTATTTTTTCACATTGACGTTTTTATGGAGCTTTGTCCATTTTCGTCAGTTTTTATGAGTTTTTTCAAAATCCTAACCAAACAATGCAAACTGATGACAAAAATTACACCTGCGTGTAAAAGATTTTGCTTTGAATTAGTTGGTTTACAAAGAATAAAGGGGGAAGAGGCGTTGGAAACCTACTAAGGGCCACCAAGTGCACAAGGCTCCAGCCATTCATGCTGCAAGCACGATAAATGGCTCAAATGAGCAACCAATGTAATTAGCAGTAGAATTTCTTGCCATCACTTTCCTAAGATATGCTTTAACAGTAATCTGCCAGAAAGAGTTTTCTTTAATTAACAGATATATTTCGAAAAAGCATGTGTCTAAAATTAATCTGACTCAACCATGGCCTAATATTTTTAATTTATGATAGAACTAGAAGGGTTTGAAAATTAAGAGTTAGCAAAATGGAAAAAACAAATCAGTATGTGGAATGCGTATCAACTTTTCAGCCGACATAATACCGATACCAATTTATGTAAGAAAAAGCCATTCAAATTTGATTCAATGGCCATTCAGTTGAATGTCAAAGGCTCATCACATCTTAAAAGTGAAGGAACACCACTGCTCAATTTGGGATGAAACAGTTTGTTAGAAGCAATTAAACAATAGTCAGGCTATTTGCACACCCCTTTTTGCTTTTGGAGACACTAAAAGACGATGCATAGATAGCCTTAGACAAACAAGAAGTGACACAAAATGACAAAACTCAAGAAAAAGTAGTTAAATCAATAGTTCCAAATACCTTTTTCATCCCCTTCATGAAAGGTATGGTGATCATCATACTTCCCGTAAACAAAATCATCCTGTAATCAGCAACAGATTGAAATTTGTCACATTAAGGGACAAAGTAAGTGGCAAAATGTACAATAACTTTTGCAGTTTTTTCGTTCGCCAAAGACTGGACTTGGTTTGGCAAGAGCAACTCCTCAACCAGTAACGCTCTTCTTCTCAAAATTTAGGAGTCTCTGTCTACTTAACAACATTGAGTTTCGCTATTTTCACTCTTGGACTCATGTGTGCCGTTACTTTTGGAATAGGAATTCGCCCCGACATAATGCACAAATAATCCAGTACGTGCACATATAGATGTAATCTCCCTCCATCTCATTCTACTCACCCTTTTTAACCTTCTGCAAAATCCTAAGAACAATGAATTCAACTCGCTAGACTTTACTAAGTTGGCAAGTCAAAGCTAAGAGAAAAGCAATGGGTAAACCCTGTGTTTACGTGCACTAACTCGACTTTAAGAGTTGGCAAAAAGTCGAAGGGAAACAATCCCATGAAACGGAAGAAATCTGTAATTGGTGCATCATGCATGTTGTAATTGGTGCATCATGCATGGTATCCAACAGAGAGAAAAACGTACTGGGCTAACGCCATTAGTCTCCCAACGGTCATTAGGATCCTCATTGAGGTCAGGTTCAATCTCTGACAGCCCAGCAGCATTCAACAGCCTTAAGCCTGCCCTCCCACAAACCCGGCCAAATCTCAAAGGCACTGAGCCTAGGGATTTCTGAATCGAAACCCTAACCCTAGTCTCAGATGGGGCCGATCTGGAGAAGATTCTCGGAACTGGACTGGTGGAGAGAAGTGAGGGTGTCACTGCCGAGCTCGCCATTTTTCTCTCGCTCTGTTTTTAGTGTGTGTTCTTCTGCGAGCGCTTTGAGCTTGTTGCTCTGTTTTCTGCTAAGGTGACTGTATAGCGGGAAGTCTACACATGAAGGTCCAGTGTTAGAGCACCACGTGTCCAGTGACGCTTTGTGATTGGGTTGTGATATGGGGTCTGCTGTGGCATCTGAAAATGGAAAATGGATGTGGAGCAAAGTATTCGCCTTATCTTACTTTTTATGCTTCCCTTTTCCTTTCTTTTCTTCTTTTTTGAGTAGTAATTGTATTTTACCTTTTTAATTCTAAAAGAGTAAATGAATTTTTTCACTAATTTTATCATTATATGTGAATTAGTGACAAAATATCAACCTTTTAGCGTTAGATTGTGTTGTGCTAGGCATTTGAGGTGTAAAATTTGACTTTTTCTCAAATTAATGAGTAAAGTTAACAGTCATACAATACATCTTAAGTTTCTCTTAAAAAATTGAAAGTCAAAGAAAGAAAATCCGATGAACAGGAGTGAGTACATCTTGATTTTGACCCTTAGATTGCCTTCATCGTAACACGATTATTAGTATGTTTTACTTTAGACCTCTTATTTGACCGGAGTATGTTAGTTTGATAAATGTACTTTAAAATTATGTCTTTCTAAAAGAAAATCGCACCGTTGGAATATATTTTTTCGAACTATGGTCTTGTTGTTCTCAGATTTAAAAAATACCATGTTTTGAAAGCACGAGTTTGCTGCTACTTTTGAAACATGTTCTTAAGTTCTAAAAATTTTGAATTTTCGTTGTTTTGTAAAATTAAAATTTTAAATGAGTGTTGAAGCTCCTAGAACCCTTTATGCTGTGGAGAATTTTTGTAACGGGTAATAATGTTCTAGTTCAGGTAGTTATGTAGTACACAGACACACACATATTCAGTATGGTGGAAATATTTAGGATATTAACAAAACTTTCTAGATGCTTGCTGATATTCTTTGGATGAGTTGCTATCTCATCCTGACTATGCACACTTGGACCTTTGTTATCTTATCTGGCTATCCCGGTTGGCGGGTTGCAGCGGTTTCTATTGGTCTCGGTCAGTCAGCTTGCTCCATCGACCGACTGCCCCGATCAGTTGACCTGCTCCCGTAGGCCGGTTGCCCTGGTCGATCGGATGCACTGGCCTGTTGCCCTGGCCAGCTGTGCACATTTTGACCACCGCGCTCGTGCACCGACTCTGCCCGCCCACAGACTCTACAACGTCCATCGCTGTGCCGTGCACCATTTTCATGTCACCGGCCCCAGCACTTCACATACTCTGTCGCACCCATGCGCCACACTGCTAATACAGTCGCATCCCCCGCTCTCTATCACATTATCATGCCACTGGCACCGCAGAGTCCCCGCATTCATGCGTCGCGGTGCTAATACAATCGCTCTCGTAGGCTCTCTGTCACATTATCATGTCGCTGGCACCACACAAAGTTCGTAACACCCATGCGCTGCCCCGCTGATACAGTCGCATTCCCTTGGCTCTTTGTCACATTATCATGTTGGCAGCACCACACATATCCACTACGCCATGCGCCGCTGATACTGTCGTGTCTCTCGGGTTCTATGTCACACTACCACGCCCTAGCATTGGTCCATCTCTTCACCATACCATGTGTACCTTTGTCTTGGTCGTGAAACATGCTTTGACCCCATTTTTTAGAGTGTGCAGCATCCAGCACGGATAGGCGACTCTTTCGAGACACTATTTCTGCAGGGAGCTCTAAGTGCTCTGGCATGAAGACTCATCTTCCACCAAGTAAATGGCTCATTTGAGATGCCACCTTAACCCGTCTGATAGGCGACTCCTCCGGAACACTACCTTAGCACACTCTGAGTACTTTGACTCACCCACGGGGATAGGCTACTCCTCTGAGACACTATCTCCATCAGGGAGCTTTAACTCCTTTTTCGCTAGGTAGACGGCTCTTCCGGGATGCTACCTCGGCTCGTAGGGTTGTCGACTCTTCCGAAACATTACCTTAACTAATCTTGAGTGCTCCGGCACAAGGACTCATCTGCAGGATAGGCGACTCCTCTAAGACACTATCTCTGCCAGGGTGTCTGTGTGAATAGCCTACATGCTCTAGCGTTAGGGGCTTTCATCTGCACCTATAGAGACTATGACCTCCCGGGTCATTCAGAAGACGAAAGCAGGTCTCCGGAGGGCATCTCGCCTAGTCTGCCTGGCAGTTGAGCATCGGGTCTTCCCCACCGCTACTAGGTCTTCGGCATCTCTCAACGCCCAGTTAGACTATGCAAGGGCTTTGGACTTGTGGCTAGATCAAGGGGCTCTCTGGCCATACCAACACTATGTGGGCTAGTTTTTCCAAACAGACAGAGTGTCGATGTGTGGGACAAGCTGGGTAAAAATATGAAATTACAATCCATAGAGCATCGACACCTGTGGACCCCTCGGTGACGTGTCACTCCTGGGGCGCGCCACGTATCGATTAATGGCATCATCATCTCAACCTCTATAGATAGGGGTCTTGAAAATTCATTTGGAGGACTTCACATTTTTAGACTTTCATTCTCACATTTATTTTCTCACTCAATAATTCTAGAGAGAGAATTATACAGGACCTTGACTCTGGACCTAAGTATCAAACTATAACTGTCATCGTGTAGTCACCCCACACTATGGCCCTTGCAGCACTGTCATCCTCAGGCTCTGCTGGGAAGTCATTGGTCAATTCTTAATGTGCCCACATCACCATACTTGGCGTCTGACTTGAACTGTATTTCTTGTGGCACATCCACATCGATTGCGAAACCATTTCCTTGGCATCAGGATGTAATAAATAATCACTGTTTCTTGAGCGAATGAAAATTTATATATGTTTATGATAAAGGAGTCTTAGCACATTTAAGCCTGAGGGAAGAGAGTTAGAAAGTCGAGGAATAAGACAACATATTTTATTTGACAAGATGATAAGTCTTGGTGCACATCAAGTTCAAACTCATCATAAAAGAAAAGGAGAGATTTTTATTGAAAATAACAAATTTTGAAAAATATATGCCTTAAACATGAAAATTTTATACCTTTATGAAAGTAAATCATCTTGTCAATTTCTATGAGTCTTTGATAGCTAAACATTTTTTCATCTTATTCCCATGCACTTCAAGATATCCAAAACATATGATTGCATCTGGGCTCATCGAATCACAACCGCTTCCCTCTTATGCACCCAATATATGTGATATGTATTCATGTGGTAAAACTTCAACCTTGGTGTGACAAACTAATGGCATGCTATTGTAAGGACTTGACTTACTAAGGTAGGAACACCTCACGGCTTTTAAAATTTCTTTCATCAAGAAATCATTTAGATCTGCAGATGAGAAATCCATGTTCATGCAGAGTTTTTATTTTTGACCGAGCATAAAAGACCAGTCAACAATTCCAGGTTACACCATGGGTCTGTTACTCTTGTATCTTCGTTAGGTTCTTCCAAACACTGCATATAACTAGCCAACAAATCGCAGTGCGAATATAAGTGCACGAGAGCATCAAATTTTAAAAACCTTTGAGTGTCCACTTCCAAACATCTGCAAATTAAATGTTATAATTGTATTTCAGGCTTTAGTTTGAGGCTGAAAATTTAGGTATTTGGCATTCATTTTGTCCACTCGTATAGTTGTAGATAACTTTTACTCATATTAGCAAGGATCAGATACGTGCGAACTAGGCATGGGCATATACCCCCAGGATAATTATACTTAGGATGTTAAGTTTTAATCTCTTGGTCAATTTTATATTTTTCTCGCGCCACCAGTCACTAGGGGAAGAAGCCACCTTGACATCTTACTACCTCCTACCACCGTTCATTGCAAGGTGTATGCGCATCTCTGTATGTTTGTTTTGTTTATGTTATGTTAGAATGTCTCTCTCTCTCTCTCTGCCCGCGCGCGCGCACGCACTTGTGCATTGTGTGCATGTGTTTTTTTATTCTATGTGTGAGTCTGCGTCGTTTATGCTCTACGCACACATATGTTTTTTTTCTGTATGTCCCCGGGGCCGGGGGGGAGGGGGGGAAGTCGCGGGTACACTTTGCCTAAGGTGAGTTAGACATGCGCGCACACAGTTGTGCATTGTGTGCATGTGTTTTTTTTATTCTATGTGTGAGTCTGCATCGTTTATGCTCTACTTTACGTGCACGTGTGTTTTTTCTGTATGTCCCCGGGGCGGGGGGGGGGGGGAGTCACGGGTACACTTTGCCTAAGGTGAGTTAGACATGGGTCTAATAAAATGGTACCCCTAAAATTTTAGGTAAATTCTATCGAATACCCAGACAAAAGGTACCCGTTTTCCAAGTCTATGTAGTAAGTATGGATAGGGTTGATTTAACATCAAATAATCAGTTTCATAGTGCTGGAAGATATATACAGGCACTAATGTTAACATACTCATTGGTAAGCAAAATAAGAATTGTATAAAATGTGAGATAACAAAATGAGTTAATTATTCCAGTGGTGACCAGCGAAAGTTATATCCAAGAGGGTTTGCGATCAAATCAACCTTGAGCTTTCTTGATAATTTTTTCCTCTGATAAGAGATGGTTGCTTGCCCAGATGGATGCAGTTTACTAGTCAAAACTCGAGCTTGACCAAAATTTGCTTCGAACTCACTGGAGCACAAATTTGGTTTGTTTTCGACCCGTGGTCTTACCTAGACATGTATTAATTTGAAGTAAAGTATTTGACTGCAAGCATTTTTTTATCCAAGAGGGTCTACAATCACTCCACCTTAAGCTTTCTTATCGATGTCTTTATCTAGTTGCTTGCCCAGGTGGATATGATTTACTGATCAGTTCGCAAAGTTGACTAGATTTTGCTGTGAAATCATTGGAGCACGATTCGGTGTGTTTCTAACCCATGCTCTCACTTAGACATGTACTAAGTTGAATTAAAATATATGCTAGCAGTGTTGGGTAGATCGATTAGTGGGTTATCATGGTTGGATGGTGGTGGTTAAGAAAGTGATAGTGGTTGTGGTGGTGATGAAATGAAGAAAACGATAGACGGAGAAAGAAACTGTAACGAGCTATAGTTGGCATTAAAATCAGGAGAAATAGAGTGAAAAGATGCAATGATATCTTCGTACCAATGAATACTGAGTTGCACATTGCCCATGTGGCATGGTCAAACAATCCAAGATCAATTGGAACAATGGGGTGTATTCGGGCATTAGTCAAGTATACACGAGAGAGAGAGAGAGAGAGAGAGAGAGAATCTCATTAAAGAAATTGAAGAAGTACAAAAAATGCTCAAATATCTCATAAAATGGGTATGTTGCTTGCAATCACTCTCCTTGTCTAGATAATAACTTCCACTTAGAGGTGTCAAATGGGCCGGCCCAGCCCAAGCCCATCGGGCCTCCAGCAAAATGGGCCAGGCCTGGCTGGGCCGGGCCAGAATGGGGGAAATCTGGGCCCAGTCCCTAGGCCCAACATCTAGGGGCGGGCTTGGGCCGGGCCCGGGCCCAAATTTTTTTTTGTTATTCAAAATAATATTATTATTTTACTATCTATTTTGTTATTATTATTTAATAATATAAGTACTAGCTTTTTATATGTATTTTAACAGTTATTTTTTTACGCACGGTGCCAATACTAATTTATATGTAAGAGCGTGAAATTAGTCGATTTGGTATTTATTGACAAATAAGTTCGGCCCATCCAAGACCGCCAAGGCCTCTTCAAGGAGCTCATGATTTCTCACGGTTCGATTGTAATCTAATTCTTATTTTACGTCAAAATATATTTGATTATTGCACCAAGGAAGAACGATCATCATAATTCATGTTCAGATTCATTACTCATTCGATTATCGTTGGACACGCACACTTATATATAATAATATGTGTATACAATAATACTGGATCAAAAGATAGCCTGTGTGTAGGGCCAGAAATAGGGCCAAAAGATGGCCATTTTTCGGGCCAAAAGAGGGCCGGGCCGGGCCAAACCCGGGCCAAAAACGGGCCATTTTAGGGCCGGGCCTGTTTCTAAAAAAACTCGGCCTGGCCCTGGCCCAAGCCCTAAGGGTTAGGGCCAGTCTGGGCTCAAAAAAGGCCCGGGCCAGCCCGTGGGCCGGCCGGCCCTTTTGACAACTCTACTTCCACTTACATTTCTTAAAAAAGAGTTGTGCACTTTAATATGTCCCTCTGAGTGCTTCTTTTATTGGGGGCTAAACGTTCATGCAAAAAAATTGAAAATTGTCTCCTTGTATTTGCATTTCTCACATCCTCGAGGATCAACACCCCAGAGGGTTTAATAGCTTTGATTTGTAGTTTGCACACTTTTAACTTTTCATACAGACTAGAAAATGAGGGATGGTCCAAGTCCGTACATAAACGTTAGTTGTTGGGCGGATTGGAGGAAAATGGTTAAAAACCTTCGTATAATGACTGTTCATGGTTGCTGAACCTAATTAGTGGTATTTTTTGTTAACACTTTTGGCGATACCTTTAGTATCATTAAATAAAATTAAGTAAAAATATTCAATGGTTACTGTTGCTATATGAGAAGTTGTAGTTATTTTTTCACGGCCTGGATAGTTGCTAAATTCTTGTCCAATTTCTTTACCTTAGGTCTCTCGTGCCTGGGAGTAGACTTGGCAAAAAATAACCCATACCCGTGGGTAGACACGGCCCGTTGAAAAATCCCAAGTACGGCGCATGAGAATGAAGACCCATTCATTCTCACCCATTCCTGGACTGACTCGTAAATACCGGTTGGGTATCAGTCGGGTACGGGTTACACATATACTTGTATATAGAAAGAATATTAGGTTTCGAAACTTATTCTTTCTCATTCATTTCCTGTCTCCTAGCCGCAGCCGTTGCCCCCTATCTTCATATCTCTATCTCTTTTTATCCCATCTCTCTCTCTCTCTCAGACCTTTCAGCTTCCACTCCACATACCGGGGTTAGCAGGTCACCACTCACCACCATTAGCCTCCATACTTCGATGCACTCCATTCATAAAGCAAAATGCTACGCCTTCCCTAGATTAGCCGTCAACTGCACCCGATACCACATATCCACATATCGGAATCCATAGATTAGCCGTCAACCGCACCTGATACTTTGCCGCCTTTTCTTTGTCTTTGATTTCTCCCATTTGGACCACAAATCAGAGTCCACTTTCATCATCAATAGACTGGTGCCATAATCACCTTCGCCGTCATCCCTACCGCTATGAACATCACCGCTGGCCACTTTCATCGTCATCTTAACCGTCTGGATTTGTGTTTATGTTTAATTTAACGCCTTACCGTTGCTGTCATTCTTACTGTATAAATAATTTTGTTATTATGATTGTTATTTTTTTATTTGTGGTGTTATTCATAATTTATTATCTGTGGAGTATCTGTAATATGTTATGTTTATTTGTGATATTCAGGGTTGGGAAATGATTTATTAATTTATCTGTGTCAAGAAATATTGCAACAATCCACATTAGTAGTGAAAAAGCAAAAATAAAAAATTGTGACTTATCCTGTTAATCAATAAATTAATACTGATTTTAAAAAGGGAAATTTTGGAATTTATCCGCGGGTTTTATTTAGGAAAAAATATTTGGTTGTTGTTTAATATCACGTCACCAGTATAGGTGGTGTTAGACTACCATTAATATCTTGCCAACTCAGTAAAGTAATCACGCGGGGATAACAATAACAAATCTCAATTTTAGGTAACCATAATTAGTGAAATATTAAAATTTTCACCAAAATCCTAAAAATCCCGCTCACAGATTTTTTGCCATGAATATATTTCCATTTCTTTTGCTCACTCTCTTTTTTCACTTTCATCTTCCTGCTCTTTTCTCTTTCATTCTTACCATCCCATTTTTACCAGTTTCACCAAATGTGCTTCCTTCTCGTTTTGTGCTACAGATGCCTTCTCTCTTGTCACCTTCATGTTGCTACTAAAAAGATACTATCGCTATTTATAATGTTGTAGCAGAAAGTTGTTTCGGAGTAAAATGAAGAAACCCTTGGTCTAGAAATTACATTGATGAGAAAAACATTGGTTGGGCACCACATTATAGAATACCCATACAGAGACAGGCGTCACTACTTATTGAAATACATAATGGCTCGTGATACTAAACAAAATAAGAGGACTGAGAAGCAAACAGAATGTATCCTTCTCTCAGTAAAGTTATGTTGTTTTTAACAATATTGCTGTCGTTAAAAGCCTTTGGCTTCTAGATGTCACCAAATGTTTTAAAGTCATGCCAATGATCATTTTTGGGTCTCCAACTTATTTTTTGTTGTAAAAGGATATTAAGCTTGAGTATGTAGAAATCAACCATTTTTTCCTTGTTCACGGTGGTGGTTTCGGTTCCTGGTGTTGGTACAAGACAATAGCACTTTTAGAAAAATGTTGTTTCAGAGTTATTGTCGTTGATTTAACGGGTTCCGGAATTCATTCGTTTGACACAAAACAACATCACAAGTCTCTCACAATATGTAAAGCCTTTGACCGATTCTCTGAAAAATCTTGCTGACGGAGAGAAAAGTGAAGAAAGATGAAGGCGGTATATGTGCATACCCACTGGCACCCTTTTATTCCTTTAACATTTTTTGTTTTATTTTCTGTGATGTTGAAAATGGAAAAGAAAAGAGAGAGGAAGATGAAAGTGAAGAAAGGAAATAAGAATTAGAAATGAAAATATATTGATGGCACAAAATCGGTGAGTGAGATTTTTAAAATTTTGGTAAAATTTGAATTTCAATATTTCACTAATCGTGATTATCTAAAATTAAGATTTGCTATTGTTATTCTCTCGTAATCACTTTGCTGAGTTGACAAGATGTTAACAGTAGTCTAACACCACCTACGCGGGTGACGTAACGTTAAACGATCACTGAATATTTACTTGAATAACAATAACAGATGTGAGAATATATTACCCAATAATATCTTGGTAAAGTTTATCCGAATCTATTCTTATCGCACCCATTCCGATATTATTCGTACCCTCTAGCCACAGGGCCTGGCTTCCCATTCGTTGAAACAAACTGAACAATATAAAGGGGGAATATTTTGGTGGAATGAGCAAGCTGACAGTGTTATCGTACTTGACCACGACACCACCAGTTCCACAGTACTACTACTGCTTCAACTTGCTTCACCAGCATCGTCCTCGGTTTCGTTCGCCTGACCCTCTACAGGCGAGACCCATCAGACCCTTTGCTCTCTCCACGTAATGTCTCACCCTCTCCCTCTTTCTCTCCGAATGTGTATTCATGGGTGTATATTGCTCATATGTAGTTTAGCATATCCACTTTGCCTTGACTTAAATGTTTTACTGATGCCAAAAGTGATTGAAGCTGCTGCCCTCTATCATTTCATATGGGTTTTTGTTTGTACAGCTCCATCAATTGCTTTTGTTGGTTATTCTGCAGTTTTGATTTGGTTGGGAGTGACCCATTTTGGCTGGAAACAAGAATTGGTCAACTGTTTTATGTAGAGCGTTATCTACTTGATCATACTCCCGTTTGACTTTTTGCGGGTTCTTGCAATTGACTTGGTAAACGTGGAATTGAACTTAAATAGCTATTGTAGACTAAATGAGTCTCACTTGCCAAGAGCAAGTGAAGTTAGTGTAAAAACAATGAGTAAACTCAATGTTTACTCGTACTAAATCTGGTCTTAGGAATTTGGAAATAGCAAAAGGGGGAAAATCCAATGGAACATAGTGAGTTAGAAATATGGATCTTGGAGTTAAACATGTAGGATAATGAACACAGAAAGAGCTGAAAGTACTAAATTTTCCTGCTCCAGTAATGGCTTTAGCTACTGAGCTGGGAGTTGGCAATAATGAAATCAATTTATATATATATGCATGTGAGGTAGGTGATTTTGAGATTATAGCATGAAGGTTACTTAACAAGGAATAAAAAGTTACCTTGTTTATGTTATGTACATTGGAGGCAGTACGTTTTTCAGTGTCCTCCCTGCTTTTCTCTTGTCTTTGTGTTATAAACATGTGCTTTAGCTCGAGAATGTCACAAAATTCATTCTTCCGATTTTTTAGAGTACTTTTAATCAATGCTATTTTTTGGTGGCGTTCAAACAAAAGCACCTGAAGAGGTACTTCTGCTTGAATGCAATTTTCTGTGTGTGACCATAATCATTTTTGAGAAGCAGAAGCAATCCCAAACTGGCCCTTTGTTTTTGGTTTTCTTAGCTTTGAGGAGCAAAATGCATCAGGGTACTTTATTGTTCCACTTGGATTAGTATCCCAATTCCATGGTCTTTTTTGCGCAAATACAAATTAAAATGGCTGGGAGGTTTCTTATTGACTACCTTTTGCTATAATTTTGCAGTGGAAGTTTGTCAGTTTGTTCGGCAATGGATGGCTCTGTAGGCAGCACCACGAATGATGTGCTGGTTGGTCTAGATGCTGCTACTGAGGAAGAATATTCTTCTCTATCTAAATTGCTGCAGCAGTTTATAGACATATCCACCATCGACAAGGCATGGACATTTAAGCCTAACAGCGGTATTACTGCTTGTAGTTTGCTCTCTCTCTCTCTCATATGTGTTGTATGGAACGAAGCTACTGTTTTTTGCCTTTAGTCTTCTATGCTCTCTGTTTTTTGCCATTTTTCTGAAAAGACAAATCCCCTTACTTATGCTCTTGTCCTGTATTCAGGCTCCCAGGCAATGTTTTCTATTAGCCAACCAAATTTTTTGGCCAACAAAAAGAGGAGAAGTATTTTATCCAGTCACATTTCCAAAGAAAGTGATGGTTCTATAAGCTTTCAGTGGGCCCCATTCCCTATCGAGATCACAGGCGCGTCTGTAATGGTTCCATCACCCTCAGGTTCAAAGCTTCTTGTAGTACGAAATTCTGAAAGTGAATCTCCCACTCAATTTGAAATTTGGGGTCCATCTCAAGTGGAAAAGGAGATACCTGTTCCCCAGTCTACCCATGGCTCAGTATATTCAGATGGATGGTAATTTGTTTTTTAACTACTATGCAATGCGCGTTTAGCATCGATCTGGTCTACAATGTTGTCATCAACCTTTTCTTATCTAATGTGCATTACTCATTACTTATTTTCTGGTATTGCTAGTACTTTCATAAATAACCTTTGCCTTCCCCTCGCCGTGTCCTTATCAGTTTAGACGTCTTCCAATTGCACAGGTTTGAGGGGATTTCATGGAGTTCTGATGAAACTCACATTGCTTATGTTGCTGAGGAACCTGCTCCCTGCAAGCCCACATTTAGTGGCTTGGGCTACAAGAAAGGCAGTTCCACTGATAAAGATTGTGGTAGCTGGAAAGGTCAAGGGGATTGGGAAGAGGACTGGGGAGAAACATATGCTGGAAAAAGGCAGCCTGCCCTGTTTGTCATTAATATCAACAGGTTTAGTTTAGATAAGCTTAATGTCATGACTATCAAGAGTTATTTTCTTTAGGTGCAAAAATCCTAATTGTAAATTTGTGCAGTGGAGAGGCACGTGCTGTTGAAGGAATTGAGAAGTCCTTGAGTGTTGGGCAAGTTGTATGGACTCCATCAGCTAAAGGCTTGCATCAATATTTGGTTTTTGTTGGGTGGCCTTCACACACTAGAAAGCTTGGTATCAAATACTGCTATAATAGGCCTTGTTCCTTATATGCTGTAAGGGCTCCTTTCCATGAACCGGAAGGCAATGCACCTCTACTCAGGTGGGATGCTTGCTTTCAATTGTTTCGCATGTTCAAATACATCTTCTGCAAATGATATGACTCCTTCCATGGAGGAGACAAAATAAGCAGACATTTTGGATTTCATATACATATCTTACCATATTGTCTTTCCTTATGTTCAGTAACACAACGGAAGCTGTATCCTTGCTTAATTTAACTCAAAGTATAAGTAGTGCTTTCTTCCCACGGTTCAGGTATGTTCACTCCTTACTTGATTATCATATTTGTTCTAACAACTTATCTATTGTTGTACTCCATCTCTGTTCAGTAATTTGCGTTTTCATAATGGTAATTTGTGCCATTTATATTTTCTATGTCAAGTATTATTTTAGGTCCTCAAAATGTATTCACAAAAAGATACTCTTTTATGACAAGACAACAAACCCAGGATTAGTAGGAAGTGAGGGAGACCTGGCCAAAGAAGTGATAGCCACCAACTGGACCCATACCAAATTGACGAAGTGTAAGCCGATTGGTCTTGGGTCCTTAGTGTATATCATCGTTCCAATGTGATGGGAGAGCACCTGAAGTTACCTTAACACACTATTTATGCACCTAAGTATGCTTTTGAATTATCAAAGAGATTTTTCTTTTGCTTTCGGACCTACTATATAAGGATCATTTTCGGGCAAGACTTGATACAGGATACTAATTTTGAAGAAAAGGTTAATTATCATCAATACAGCCGAGAAATAAAGATTCTAAGACACGAGGGCTTGGAAAGGCAATTGAATGATGAGAAAAACAGCTAATTCCAATAGGGGTAGCAACCCAAAAGCACGCGATATGAAACATCGCCAAGATACTTCAACTATTTTATAACTTTTCAGTATTATTTAACTGGAAAATTAGTCAGGATAATGTTGTATCTTTCCCTGGGAACCTGAAAGCGATCTGGTAAGTTTTCGGTCAGGGTATAAATTAAAGTGATTACTACAAACTGTACAAGTCTTCTCATTGGTACTTGATCTAAAAACTCTACTTTTTATTACTTGCACAAAGTATTGTCGTTAGAGATCTTCAAATGTGTCGCTAAGAGGAGTGATATATGACCACCAAAGATCTCCAGTGATGAAATTCAAGTGCAAGTGTTAAAAGGTGGAGCTGCTAGGAGTTTTTTTCCATATTTGATTGGTCATTTAAGTTATGCATCTAACACAAAAGGGGCTTAAGAGTTGTAAAATCTATAAGTGCAAGGGTCATATGCACTTAGAAGTAGGGAAGAGGGTAAATTTGACAAGATTGGAGGGAATCACCTGCCCACTGTCCTCCCCCTCCCTCTTCACTGACGGAAGGGATGGATAGGCTTCGAGACCGATAGCGCACTTTTTTAAGTATTGGCAAATGCAGTCACGCCATGCCATTATATAATGCCTTCTTTAGGTTTGTTTAACTGCCGGTTGGCATTTGCTGTTGCACAGTTTTACCATTATGTATCATCTATTGTGATACTAGACCATAGCGGCATCTCAGCCCTCATTAGTGTTACCGATCAATATCTAGTTTTGAACGGCTATTGTGGATGGTCAGAGGCCAATAAAGTTTTTAAAGCAGCTAAACAGAATAGCACCATTAGGGATAAGTTATATATTAAAAGAATACTTCCCCCTCTATTTGTTCAGACATCTTAGAAGATTGAGGAATTGCCTAAAAGAATTACCAAAAGGAAATTAACTGATTTGGAAGGCCAAGATACTAATTTGAAAGGCCAAGATAAGCATCAATTCATAGCAGGTAACTTCATTTCTTGTAACTAATAAGAAATATACTGTTATTATAATTAATAAACTTTTAATTGAACCGAAGGTCTCTTTCTCCCGTAGTGAAACAGGTAGTGATCTCCCCGTTGGTATATCCGACGTGGTATGTTAGTGCTACAATAGACATGCTTTACCAAAATTATGAGACAAATATTTCTGAAAGGTTTGCTATAGTCGATGGACAAGGAATCATAATTACTTTTGCCATAAGGACTTATAGTGGAACAATGAGTCTAATGATTTACTATCAATTGAACACTTAAAGAGAATTCTAGACCCAAAACATTTGTGTCAATGATTTTGGTAAGGCTTTTCTTGCTTCAGAAAAATATTGGCATCCACTTTGCAATAAAACTTCACTGACGCTGTTCACCATTACTCTTCAATCTTCATCCACTATGTAACCAGATACTGGAACTTATATCCATGTCATGAAGTATAGAATATTTATGTCATTTTAGCTCTCAAGTTTCTTTTCTCATGAATATCACTTGAGCCAAGCCGCATATATTATTGTCCTTCTTTTGTGTTTTTCCCTTCAAAATCCTTTATTTAGTTATGTCACACCACGTAAGGGGTGTATGCATGCACAAGGGCTCCTTTGCATCTCTTGCTGACTGATACTGTAGTAGAGGAAACACCAACTTTTCTAATTTAATTTCAGAAACTGTCTGTCTGAAGCTATGGCTTCAGAAAGTTTAACCTTCCACTCCCTACTATTTGCTGCTTTTATCATACAAGAAGGTAGTGGATTATGTAGCTTCAGTATGCTACTTATGCTGCATAATTGTGTAAAACTCTCCCGACCACGATTTTTCTCTTTTCTAGGCATGTGACTTTCTTTTGTTTTTTAATGTCTTATGGAATTATTCGATGTAATAGTTTCTGACCGCAGTTTTTAGAAATGTATTAGAACTGACCTAGATTGCTCCATTGCTATCAATAACTGTATTTTCAGCCCAGATGGCAAGTTTCTTGTTTTCTTTTCTGCAAAAAGTTCTGTGGATTCTGGGGCACATTCTGCGACAGATTCACTTCACAGAATGGAATGGCCAACCGATGGGAAGCCGACTCCTGCACAAATTGTTGATGTGGTGAATTGTTATTTATCATCTGCTCAACTAGTTTTAGTGATTGGGACAATACTTCCACCCCGCCCCCCAATCTCGGTCATGCATAACTATGAATATTGAGTTTATATTTCCACAAATGCAAACTCAGATGTGTACGTGTTTCAACAAATCCTTTAACTGATCATTTTTTTCATGATTAGTGTTGTTTTTTATAGGTTATTTTGCTAAGCTGGAGTTGACAAAGTTTTCTAACATCAGAATTGTATTTAGTTCAGTACATGTCACTATCGTGCATATTAAATTGAATGGGGATAGGACTAAGGGGGTTGGTAGGGGAGCTCGATCATGCCTGGATCAGTAATGTGCTTGTCTCTCAAAATTGCAGTAAGCTACTGTTTCTCTTTGGTATAATATCCGTAGTATGCTTATTTTTCACGGGGTATGGTGAGGCTGTGCTGGGTGGGGGTGAGGGTGGGGGTGGGGAGGATGAATATGTTGGAAGTTGGAACATTTGCCAATTTTGGAACCTTAGTTAACTTCTTGCTTTGCGTGTCAAAATGCATGGAATCTTTTAAGTACTCCAGCCAAAAATTGATTTGTAGACCTCAGAACCTCGGGTCTTCACAAAACTAATATGAAGTTGTTTCATGATACCCCGCATAGTCATATAAGAGGGCAGCTCAGTGCATGACCTTCTCGCTCTCTGCAAAGAATTCAACAAATTAGTACTTAAGCAAGACATAGTGATGAAGGATAAGTTATTCTTCAAAGGGAATAGGGAGATTGGGGATAGAAGCAAGAACCCGACGGATAGGGGATGGACAAAGGGTAGAGAGAAAGAAAATATTTGATTAGCCTATTCAGGAAACTGGTCATTACCCTCTTGTTAGAGGTCTTGTTACAGGACAAAGTGAAAAAAATAAAATAATGGAAAACATAACCAAATTAGTCCTGATTTATGCGATTGTCAATTAAATATTCAAATCCTATATTATTTCATAATGGAAGATAAAACCACTAAAGCTTTGGTCCAAGATTTTACTTGGGTGCCGAGTACATGCAGGCCCATCAGAAGTTTATTTTGGCCTCCCATGCCCATATAGCTTTCCATCACATCCGCAAACAGAAGAAGTCTCCATGTTCTACTGCTGCTAGATTTCTTGGAAAGACATGTGAAAATGAATTTATGACGGCCAATAAAATAATTCTATCGTGAATGCTTACATAGAGACCACTATACGCATACATAAACTAATGTGTAGCTAATTAATTTGACCCACCTAGGCCTTGTTTCAGGTACCTGTTGTAATGTCAGCTGACAATGGTTGCTTTCCTGGCTTATATTGCTCAAGTATTCTACCTAAACCCTGGCTTTCTGATGGACGCACTATGATTATACCTTCCTACTGGCATAGCACTCAAGCTATACTTTCTGTGGAAGTGTTGAGGTAACTAAGAGATGTTTTTGTGCTGCAAATGGTGTTTCATCTATCACATGTAATTGATGATGGCTTTTCTATTTACAGTGGAAAGGTATCACGAATCAGTCCTAGCAACTCAAGCTTTTCCTGGAATGTTCTTACGCTAGATGGGGACAACATAATTGCTGGTAAAGGAGGATTTGGCGATTCTTATGATCTGGTTTATCATGTAGTCAATGATAGATCATTGTTTCTTACTGAAACTGATTATCATTTCTTGCTTTTATTTTGTTTCCTTTTTGAAGTGTGTAGCAGCCCTGTAGATGTTCCTCAAATCAAGTATGGTAATCTTGACAGGGAGGTGTCTTCCTCTGCTGGGTGGAGTTGGCTAGATGTTCCAAGCCCCATATCTAGATGCTCTGAAAAGGTTTTGTTCATCTCTATGCTACATAGACTATTTCTTTCACGTGGTGATTGTTTAAAAATGTGCTTGTGTAAGTTCCTACCTTGTCTTACAGGTTAGGTCCTTGCTGTCATCTCTTCAATTCAATATAATGGAAATCCCAGTTAGGGATGTTTCTGAGAACCTTACCAAAGGTATTATGTGGCATCATTTAAATTGAGTAGGTTCCTTATTCTTAGTGCAAGTAATTCGTATTGATGCTATGCCTTGGAGTCTTGAGTTCGTACTGATAGTTTGTTTAACTTGCCCTGATATAAGGGGAGAAAGTGTTCACTTTTTGTGAAATTCGCACATGCATAGTCATCTAGTTGTATAACATCCAATGTCATCTCACATATTATGTCCAGGGTTTCATTTATAGTTCAGCGAAATAGAACATTCTGTTCCAGAGTGGATGGTGCCACGTATCAATATCGATATGCATGTATAAAGGACGAGTTAGACGCTGGTTTTGCGACACGTGTCCGTTTTTCATTCTAGGCTCCCTCGTGAAGTCTAACTTAAGTGAACTCTTAAGATTTGATTCAAAAAGCATTTCCACAACTATACATATAACAAGATAACATACAGTCTCTTCATCATTCCAACTCTTCACATATGAGCATCGGTTTTCTCCTCCTCCAGACCTTCTATGAGAATAATAGGATAAAGGTTTGTCCACTTTCTTTCTCTTTGAATCACCAAAGCTGTTTCTAATTTCTTTAATTGGCTTTTAATATAAATGAACAAGTAACGTGATGTTTACTTTTCCTTAAACCCATGGTTCGGACATGCTGAAAGTCTTAGTTTTTGTTAAAGGTTTATAAAATGATGATTTTTTTAAGGTTACTTGTGGCATGATGGAAACCTTAAGAATATTGTTTTGTTCCTGTGTGTAGTATTTGCATAAATATTGAGGAGAACCTAAGCTAAAACTAATGGTATAAAGATGAAAGAGCAAGTGATGCTCCTGAGGCTAATAGAGTTTTCATACCAAAGTCATCTCTTTTAGATCTGGTTAGTTTATTTGGGATGCCATTAAAAAGGCTGAAAACATAGTAAAACTGGCTTTTTTGTTTTATCCTCCATGGTCTTTTTGGTTCTCCCTTCGATAGCGCTCTATATTTGTTCTTACTTAGTTCTCTTTTACCTTCTATATGAATTAGAATCACCTCGTAAATATCCTTACTATAGTAATAGGTAGATTACGGTGAAATCCTTTTTTGACTGATTTGCTGTGATGCTATTAGGTTTAAAGCAGTGATTTATCAAATAAACTTGAAAAATCTATTGGCAAGAATTTTTTTTTATATTATCAAGTTTCCTGCCATTTCTTATTGACTTTGATCAGTTCCATACAAATTGTGTTGAGTATGAATTTAATGTAAAATAAATTATTTTGTTAAAAGTTGTTTTATAGCATACTACCTATCGTCTAATATAAATAATTTTCAAAGACAATGTAGACCTGTATCTCATTTTTCACAATGCAACGATATTAAATGTACCTGGTAGCTGGAATAATGTTTCCCATGGTTGAGAAGAATGGAATAGTTTAATCTTATCATCTATTTGTTTGAAGAATGAAGTTAGTTACACCATCTTTATTCATAAGGCGATCACAATTCCAAGTCATTTTAAGTTCTTTTTGTTTTTTGTGCTACTGATTTTTGCATTAGCTTTCTCTAACATTTGAGAACTTTTGGCACTGTGATTATGTTATTCAAAACTTAGACACACTGTTGATACAAGTGCATTCTTAATTCTATTGTTCTGTACTATTTTCATATGATTTCTGTGTGATTTAAAAGCATTATACTTGATTTGATTCAATCCTCTTTAAGGAATAACCAGGGTTCATTTAATGCTTTACTGTATACAAAGTAAGTTTTAATACTAGATTTTACTTGCATGCTTTCTGCATGGATCCCAAAAGAATACCATGTTCATTAATAAAGATATAGGAACTATGTGTCTTGAGGGGAAAAGGTCCTCATCCTCAGTTTATTTGACTAAATTGATGCCCTTAAGCCAACTCAGTACCATTATAAGTATTATTGCATGGATCTATCAATGTATATTAGATGGGTTTGTGAAGACTTTTAGTCATGTCCTAAGAAAGTCCTATTGCTCAGCAATTAGTACCATCATCATATATTGTACCAATACCACTAGCCTAAGAATGACCTAAAATTGTTAAAGAAACCTTTTACTATCAGAATTTATGTTCTAATACCACTAGCCGAAGGATGGACTACATACATAATTGCGTCCCGTTCATCGCATGGGCTCTGTGCTAGTAAGAAAGAACAATGCAGTTTCAGAGAACATTAACCAATTCTTATAACCTTATAAATGGAGATCCTTCTGAAACGGATAACACTAATTGTAGAAGAAATACTCCCTAGTCCACGTGGATCAAAAGAAAGAACATACTAAGAGAAATACTCCCAGGTCCCAGGGATGGAAGCATTAAGAACAAATTGTAAAAATTAGTACCCTACCTCACGTAGATTGACACAAGAAGAAAGAACCATTGAATCTGCTATATGTGTCCAGATAATGTAAGAAAAAAGGTACAAGTAGTGTCTACTGATATCATGTTTAAGTTTGGAAAAGTGGTGTTTTTTGCGCGAGCAGGGTTGCTATTTGATGATTCGCCTTAAATTGGGAATCTCAAGAAGTTGACGTGGTGGCTGGTGAGATTTAGGGGCTGTCTTCAGCGAGAGATGGGGAGTTTGGATTTGCACAGTACGTTGAAGTTCCATTATGGTGAAGTTCCAATACTGTAACTTGAACCTCAATTTTGCAATCGATTCATAAAGTGAAAATGAATGTGTTTGTTGGATTCAAAAGGAGAGTTTTGATTTGACATGTTACCAGTGTCTACGCAGCTAAATAGAGTTGACATATCTCAATTTGGTGGCTAGGACCTGCAAAAAGACAACAGCTGACCTTTTTATGGTTCAATCTGGTCAAACAAAAGATGCTTGTGAATCAGATTTCTCTCGTATTAAAATGTTTTTTTTTACATATTACTCTCTCTACACACACACACATATGAGTGTATAAATGAAGAATATTTCAGGTGGCAGCAAACCTTTTGAAGCTATAGTTGTATCCTCCAAATCCAAGAAGCATGATGTGTGTGATCCACTAATTGTACTCCTTCATGGGGGCCCCCACTCTGTCTCGTTGACAAGCTTTTCAAAGTCCATTGCGTTCCTATCTTCAATTGGTTACAGCTTGCTGATTGTGAATTATAGGTAACTTAACATTATCCCTTTTTGAACTGACTAAGCTTATACTTTTTAATGTATCTCACCAGTAAAGAATCATGTATTTGTTAAAGTAACATTAATGTCTCATTTAGCAGAGGTTCACTTGGATTTGGCGAAGAAGCATTGCAATCTCTCCCAGGGAAAGTTGGATCTCAGGTGCTTATTGTTTAGTCTAATTTTACTAGTTGTTACTGAGATTCTATTGTTCCTCTCTGGTATTAGAAAACATAACATGTAACACTTGATTCAACGAAGTGTCCTCATCTCTTCTATAATGGAGTGCAGGACGTCAATGATGTACTCACAGCGATAGATCATGCCATTGACATGGGCCTTGCAGATCCATCTAAAATAACTGTGCTAGGCGGTTCCCATGGTGGATTTTTGACAACGCACTTAATTGGCCAGGTGCAATGGGCATTGAAAGACCACAATCTATATTTTTCATATTTCCATGATACACTTTCTTTGCCTTGCGTATTATGGTTACAAAAATCTCTGGGATGCTCTGCACGTAGACGTAAGGAAGGACGAAGGGGTTCATTGTTTTTGACATTATAAATTATGCAGGCACCTGATAAGTTTGTTGCCGCAGCTGTAAGGAATCCTGTATGTAACCTTGCTTTGATGGTTGGTACGTCTGATATCCCTGATTGGTGCTATGTGGAGACATTTGGAAGTGTAGGGAAATCTAGCTTTACAGAAGCACCTACAGTTGAACACCTCTCTCTCTTTCACAACAAGTCCCCTATTTTGCACCTTTCAAAGGTATGTCTTCTCGAGCTAGTATCCATTTCTCAAATGTAGCTGATATAGCTACTGGAAGCATGGATTCGGGTACGCAGATAAGACACTGTTGCGGATAGGTGGACACGTGATTTTCTGAAAAGAGAAACAGGATAGGGGTGCTTGGAGAATTATTCTTTTCCTTGCCTGTGTGTGTGTGTGTGTGTTTTGAATTCATGAACAGATATAAACATCAAGTGAATCATGAAATCGTATCAGAGGGGTAAATTGTAATCCAACAATTTATCATCAACATCCTACTGCCGAGTGCAGCTATAGATCAAGTAGGACCAAAGTTTAAAAAGTAGCACGATACTCTCATCAATCTGATGGAACTTCGCGGAAGTCACTGCTTCACTTATAGTTTCCTTCCTCTCTCTCTCTCTCTCACACACACACATGCTGGGAGCACTGATGCTGTATATTTATATGTGAAAGTCAGTTCATTTGAAAATTGACATATAAATCTCACAATTGCAATCTGTAGCAAGAGAAAAATCTGCAAGCCGTCTTCTCTGTGCATGAATAAATCTTTTACTGATTTGATGACTCTCCTCTCTGACACTCAACCCACACACAAAAGTTTTCACATTTGGACCCTTGAGAAACTCTTATAAATTTAAGCTTCAACCCCTCCAGTATCTGATACTTGTTCCGGCTGTGTCCTGCCGCATGCAAACTTCAAAACATTAAGTTTAAAAACAGACAATTTTTGACAGGATCCCAGCCTCACCCAAGCCACACTCGCACCCGATTTGCAGCCAGTGGTGATACCTTGGCAAAACAAAGCAAACTTGTACCATGTAGGGGCTACATGTGCATGAACTTAATATAGGATGCTTAACTAGGACTCTGATAGATTGCTTACCATCTATAAAGCCAATGTTGAGATACAGGATGCAAAGATATACAAAATTCTATACGTAGGGTTGAGGCAAGAGTTTCTTACGTACCATAATATCATTCAGGTCTCCTTGTACCTGTTTGTCCAAATTCAGTATGCTATAAACTGTTCTCTATCTGTCATGCGTCTCTCCAAATGCCGAGTGTGAGAGCTTCAGATACACGTTGAATCCATCATAAGCTTGACACTGTTGTAGCTTTACTAGTTTTATACTAAATGCCTTCTACTGTTAACACTTGCAGGTCAAAACTCCTATACTCTTTCTTCTAGGCGCTAAGGATCTCCGGGTACCAGTTTCAAATGGTCTACAAGTAAGAGACTTGTGCCTCTTGAACATATGAATGTATATATGTGGGTAGGGGGTGAGAATTTTGATTCTTGACTTTTGACATGGACATAGTTTTAGACATGAAAGATGGGATTATATTTGCATATGTTTTTATGGCTTTGATGGACGTATTCAAAGTGCTTTAGCATGCATAAAAACCTAGGGAATCTCAGAAAGAACTAGAATTTTGAGTTCATGAAACTCACCACTTTTGTATTTTCAGTACACCGGTTGGAAGTGATAAAATCAATTTTCTTGGTCACGTAACGTCTGAGCTCTGACCATAGCTAAATATTGTAGGCTGGTTGTAACACATTAATGCAGATGATTTTTGCTTCTTTGAAATCTGCAGTATGCACGGGCGCTAAAGGAGAAAGGGGTTGATGTGAAAGTGATCGTATTTCCTAACGACGTACACGGAATAGAAAGGTCAATTCTATTGAAGTGAATCCAACCTGACTTCTGAGCTCATTTATTCATTGCTTACTGGACCCTGATGCATGTTTCTCTTTTGCAGCCCACAATCTGATTTCGAAAGCTTTCTCAATATTGGAGTATGGTTCAAGAAGTACTGTAAATAATTACACATGCCAAGCAGTCTTCTCATGGCTAGAATCAAGAGGCCTAATGAAAAGTCGTGTTGCCGAGAACATTTGTTTGGCGAATCGATTTGTAGTTGGATGAAGAAACAGTTATGAAACTATATAGTTGGAATATATCCCTTTTTCTGCTTGCTCAAAGTGGAAAACCTGAAGTGCATGGCCACATAGATTATTCAAAGACACTGTACGGCACAGAAGACTTTGATGACTTTCTGTTTGAACTATATAGCTTCAGTGCGGAGAAAGATCAGCTCAGGTCAAGCTTCGTTACCATTTTGCTCTGGAGTTGTGCTTAGTGAAAATTAAGCAGCAGTTTACAGAAAGCACTCTAAGAACCATAATTAACTTTCAGAACAGAGGACAAAATCATTGCTAAAACATGAATACTTCAGCAAAGTGAGGTACACCCAAGTTACTAGTTAATGGGAAAGCAATGCTAGTTCCTACTTGCCACACGAGTGCAGGTGTTTACCTGCCCTAATTGCCAGACAAATCCTACTTGAGGCGACGGGATCTCTCACTCTCACGCTCAGTCGTACCTAATGATTGCATGTTGTTAACAAGGTGAATAATGAAACCATATTGTTAACAAGGTGAACCATACGATTAAACGCATACAAAGTTGCACCGTACGTTTGTCGTACCAGACTATTGCCCAAGTAGGATTTCTCCCATCTTCTTAAAGCCAGTTCTTAATTTTTGTGAAAAATTCTAGAACTTTGTAATGTTTTTGTTTAATGTCAGGTTTGATGGATTTAAACTCATTTGTCTAGTTTAGTACAGTTCTCTCAATGTTTCTAAAAGGAAAAAAAAAATCATTTATCCCTTAAGACTCTCCAAAAAGGATATAGAAGATTCTCAAGGAAAAAGGATAAGCCACCAACGCCATCCGTGGGACTCGAACCCACGACCACGTGGTTAAAAGCCACGCGCTCTACCAACTGAGCTAGAACGGCTGATGTTAGTGAGGTGAGATAACATATATTTAGCTATTTTATGATCTTGTCATTCACCCAACAGGCAATAGGGGAACAGAATACTATATAGGGCTAATATAGCTGGGCTCTTGTTTTAGCATTTCCATTTTGCCTCCCTGAATAAAGATTTCAGCCAACTTATGAACACCCCATCTGTGTGAAACTAGAGATGTTTGTAAATTATCAGCATTTGGATACCAATTGCTTCCACGTACTCAACTCCATGAAGACCACACCAAGTATTGGCGTTTCAGTTCCTCCTTATCCTGACAAACTCGAGCAACCCATCAAGCAAAAACTTAGCAAACCACCAATTCTCGAAACAACAGTGATGCCCACAGGAGATTTAACGGAGTTGACGCTAAACCAAACCATAACCAGAAGTGCATGCCAACTGTTCGACGAGATGCCAGAGTGAACGAGGAAGTGCACGGCAAGTGTTTGACGAAATGGGCGCGCTACGGAGGGTGTGTTCCGGCAATGCTGGAGGCTTTGGAGACAGTTAGAGACTTGGACGAGGCGTTTAGGCCGTGGGAAGAGAGTTTGAGTAACAAAGAAAGGAGTATAATCTTGAAAGAGCAATCGGGTTGGGAGCGGGCTCTGGAGATATTTGAGTGGTTTAAGAGATAGGGTTGTTATGAAGTGAATGTGATACATTATAACATAATGCTGAGGACACTCGGGAAAGCGCGGAGGTGGAATGAGGTCGAGAGGTTGTGGGATGAGATGGGAAGGAGGACGATCAAACCGATTAATTCGACTTATGGGACTTTGACTGATGTTTATAGTAAAGGTGGGCTCAGGGAGAAAGAGCTGAACTGGCTGGCGTTAATGAATGAGCAAGGGATGGAGCCGGATGAGGTTACTATAGGAATTGTTGTTCAAATGTATAAAAAGGTGGGGCAGTTTAAAGATGCCGAGAATTTCTTCAAGAAATGGTCCTCTGGCAAATGTGGCATGCAGGATAAACCAAATATCAAAAACTAAGTGCCAGTTATGCTGTTAATGGTCATGATCAAGAACATCTATGTTTGAGCTCGTACACGTATAATACCCTAATTGATACATATGGGAAAGCTGGGCGACTAAAGGATGTGTCCGAGACTTTTGCACGGATGCTTAAAGAAGGGGTTGTCCCAAACACCGTGACTTTCAATACGATGATTCACCCTTACGGCAACCATGGGCAGATAGAGGAAGTTGCCTCTTTGATGCAAAAAATGGAACAGCTAGGGTGCATACCTGATACAAGAACATATAACATCCTCAT
This sequence comes from Escallonia herrerae, assembly GCA_033070095.1. Classification (NCBI taxonomy): domain Eukaryota; kingdom Viridiplantae; phylum Streptophyta; class Magnoliopsida; order Escalloniales; family Escalloniaceae; genus Escallonia; species Escallonia herrerae. The sequence continues at coordinate 314,361 of JAVXUP010000618.1, read as the reverse complement.
TGCCCTCCATACTAAGCATGGCAATATAGATTTGGCAGCTGGCTACTTCAAGAAGATGAAAGAATCTTCCCTAAAGCCAGACCTTGTGAGTTACCGTACCCTCTTATATGCATACTCGATAAGGCATATGGTTGTTGAAGCAGAACGGCTCATGTCTGAAATGGATGAAAAGGGTCTTGATATGGATGAATTTACTCAGTCTGCGCTGACTCGAATGTACATTGAAGCCGGGATGCTAGAGAAGGCATTGTTATGGTTCAAGAGGTTTCATATTGCAGGAAACATGAGCCGCGATGGCTACTCGGCAAACATTGATGCATTTGGAGAGTGTGGATATGTTTCGGAAGCTGAAGAAGTTTTAAATGCTGTAAAGAGAGGGAAAATCTGAGCGTCCTTGAGTTTAATGTGATGATCAAGGCTTACGGGATCAACCAGAGATATGAAGAGGCGTGCCATTTATTTGATGGTATGGAGAAAAATGGTGTAGTTCCGGATAAATGTACCTATAACTCACTCGTACAAATGCTAGCTAGTGAGGACCTGCCACAGATCACAAAATCTTATGTGGGGAAAATGCAGGAAGCAGGATTAGTTAGTGATTGCATCCCTTACTGTGCGGTCATCTCAAGTTTTGCAAAAGTAGGTCAACTTGAAATGGCTGTGGGAGTATTTGAAGAGATGATTGGCAAAGATGTGCAACCTGATGTCGTTGTTTATGGCATATTAATAAATGCTTTTGCTGATATTGGAAGTGTTGATAAAGCTTTGCGCTATGTGGATGCAATGAAAGATGCTGGTTTGCCCTTGAATGCTGTTATATATAATTCCTTGATCAAGCTCTATAAAAAAGTTGGATGCCTGAAAGAAGCAGAAGAAGCATATTGGATGCTTCAATCCTTGGATGCGAGTCCAGATACATATTCATCAAATATTATGATTGATCTTTACAGTGAAAGATCTATGGTTGAACAAGCAGAACATATGTTTGAAAATTTGAAGAAAACAGGGGATGCAAATGAGTTCTCGTATGCTATGATGTTGTGTATGTACAAGAGAGTTGGGAGGTTTGAGGATGCCATTCAGATAGTGCAGAAGATGAGAGAACAAGGACTTTTGACTGATTTGCTCAGTTATAATCATGTGCTTGGTTTGTATGCATCAGATGGAAGATTTAAAGAGGCAGCAGAAATTTTTAAAGAGATGATGGAATCTGCGATTCAACCAGATGATTCAACATTTGGATCACTTGTAATTGCTCTCGTGAAACGTGGAGTTTCAAAGCAGGCTGCTGACAAGCTTGCAGTAATGTGGAAGAAGGGTGATCAGGTTAGAGCTCTGGCATATATGTCAACCTACTATTCCGAGGTTGGCATGGTTGATAGTGATGATATTGATGAAGAGTAATGGTGCTTAGCTCACATGCTCTGAGACGAGCTTCTTAAATTAAAAGACTCTTTGAGTTGATTTTGCAGTATTTAGTGTTAGATTGGGAAGATTGAATGGAGGAAGGCTAGATGACATCTTCAGATATGCTGGTGTCTTTGCACCCAACAAATACCAACTCGCTTGATCAAGGATCTTTCAATTATTGGGTGGGAAGGACCTTGCAGTAAGACCAGCTTCTTGAATTATCTTTGAGTTGCTTTTCCAGAATTCAGTGTTAGATTGAGAAGATTGAGTGGTGGAAGGTTAGATGACACCTTCACATATGCTGGTGCCTTTGCAACCAACTGGCTCTCAGTTTGAGTATCTGCCATCTTGGAGCCTAGCAGTGATTGAAGAAGATAAATTATGTAAATTCTGGGATTAAGATGAAAGTATTAAACAGTAGTTTCTCAGTAAAGCGGATTGACATCCCCTGTTTAATCTCGTCTAACCATGTTAAGAGGCATCAACATGCCATTTGCGATGTGGAAGCTCAAGGCATCCGTATTTGAAATGTGCATTGATTGCTTGTTGCGGTTGTTGTCACCAGGATTTTTCAGAGTTGTAGCTTCAGGTAACCCCATTATGTTGAAAATTTGAAAAGTATTACAACTAACTTAGTGGAGTGCACTTTGAGTTGTTCACCATTCTTTACATGCTGCTTTATCTTTTTTAGTGTGGTTTGCAATGCATGGTCAATGACACTAAGAAATCAACAAAATCTTCAGCTGATCCTGGCACCACCCTCTTGACCCGTAAAAGTAGAAGGCTCAGAAGAGAAAAATGCAAGCGATAAATTGTCATTCTTTACATGCTGCATTATCCTCTTTAGTGTGTTTTACAATGCATCGTTGGTGACACTAAAAAGATGGGAGTGACTACACACACACACACCCCACTCTGGCCCGGGCACACACAGGACATAAGGCAAGGCACCATGAAAGTACGCTGGCCTACAAGAAGAATCTCAAACAGAAGTCATCTAAGAAATCAACAAAATCTTCAGCTGATCCTGGCATCACCCTCTTGCCCCAATTAAAATAGAAGGCTCAGAAAAGAAAAATGCAAACGATGAAGAGAGAGCTTTACACTACATAAATTTCTACAAGATCAACTGAACTAAGTTTATGATTTCTATTACCATGTTACATGGGCATGTTGTCACCAATTCTGTTTTTGTTCCTTCAGTCTAATATTTTCTGCACGCCTGTGTTTCTAGAGCAGAATTTGAAGTTTCATTTTCTAGTTTGTGCTGTTTGATAGTGATTTTCAGCAAGGGCTTTATTGTGCATGCCTTTATGCTCTATTAAAATTCGATTTGTAGGGTGAGCAATTCAACTTGGGTATCAGGGAGACATGATGAAGCATGATTCAGAAATGGGGCATAATATGGATTATCAAAGGGGATTATTTGGTCTTTGAAGGGGTTATGCGAGGACCCTAATTGTACTACTAAGAAAATAACTGAATTCACAGTAGTGCTTGATCCAATTTTCTACACAACTACCTGTAATTTATCTACTTCAGGTTCGTCTCTTCAACAATGCAGAAGAGGCGAAATCATGAACTTCTGGGGACACTTGGTGGTTTGAAGAAGCTTACTACAAGAGTACTTCTGTAGATGGGAAAAGTGCCTAGTATCAGCCCATAGCCGATATGATCTTCAACCTGTGGCAAAGCCATTTTCAACTTTGACAGGTAAGCCTCCTAGAGTTGTTATACCATGAAGCAGGAGAAAGGAGGTTGGAATTTCATGTTCTGATGCTGCAAATTCTGAACCACAGTGACTGGAAGAGACAGTACCTCTAGACCTGCATCTTGGTTTAAGTTTCGAGCATTTGCTTGTTAGTAAACTGTGGCTGGGACATGCCTGTAGTCCAAAATGGCAGAACCCATCTCTTGGTAATGTAAGAATTCCTGGGGTGTCTACACACGATTCGGAGTGCATAGCACAGTAAATAGATTGAGACTGCAAAGGCAAATGTTGAAAAAAGAAGGAAGTATTATTCGACTAAACTTTTTCAATCTACACAATCAATCCATGTTCCATCAAAGGTTAAATCTAATACAAAGAGCAAAATCCCCCCATCACTGCCACTGGCATGTAAATCCCAACAGCAATGCATGCTCAAAAACTGTACAACTTTGCTGCCCCTATCCCCACCATCAGTTAACCTTCTTCGCCTTTCTATCGCTGTTGCACTGAAATTTAGTTTTCGTTCAAGACGCGGCCACAGGAGCCACGTCCTGCCACAAAACTGCAACGTCTCCGAGGCCCACTCTCAAATCCTCCCACTCAACCTCCTCAAACTCCACCACCGCATCCACCACCTTCAACTCCACCACCACCACCTCTTCTGCCACCTCAAAAACCCCCACCGCCACCACCGTTCGCCCCTTTGCCAACCCTATTACCCCAACCTTTCCCCTTCTCACCTCATATCCCAACTTGCCTCCGACCTCCACCACCCTCTCCTCCACCGCCTCTGCCCTCTCCCTCGCTGTGAACCGCCTCTCCCTCCTCCCTACCCCTGCTTCAAACAACCCCGACAAGTCCAACCCCGGCGACATTGATATTATGTCGAACGCGTTTATCGAAGCAACAAAATCACATTTCGAGTCCCCACCCTCCACCAACTCCATCTTTGGCTCCGACACTAAACCCTTCTTAAACCAGCCCTGCTCCATCAACCCAGCCATGCTCATCCTCGTACTCGGGTTCGGGTCAAGCAATCGGTATATTATCACCCGGGCCGGCTTGGACAACCACTCCGGGAACTGAAACTCCCGCCGGTGAATCTTCCGGTACATGTTCGGCAAGTTACTATCGTCAAACGGCAAGGAGCCGGCCAAAAAGACGAACAGAATTACCCCACAAGACCACGCATCCGCCTTTGCCCCGTCGTATCCCTTTCTGTAAACCACCTCCGGCGCCGTGTACGCCGGAGTTCCACACGCCGTGTGTAGGAGGCCATTTTTGAGCTGTTCCGGCAAGGCGGAGAGGCCAAAATCGGCAACCTTTAGGTTTCCGTCGTGGTCTAGCAGTAAATTCTGTGGTTTCACGTCGCGGTGGGCGATGCCGTACTTATGGCAGAAACTGAGGGTGGAGACGAGCTGCTGGAAGTAGCGGCGGGCGGTGTTCTCGGTGAAGCGTCGGTTGCGGGAGAGTTTCAGCTTGGCGAAGAGCTCGCCGCCGGCAGCCAGATCCATGACGAGGTATATCTTGGTCTTCGTGGCCATGACCTCGTGGAGTTTGAGAATGTTGGGGTGGCGGTTGAGGCGGCGCATGGCGGATACCTCCCGGATGAGGCGCTCCTCCACGGCGGTGTCCACGGTGTCCGGCTTGTCGATGGCCTTGATCGCAACGGTGGCGCCGGTGGCCAAGGCGGTGGCTTCGTAGACCTTCGCGAAGCTGCCGCGGCCCAAGACCCGGCCGAGCTGGTACTTTCCTAGTATTATTGATCCGGTGCCGCTGCCGGTTCTCGAGAGGGTGGTGGTGGGTCGTGGGTTTCTCTTGGGATCCATGTGGAGGTGGTCCTCGCGGCGGCCTCGTGCGGCGGTGGCCACGGATCTCGGGGAGAGGGAGGTGGACGATGAAACCCACAGTAGGAAACGCACAGTGTATCGAAAAGGTAGGCGTTTGTTCTTATATAGGCATTTAATAAGGTGGCCACAGTTGGCTCTTCGCTGTCTTCAATCAAAATTCCTAGGACTCTCGTTTGTTTCGAGTTTACTTAGGCCCCCTTGTTTCACGGAAATTATTTTTCGTAAATTTTTTTACGTTCTTTTCAGTATTTAATACATGCATAAAATCTTTCTACGAGAAATGATCTCCAATCTTTTTGGACATTTTCAAGTTTTTGGTAAAAAATACTGTGTAGCACCTGCTTTGGCAATTAGATCTTTGCCCATTAATTGTTGCCATCTGTAGCACCATATATGGTAATATTATTTCTTCTACCAAATTGTATGTTTTATTGTTTGTTCAAGCTACCAAATTTGCCTCACTTCAAAATTTCAAAATTCTGTTCCTTAAAATTTTTTAATGTGGGGTACTAACATGTCCCTTGCTATATTTAGTATCTTTAGGTAGATACAAATGACGTGACTCCGAGAAATGCAGCTATTAATAAGCTTTTTCAATCTTGGCAGTGTTTGATCTCATTAAAAGAGCCAAATTTAGAGTGGCTTATTTAACTTGCTAATTTTCCGACTCTTGTCGGCTTTATTTTCGAGAATAGAATTTAGGTGCAACCCCAGTAATAAGAATACGTGTCAACTTCGACTTTGTCTTTAATGCTCTTCTTTTGTTTCCTGATTGCACTTGATTTTATCCGATCTTTTCTTTTCCGTCCACTCGAGACGTCTCTTTCTTTAAACAAAAAAATAAAATAAAAAGTATTTGTTTTGATTGATTAAACTTAATTAGTGGTTCTCCTGAAATGTGTCAGGCCTAAACATTGCCCTCTCGTTCCTAGAAGAATGCAATAATCCAACAAAAGTTGAAATGTTTATATAATAAGTTTTGTTAATCCCACTAAGACACATTTCATGACAAAGTTGAAGACAGATTGGAATATGCTAAGCATCCTCTTAACAAATTACTGGGTCCCCACCGCTAATCATCTCCAGATATTTTAGCTTGCCTTTTCTACCACTTGCTCCCCCCCAACCCACCCACGTCTCACCGTCATTCAATTGTTAAACTAAAGGTCATTAAAAGAATGTCACTAAATATATTTAAGCGATAAAAATCAGCAAACGATATTTTTGAGTGACGAATAGGGCTTTGACCAAGTGAATGGCCCTTCGGATCAACATTTCTTGAGTCATTTATTTGACAATTTGAAATATAGCAAAGGAGGCTCCGTGTCTTAGTACCAAAATACAAAAATGATTCAAAATCTTAACATTCATAAATGATTCTGATTAATGGTTGATGATTATCAATCCCTTATGAGTGTTAAGATTTAATCAAAGATTATTGTTAAATAAACTTTAATGATTAAAGATTATTATTATTTTATATTTTAGTAGCGGTAACATAACAACAACAATAACAGAAAGTATTTACATTGACTCCCTTTCTTTCCTTGTGTCTCTTTTTATTTCTTGGAGTATAATAAAAAATTTATAAAACATGCCGATAACTTAAGTAAATATTCAAATTAAATAACGTTAATTAATTATGGACGGAAAGAGTAAGAAGCGAGCATTTAAGGAATCGCTTTCTTCTCTCTCCTTCAAACCTTCACGGGACTACCCATGAATGAAGTGCATGCAACGACGGTCAAAGTCAAACAACGGGCTTCGGAGGATATATCCGTCTTCTCACACATTCCAAAGCACCAACTGAGTTCAATGAGTCAAGACTGTTGGTTGAAAACTTATGACTGCTCTAAGACGGTGGTGATTGGGTAATTTGGTGGAGCTGGGGATGGCGCGAGCAGCGAGGGGCGTGGGGCCCGTCTGTTGTATCACACCTGGGCCTGGGCCTGACGCGGTGGGGGAGGCGCACCTGGTGGGTGGCGGTGGTGGGGGCGGTGAGAGCCCAGGTGACGGTGCAGAAAATGCGCAGGTGGCAAAATTGGTGAACCGCGTGCAACGTGCTGGGCTCCAGTGGAAAAGTCAGACTCAAGCGCCTCCTATGCTATACAAAAATTAATATGAACATGCGCGCGCACACAACTAGACACTCAATAATGACACAAAAGTTTATTGATTAAAATACTCAATAATTTAAGCTTACATTGTCAGAACCAACGGTAGAGAACCCGCCAATGTTTGATTTTTAATTAAATTATTATTGTAGAAAACTTTTTTTTGACATTTTTGCATATGTTTTGATTAGATACCGCGTTTAATAATTTTTTTTTGACATTTTTTTGCTTTTGTTTTGATTAGACTTCGCGTTTGATAAAATTTCTTTGATATTTTCGCTTGTGTTTTGATTAGACACCACATTTGATAATTCTTTTTTGACATTTTTGTTTCTTTTTTTTATTTGACACAGTGTTTGATAAAACTTTTTTGAAATTTGTTTCAGGTTTTGAAATCACCCTCATTTTGCTTATTATTATCTTCTTAATTATCATCAAACATTGCCTAAAAAAAGTTATGCAGGGATATGAGAATTTTAACACAATCATTAACTCTCGAAAAATGGGAATTCTTGAACTTCAACATTATGGAATTCCTCTTTTTTTTACTACCAAAAGAATTAAAGACGGAAATACTTAAAAATTTCAAAAAGAGGAAATGAAATGACATACGAAGGCGTAGAATATGTAGATAAATCGAGAAATTTCCTCACTCACTTTTAATTACTCAATAATAAGGTTCTTAAATATGGGATTCTTCATTTACCCTTTTTAGGTAGAGACCAAACTGACCAAATTGTTTGACAATGAAGTGTGATTCACGGGGAGATAACCTTAATTTCCTTACTTTTGGCATAAACCTTTTGAAAATTATGCTACACCTGTGCTTACCTTCTTGGGTCAAAGCTACACCTACCTGACTCCCCAACCACTGTGAACTCTCACGTCTCCTTGTAACATAAATGGCAGAAGAAGCACATTCTTCTTCGTCAGCCGGTTGCAAGCTCGAGTTATCAAAGTTTTGATTCCAAGGAGATCTCTGGTTTAGAACACAAACAATGTTGCAAAAGGGTACGTCCCTGTTTTGAAATTTTGTTTGAAACATTTCGGAGAAGTACTGAACTAAAATCGCTCTTACCTACCTAGTCCGAAGTTATAACTTGATGAACGTCAGTTATAAGAGCATATTTATAACGATCTACCAACTATAAGCAATACGTGTGACAAAGTAAAGGTATCTACGAGTATAATATTCAGAGTGAACTTATTTTTATTCCGTAGTTCTATGGAAGGGAAGGGAAGGGAAGGGAACGGAAAGTGAATACGCAACCCTTGACTTTTGACTTTCATAATTTTATATGACCTAAAAAGTGTATTACCATTATAAAATAGAGATCCGCTTAAATTCTAAGGTAAGAAAGCACTAATTATCAGTTATTAAATACCTCCTTATTACATGTGGCCCTATTAGTTTTTTTTTTTTAATTCCGGCTATGTTTATCAAACGTTGAAAGAAGTTGTAATTCTTTTGCAAAACGAGTTGTTGGACACGTGCAGAGTTTGGGACTTTTATCTTGTACATGTAGGAGAGTTTATTAATTACTTAACAAAAATCTTGCCCTGTGTAGTCCCAAAGCATCGTAATAGTCGCTGATTTAAAAGAAGTTCAAGTAAAACGAGGATAGTATCTTAATTATTGCTAGAAATAACATCAGGAACACAAGAAATCAATTTATCAAATTTTTAATTTTTTTCGTTAACTATAAATCAAGCTTGAGACATCACAGTTTTTCCACCAAGGAAATAAATATTTAGGTGGCAATACCGATACTGGCACTACAAAAGGGTAAGTCTCCTGTTTTAAAAGTATTAAACTGAATTCACTCTTACCAACCTAGCCGAGAGTTATAACTTGATTTTTTTTTTGTTCAAAGGAAACTTAGAAATCGTTCAAGAGTTACACAAAACTCTGTCCAATTCTTTCGGCATCCTGCCTTAACAAAGGTAACAACTCTACAGGTGGCTGTTCGACAAACATGAAAGCTTTGTCTTGATTTGCTCCCAAGTGAGCAAGTCTATCAGCACAATGGTTCTTGTTCCTTTCGGCATACTTGATGCGCGTCAGTTATAAGAGCATCGACAACAATCTATCAACCATAGACAATACGCGTAAAGAAGCGAATGTATCTACTAGTTTGTTATTCCAGTGAAGTTTTATTTATGTTTCGTATCGAATGAAATGGAAAGGAAGGGAATACACAACTCTTGACTTTTTCTATCCATAATCTCATATGCCCTAGAAAGCCTAATACTACAAAAAATATAGAGTTCCACCTAATTTTAAGGAAAGAAAGCACTAATTATCAGTTATTATCACATGTGCCCCACCCTAGTTTTTTAATTCTGGCTATGATTATCAAGAGTTGAAAGTTGTTGTACTTCTTGTCTGGTGTAAAAGCATATTTATGTAGCTTTGCCTACTCTAGTTTAAAGGAAGTTGGCCTAAAATGAGTGTAGCATCTTAATTGTCGGCAGCAATATAATAATAGTAGGAACACGGGAGATCAATTTATCAACCTTTATGGTCAATTTTACGGTTCGAGAGTTGATTTAGACATCACATAATCTCACTCTCAAAGTTCAGCTGGAATTTTTTGATACTTATTTCTAACACTATAAAGCTGTAACGAAAGAGATAAAGAAGATATTGTTGGCACAAGTTACACAAATCGCGTAAGACGGTTTTTAATCTTGCGCCCTCACTTGTATAAGTAGCTTATGCCACTGTTAATTAATAACTGCACTGGGCTCATAGTGACTTGATACCGAGAGAGTAAAGATGACTCTACGTCTAGAGGTGTCAAAGGGCTGGACTGGGCTGGGCTGAGGCAGGCCCAGCCCGGGCCCAGAGGACCAAAAAATGGGCAGGGTCATTTAGGGTTTCGCGCCTTGGAAACTGGGCTGGGACAAAATCTAGGAAATAGGAGTCCTGTCAGAGCTGGGCCGCCTCCGGCCCGGCCCGCAGGCGGCCCGGCCTTTTTGACATCTACATTGTACTCATACTTATTCCTAGATAAACCTTCTATTCGTACTTTGTCAATTTTACTTTCTCAATAATTAATAGATGCAGCATTACTACGATTCGTGTATAGGACCACCATGTTATTGTTGCACTGACTTTTCCAATAGTAAGATGAAAACTAGATCAACTTAAATAAACATGAATAATGGTATTCTTAAAGGATAAAACTTAAATTTTAGAAGTATATTGGCTTCTTGTCTCTTATGTCAACTTGGCTTCAGTTTTATGAAAATGTGTCTGGGTAGAGTAATTATTTTAAGAGCTAAAATTGAAATAAGAAAATACACCCGTAGAGAGTTGATATTTTGTAAAACTAAAAAGATATCTTGGCAAACCAGTTAAGAAGAGGGCAATGCAAAACTTTCTTAATCACATAAAAAGACTTTAATATTTAGAATGTGAAACAGAAGAATCCTGACCCAAAACCATTTTTAAAGCATATAAATCAACAATAAAGGCTCAAATCCATTTTTAGAAGAAGAATCCTGGCCCAAATTTATTTTTAAAGCATATAAATCAACAATAAGGGCTCAATCCTAATGTCTTATTCAGCATATACCACCAAGTATCTAGCTAACAATAACTATTTCTGGTCAAATTTTTAGTGTTACTTTTTTGTGCCTTTAAATCGCCATTTTGATGAAGCCTATACATCCGGAATTCACCAGCATTCGAGGGCAATATGAGTAAAAGAATGGAGTAAGTAATATTTCTGCAACGTCATGTTAGTTCTCAGAAATTGATTACTTCCGTTCAATTTGCTAATTAAAAATTGAAGATAAGTGATAATGGTTAGGGGTACGTTTAGAAACAACGACAGTCGACAGATGATTTTTTCTTGTTCTCTTTTCTACGCAACGCAGGCTCGAGGGGAGAAGCAGCGAGGGTGATAATTCTTAGGTGGAGACTCTGATCTAAAGTGATCGGTTTTGTTCCAAAAACTTCAATCTCACCCCTCTTAGTAAATTTTGCATTTCTTCTGAGGTACACGTAAAAAAGAAATCAAGAACCAAACATAATGTGCCGCAACAAGACTAGTAGATTATCGGTCGCAAATGGCTTCTGCCTTAAAAAAAAATTCAAGTCCAACTGTAGACCGTTTATTCCAGTTTCACTAGCAGCCAAATGGCTGGTTTAATAGAACAAACAGGATCATTTGGATGTATTAGTTTACCTTCCTTAAACTAATACTGTGGGCTGACCGAAAACACCAAAAATTTAATAGGTGCAGGGGCCACAAGAGCCTGGGGTTTTTCTATTGAGCTTAGCAATGGTGGTCTGTGATCCTGTCCGATTGAGCCAATAACAAAATTCATTAGACGTTGAAAGAAGATTCAATTGGACCAGTATTAGGACAGTTTCAGATTTGCAAGATCAATTTCAAGCTTTTTGTTTATTGGTTGATGAAGGGTTGCAAACGCTCAACCGTGTGCGCAAGTACACAAGGAGGTAGATAGCTCGAGGCTGGGTTGTTTAATCCAATGCCATGGAGATATTTTGCAATAGTCCCATAGCACCTATCCCCTCCACCCCCAACAATCCTATTATCAGTTTCATTTTATGTTGTATAATTGAATGCGATTACGTTGTGTTGGGTATTTCAATACACGGGTTGGTAGGGACCGAGACTTGCTTCTGACCAATATTTCTCTTTATAACCGTTAGAGTGATTTAACTTCTTACGTCGTCTTGAAAAATTCACTTACCCTACTTTTCAAGTCGTTTATTTCTAAGTGTGTGTGAAAAATTCACTTACCCTACTTTCCAAGTCGTTTATTTCTAAGTGTGTGTGTGTGTGTGTGTGTGTGTGTGTGTATATATATATATATATATATATATATATATATATATATATATATGAATGAGAGCAGATCTGTTGAGAGCGCTACCAAAAAGAAAAAGTTGTTAGCGTGATCTGGCAGTCCACGCGCGATCTGTGGACAGTTCAGATCTTTTTTTTGCCTTTTTTTAAAGTATGTCCGCTACATTATGTAGCGGACAATATTTTTGACAAAAATACCCTCGAACTTGAGGGAGTTACAGTAGTTCGATGGAGCTACAGTACCCGTCCGCTACCTAATGTAGCGGACGGCAACTCTTAACTACTCTCTTCATTTTTCCTTTGAACAAACTATGTTCTTCTCGCTCTTTCTCTCTTGAATTTTTATGATATTTTCCTTTGAACAAACCGTATTCATCATCATTTTCACATTCTTGTTCAAATATGCCAAGAAGTTCAACATGAAGAAAGACTGTAGAAAGTGATTCTTCTTCCCTTGGACTCAGCAATCTGCCACCTCTTTTATCCATCAGGTTAATCCAGAGTAGATGACATGGCCCTCACCATTAAGCTCTCTCCAACTAATGCATGACTCACCGCATATTCGACCCTTCTTTTCTCTGTTGCGGCTCCACCATGAAGAAGAAAACTAGAGCCACAACCCATTTACAAATGCAATCTCCACAAAAGAGGAAAAAAAAAAGAACATGGTAAGAGACGTAAACATATGAGACATGACCATAACCTGTCCACCATTTTTGTGAAAGCCACAACCATCGGCCACAACCATCGACCACCTTTACCGTCCCAACCATCATCGATCCACCAACACTGTTCAACCACCATCAATGATCACTGTTCAACCACCATTAAATTGACCAAGATAAGATCTGATTCTGCACATAGACAAATAGATACCCACCATCGCAACAATCACTGTTGCTGCCTTCAATCGGTGTCGCCACCGACCGTCTACCCTCTGATTTCATTCACTAACTTTGCAAATCTTGCTACAAAAATGTCGGTCTCTGCAATTTTCAGCACTAGGATTGCCGTCGTACCAGTGTTATTAAAGGCGCGCCTAGGCGCAGTTAGGCGCACAAAGCGCGCCTCGCCTAGGCCTAGGCGCAGCGCCTTCAATAAGGCGCGCGCCTTGTGCGCCCAGGCGCTCAGGCGCTAGGCGCATAGCGGGGCGGGAGGCGCAAAGCTAAGCGCACGATGTGTAACCGTTCGATTTGGCTTCTTGTCTTCACGTGGACCGTTGATTTCTCTTTTAGTATTTTACCCTTTTTGTCTTTACCAAGTCAAAACACTTTTTTAAGACTAAAATATAAAACCTAACTAATTTGTTAGCGATAAAACATTTTTTATAGCGAATTGCTCACCAACTACGTTAACCTTTCTATGAAAGCTGTTGAAGACAGAGTACACATGGCTAAATTAGGAGACCTAACTGATTTGTTAGCTTCACTTTATATTGTTCATAAGGCCAAAGCTCAATCTTGAGAAAAGATTTGAATTTTTAGTCCCTATATTATGCCCATTCCCATTGAGATCGATCTAATTTTTAAAAGCAGAATTTATTTTTATTGTTGGAAGCTTGTTAAATTAGAATGTTGGTATTTGAAACTTTCTCTAATGTTTAGAAGTTTGTTAATTGTCATGTTCTAAATTTTCTTACTTAATTTTTTTATTTAATGCACTTTTATTTATTTATTTTTATATATTTTAATATTGCGCCTTGCTTCGAAAAGGCGCGGGCCTGCGCCTTGCGCCTAGGCTCCAGGGACCTTTTGCGCCTTAGGTACGCCTGCGCCTTTAATAACTATGCGTCGTACCACATCCTACCTCCCTTCGCTGTCGAGAATCGACTGCGGTGCGATGAACGCAGTGCCTCCAAGAGTGGACAGTGGCTCTGGCAGTTTCAGGCTTGTGATGGCCTCCTTTCTAGATCTGCATCTTCATAATATGACATAGAGAATGGGCACAAGGGAGAGGGAGAAGATGAGAGGATGAGAGATGAGAAGAGAGAGAAAAGAAATGATTGTGAGATTGTCTGTCTTTTTTCAAGTCTGACATACGAGTTGTCTCTTTTCCAGAGAATAAAAGGAGTTGTCTCTTTTTTTCGTCTGCTACATTACAGCGCACATAAATAATTGGGGTTTGAGGATTATTTTTGTCAAAAATATTGTCTGCTACATTATGTAGCAGACGTACTTAAAAAAAGGAAAAAAAAAAGATCTGGACCGTCCACAGATCACGCGTGGACGGCTAGATAGCGCTAGCAACTTTTTTTTATTTTGCTAGCGCTCTCAACGGATCAGCTCTCTCTCTCTCTCTATATATATATATATCCACTTTTCACCTTTCTCAACTTAACTTTTACATCCTCCAAAATTATGCTGCCTTGAATTCCTTTTTCTACACTCCATCTACTTGCATTTTCAAAATGGCTGGATTTTGGCCTCTACTGAAAACAAGTTCTTTTGAGGTTCCAATTGACTGTTTTAGTGAAAGTTGTTTGCTGGTCTAGCACAGCCCGATCTACGTTCTTCCAAACATAAGTGAAACGCATAATGAAGCAAAAGTATCTACTAGTGTATTATTCGAGTAAATTTGTTTATGTTTCGTTCTTGAAATACAAGGGAATGGAAAGGAAGGGAAGGGAATACACAATTCTTGAATTTTTCATTCAATAATTGTATAAGCCCTAAAAAGTCTAATACTATGATGAATATAGTGATCCGCCCTAAAAAGTCTAATGCTATGATGAATATAGAGATCCACCTAAATTCTAAGGAAAGAAAGCATTAATTATCAGTTTAATACCTCCTTAACACGTGGCCTCATTAGTTTTTAATTCTGGCTATGATTATTAAGGCTCCCTTTAGTAACTATTATTTTTTTTAATTTTTTAAACTGAAGAAAATAAAGGCATTTGACACATAATTTTTATTTTTTTTCTTCAGTTTTAAAAACTAGTTTTTAAAACATGACTGTTTTTTAAAATTCCAAAAAAGAGTTTTCGGTTTTGATTTTTATTTTGAGACCACCACCACCACCACACTGCCAACAACCACCACCACCACACTGCCGACAACCACCGCCAACACCGCCTGCCCGCAGCCACCCCCGGCGACAGCCGGCGACTGGCTGCCGCCGCTAGCGACTGCCTGCGATTGGCCACCGCTAGCGTCGACCACCGCCACGCCCCACCACCGCTACCGCAAACCACTACAAAAAAAAAACTCAAAATAAAAATTGAGTAATCAAACACTCAAAAGAAAAAATTCAAAATAAAAATTGGGTGATCAAACACTCATTTATTTTTATTAAAAAAATAAACTGATTTTTGTTTTTTTTAAAACAGAAAATCGGAAGTATTTTCAAATGCTACTTAAGTCTTGTAAAAGTAAGATGAAAACTAGATCAACTTAAATATGAATAATCGTGTTCTTAAATGATAATACCAACACTTTACAAGTATTGGCTTCTTGTCTCTTATGTCAACCTGCTTCCTTCTTATGAAATGTGCTTGGGTATAGCAATTTTTCCTTGCAGCTACAATTGAAACAAGAAAATACACCATAAAGAGTTGCTATTTCCCAAAATAAAAAGGATCTCTTGGCAAACCCTCTTAAGAAAAGGTCATTGCAAAATTTTCTTGGGAAACACTTTCGACATTTAGATTGTAAAACAGAAGAATCCTGAACCAAAATCCATTTTCAGAACACATAAATATAACAAAAAGGCCTCAATCCTAACATCCTATTTAGCTTACACCAACAAGTATCTAGCCAATGATAACTATTTGTTGATAAGTTTGAACGTTACATTGTGCACATCTAGATTGTTGCTTTCCTCTAAGGCCTCGGTGAAGCCTATACATACGGAATTTACCAACAGCAGAACGCAATACGAAAAAGAATCGAGTAAATAATACTTGCACAAGGTCACACTTATTCTCAGGCAGTAGCGGAGGCAGCGGGGGGCACGTGCCCACCTGCTGCCTTCATATTCTCTCTTGTTCAGGGTATACTAACAATAGGGCATTACCGCTAGGGGTGGAGGGGCAGAACCGCAACAGCGTGCACAGTTGGGATGAGGGGGAAATGGGAGCTTGAAGTTCCTGTGGGGCTTGCAAGAGTACGATGCAACTTAGGTAGAACTAAGTTGAGAATGAATATTGGAGGTGGAAATGAGTCACGCACTCCATGGAGCATCACTGATTCCATAGGGCAGATTCTTCCACACCCAAAGGTAAAACCCATCTATGAAAATTCATGGAAACGAATGGTGGCCAAAAAATTACAAGAGTAACCCAAATAGCGAGGGACAGGAGAGTGGAAACGGCGGTTACGATGATGATTTGCAGTGGCCCATGATAGGCAACATGTTTGCCGAACTGGGTGGAGATCTCGAACCCAATTTCGTAACCACTGTCAATTTCCTCGTAGTGCCAGTACATCTACCTTGAACAACGACTCCATTTCTTCTTCTGCTATTAAAAGTTTTGGCGACGACAGAAAGTATTAACAACTTTATTAAGGCATGATTTTAGGTATATCCTTGTCGCTGAATTTAAAAAAAAAGAAAAAAATTTAGATGCCCACCCCGCTCAACATTTTTAGCTCCGCCACTGTTCTCAGGAATTGACTAGTTCCTCTCAATTTCTAGATTTGAAGTTCAAGACAAGTAGATAATAGTAACTTAGTAAGGGTTATGGTTAGAACTAACAACATATGTTTTTCTCTTATTCTTTTTTCTTTGCAATGCAAGCGTGGGGAGAGGCAGCCAGGGCGATAATTCTTAGGTGGAGAATCTGATCTAGGGTGGTTGGCTTTGCTCCAAAAACTTACAATCTCACCCTGCTAGTAATTTTTTTTACTTTTTTTTTGAAGTACATGTAGAAAATAAATCAAGAACCGAACACAATGTGCCGTAACAGGACTTGTACACAATGAATGGCAAATGGCCTCTACCGAAAACTTAAAGAAATTCTAGTCCATAGTCGACCGTCTGTTCCAGTTTCACTGGCAGCCAATTTGCTGGTTTAATAGAGCAAACAGGATCTGTTTGGAGGTATTAGTTTACCTTCCTTAAACTAGTAGTGGGCTGACGGAAAACACCAAAATTTAAGAGCTTAGCAATGGTAGTCTGTGATCTTACCCAATTGAGAATATAACAAAATTCATTAGATGTTGAAGAAGATTTGGTCCATTATTAGGAGAGTTTCAGAGTTGAAAGATCACTTTCAAGCTCTTTGTTTATTGATTGATGAAGGGCTGCAAATGCTTTACTATGTGCGGCTCGAGGCTGGGTTGTTTAATCCAATGCCATGGAGAGATTTTGCAATGTACAGTCCAATAGCACCTGTCCCCTTCAACCCAACCCTACCCAACCCCACGGCACCCCTCCCCTCCCCTAACAACCCTCTTATTTGTTTGGATTTATGTTGTATAATTGAATGCGATTACGTTGTTTTGGGCATTTCAAAACATGGTCTGTAGAACCCTAAGACTTGCTTTTGACTGTTTCTCTTTTTAAATAGTTAAGTATTTTTTTATGAACTTTTTAAATAGTTAGGTAAGTCATGTATTTTTATATATGTTTTTCCACTTTCACCTTTTCCAACTTAATTCTTATATTCTCCAAAATTGATTTCGGTATAATAATTTTGCCCTCTCTCGTCTTCTTCTCTTATTTTGAGTTTACTATAATTTACATTGAAAGTATTTTGGAAGAGGAATTGCAGAAGAGGGTTGTTCATGATTGTCTTAATTGCAAGTGCGTCGGAGATAAAGACTTCAGTCTAATCTTGAAATGTGTTGTACCATTTATAACCCTTGGTAACGAGCGATTGGTTTTGGGGGACGCAGAATCAACTTTTTAGAACAAACTCTATTTAGTCTGATACTAAATTATTAGCGAGATCTTTCGTATCAATTATTTTGGGTCAACTACGCTAAGCACCCCCAAGCTTGCCCAGGGTAGCATTTAGCGCCCCAAAATTCTTTTAGCTATCTCACACCATAAACTTAGATAAGTGTGGGACCAAATACCTTCTGACCATATTCCGACCAAATCCCTGCCAAAAATTTTGACGTGACTGAATTTAGGTCATTTTTAGAATATTAAGTCAAAATAACCCTCTCATTTCTTCTCTTCCAAAAAAAGCAGAACACTTTACAAGGGAGATCAAGGGTTCATTGTGATTAAAATCGAGGAAGAAGGAATCTAGGGTTCGTGATGGTAGATATTGATGGTTTTGGTGGGTTCATGAAAGGGTTTATTGTGGTGATGGGTCTCTGTAATGGTGGCTGTGGCTTGTGATGGTGGGGTGTTGGGCGGCGACGGCAGTCCTCCGAAAGAAGGTGATAGCAGCATTCGAGAAAGGCAGCGGTGGTGGCGGCGGTCTTCAACTAGTCAATATCAGTTTCAACCACCGTCACCACAATCGAATTGATATCCACCACCTCCACTTCAGGCCTGCACCTCCACTTCCAGCCTGCATATCCACCTACATCCTCTGCCCAAAATTCAAAAAATGTCCCCCTTATTTGAGTTAAATGACTTCGGCAGCGAGACTCTTGGCTGGATAATTGAAGGGGTTGTTTGATGTCACCCTTATATAAGTTTATGGTGTGAGATAGTTAAAATGAATATTGGAGCGCCCAAACACTACTGCAGGCAAACATGGGGCGCCCAGTACAATTGACCCAATTATTTTTACGGTAACCATGCACCCAAGCCATGCCCTTTTTATTTGGTTCAGTCTACATCGAGAATTAGAGTTGCATGCCAAAGGAAGATAAGCTGTAAAAAGTCGCTAAGCACCTGCACACGGTTAAGGTGATAACTTGACCAGCTAGAACCGAAGAGAATAAATCATTCCAAATTAAGTATTTTAGACCCTTTTAAGTTGTGTACACATGTCATTCTAAATTAGAATAAATCTAATCTTTCTTTATGATTCTTGTGAAAAGAAAAAGGAAATCGGAATTAGCAGACAAAAAACAAAAAAAAAAATAAAATAACGAAGAAGGAAAAGAAGAAGATTCAACCTGTGGCTGTTGATGGTCCAATGAAGGGCCACTGAGGAATTATGCAGCCAAGGTGGCAAGATGGCCATGAGGGAGCTGCTGGTTGCATGCAGTGTTCCCCAACTCAACGTTTTTTTGGATTATAATTTCTTGCTCCAATTAATTATCAAAACGAGAAAACAAAAAACAAATGAGTGGTAAATTTTGAATTTAACTCGTTATAAAGTCATCTCTAATATTTCTATCGTTTGAAATCGAAGTAATGTTATCGTTAATAAAAAAAACCAAGTTAAATCGAGAGACTAGAGCCTCTCGATATCTATTGAATTTTATAAGAGATATAACAGCTAGAGTTGAATATAATATCATACAGAAAATAAATCCAACACCAATTTCCTAATTATTCAGCAGTTTGAGCAGATATGCATTCAGGTTAAACTTGAGATTGAGCCTAGACATGTAATGCCCCTCTGATTGCCAAGGTTTCAACAAGCTCTGCATAGGTTGCATGCATATCAATTCATAGCTGTTGCGTCGTTTTTCTTGAACAAAAGCCCCTAATTATGTTGCCTGAACTCCCTTTTTCACACTGCATATACTTGTAATTTCACAAGGCTGGATTTTGGGCTTGTAGGAAAACAAGTTTTCAAGAGGTTCCTTGCTTGTACTGATCATTCTGAAAGGGTACATTGACAGCCTTGTTGAAAGTTGTGTTTGGTTTTGCACAACTCTACTTTCTTCCTCTCCTGAATGAGTCTCCTGCATATATAGTTCCCGAGTTCTTCAGGGTTTACCTGCTCATTTCTTTCCTTCCAAAGTGTTGGAAAAATCTTTGTGCACTTGCGTAGAAAATCAACTACAAAAATTACTGATCATGCAAACAGAATCAGAAAAATTGAACTATATCTAATAACTCATAACAGAAATGCAAAACAGTAAATAAGAGAACCGATGTGTGAATTTGATTAATTGTCTTTAAGACTTTAATTAAAATATTTTTTTCTAAAAAGAATAAACCCCAGTCACCGCCACAGACTGGGACGGGAGGACGTCGCGCACGTGGACCTTGGGCAAACCTAGGTCCTCACTCCTTACAAAACTTGGACACCCACAAGGGGACTAACTCTTAACTCAAGGTTAGATCTTATAAGTAGACAATATTGTTTTATCTCTTCTATGTAGGATTCTCTTTTTCCTTTCAAGTTGAACCACCAACTTTAACTTCAATTTTCTCATTCATTCCTCATTTATTTTAAACTTGTGAATATATTATGATCATTTACTCCAATAGATGAACGTAAATCAATTTATTCCTGACCAAATAATGCTTTAAAATCCATTTGAAAATTGAGTTAAAGCGAATTCCTCAAGTTGAGTTTAAAACCCAAATGTCAACACAAAGTACCCAACAAAATTGCAGCTGAGTGTGTCATGATCACAGTCCTTTCTTGCAACTTGTGTTCGGTCATGGTTGCTCTAAGCACCTGCAAGAGGAAAAGCTTTTACTGTTAATTCTCTCATACATTCAGCCATAGGAGATAAATCTACTCTGCTTTGGTTCCTGCTCTGGTGCAAACTACTCTTTTACGTAATCCGGAAGCTTGTTAATGCGAAGCATAACTTACGATAGGCGCTGCAGCAGTGACGCCCCTTAATTAAATGTTCAAAGCAATCTTCATTACTGTAGGTGCATAAATTTCCTAAGATTCTTGCTGCACTTATTCGAAGCGTCGGAACCTCCAGTGCTCCAAGGTAGTTTCTGTTTAATTTTGTTTCATGCATAGTTGTTTTGCATGGTTTAGTGGCAAGTGATGCACGTGGCACGCTCTGTAGATCGGGTCGATAGAGTTGACGGTTGTCCGCTACAAACCTGTTAGACATGTTTGGCAAAGTTTGTCACGAACACGACCCTATATGAATAGAGCTAAGATGAGGTAGCAACAACCTTTTAAAAAGGGAATTGTACAACAGTGGATAAACTTTGGTTGTAGCCCGGCTTGTCGGGAGCGTACAACCCCTCATATAAATAAAGCGATTATCAACGGTTACTAAATATGGTTAATAACATTTTTACGGACACATTAAACAATTCAGGTAACAGCCAAAACTTTTTACACAAAAGCGATAGACGGGTTTTGGTCCAGTGCTTTGGATTGGGGATGCAGTTTCCTTGGGGACGTGGACTTGGGCTGGGCTTACAACAAACAAGCCGAACAAAGTGATACATAGAATTGGATTTAGGTTCGCTCTGCAGCGAACCCAAAAACCAACCCGATGATCTTCTCATCCACGCTTTCTCTCTCCTAGGGTTTAAGATCAGTGTCACTAAGAACATTGCTCGATCTTTCAATTCGATCTGTGCGAGAGTACCAGAATGACGTCGTTGGGAACATCGAAGGGCATACTGGAGATAGCGAAATTCGCGGTGTACGTGACGGTACCCATCGGGCTTATGTACTTCTTTGCTAACAACAACAAGAATCTCCAGAAATTCATGGGCACTGTATGAGTCTCTCTCCAATTTTTTTTGATATGATTGCACAGTGTTTCATTGTACCACACACGGACACGCACACATGCACAATCGTGGAAAGTATATAAATTACTCCTTGCGTTGCGTTGGCTTCTTCCACTTTGGCTTTTTTTTTTTTTTGAATTGATGTTTTACATTTAGTAGGTGTAAACATTGACTTTACTTATTGTTTTACCTATCTTGACTTGACTTGCCGGATGATATTTTGCTATTCTATCATTTCCACTTGAGTTCAACTAATTTTTGCATGAACCAAAATCTATCCTACATTTTGTGAAACCTCAGATGAAAAAAAACCCAATAGTACTGGTAGAGTAGTATTGTATCCTGAATTGGGAACCACGCACAGAGACGCTTGCCCATTCGTAGGAGGATAAGAAGATACTCGTTCCGTTTCATTGGATTTTCCTCCTTTAGTTTTTGCGAATTCCTAGGACAGATTTAGCACTTGCCAACGTTGACTTTACTCGTTGTTTTACCCTAGCTTGACATGCCAGACAATATTATTTTGTCCTGTGATTGCTATTTGAGTTTAATTAAATTGTTACATGTAGCGCAATCTATCCTTGAATTTTGCAAAAAGTAGATTGGGAAAATCCAGCAGAATGGATGGAGTAGTATTCAACATCTAAACTTAGAAACGCACCCTGAGACAGTTTTTTTATGCTTGTTGCCAAACATTTTCACATGGCTTGGTGCAACAATAAGAACAGAATTTCGTCTACAAGCTGTGTAGGTATCCGGGAAATCTTTTCTAAATTGGTTTCTCTCCTCGCTACTTGATGTGGAATATCCGATTTATCAGCAAAATATAAGGATCAGCTTTGATGCATATAAGTCTCGGTTGGAAGGAACGCTTATGTTGATTACAGGAATGGTTATGGTTCCTGTGTTAGCTGTCAAAACTCTCTTTGGGAAAAAAATAATGAACTACTTCCATTGTTCAGCTCCTTGCTTTTCTCACTTAAGATAAAGCATGTTTGGGATCCTGTCTGATATGGATATCAAGTTGAACTTATGTGCTACATTAGTTACCAGTTTAGGGCCTACTTTGACAAAATCAAGCTTAAATTATTTTTCGGGGGTTTTATGGAAAACCTCTTCTAATCTTGTCTAGGCTAACCAAAGAAGCGTTTAGTTCCCTTTGGAATTTATTTAGTTACATTGGAGCCTTTCTCCGAAGCAAGTAAAGACTTGATAATGCACTTGTTGATAGGGATTTCTCCGGTTTTGCAATAATTACTAGTACCTTGCCGATTTCTGATCTTGAATAGCTCGTAATGTAGCAGTTCAGTGAGTTGAATGAAGCATGGGAGTTGCTGATTAATGTGGAACTGACAGCAAGCACATTTGATTTTGATGATTTTATGCTCTTTTATATGCCTAAGTCGGAATTTAACCCTTCCAATTTTGTTATGTATTTTGAATGTCATTGGCTGATGTATAGCTGTAGTACTCTTCATTGTTCTTTTAGAGGCACATAACTGTTCTTTTAGAGGCACGTAAATATTCTTTAGAATGATAAATAATATTCTGCAATGCGTTGTTCTGTTGATGCCTAAAGCATTTGCCTTTTTTGGTTTATGAAGCGTCAATACGTGGTATATCCACCAGAAGGACCACGACCCCAATCTCCAGAAGAACTAAGGGAGATGGCTCGAGAAATAGCTCGCAAGCGAGACATCCGTTGATGTGTTCTTGGCGGCTCTGTACGTACAAATTGTAGCTTACCAGTTGTATCCATCGGCAGTGTGAAGAATAAATTATGGATGTAATGTCTGCTGTGCGTCTTTTATGTAACTTGCGGTTATAAACATAAGGAAGACTACCTCGAGCAATGGAATAATTTCTTGGTCGATGAAGTGATCTGCATTTTTTTTAGGATTCATGTCATCTGAATTATGGCAGTTCTGGCCCAGTGGAGAGACGCTGGTGGAGTTTATATGTATGCGTGGTTGTACGCTAATTAACAGTTATGATGATTCCAGACACTGAGAATGAGAATTGGTGTTGGGAATATCTTCTGAGACTTTTGGTCTGACATTTTTGTAGTTCTAATTCAAGTTTCAAGTAAATTAATTCGCCTAATATGCTGATTGGCAATGTTCACAACAGGCTCAGAGCACAAAAATGCTTCATCTCGCATAGTGAAGAGGGGAAGAAAGTCTGTAGTCATTAGTCTCAAAGTTCTCTGTTCTGATTAGGAATAAATCATGGACCCAAATGTTGGCCATTCTCAACAAGGACAAAAATAGAAAAAACAAGGTTGTGTTGGTGTTTGGTTAACCATGAAGACACAAGTATCCCAGATGGGTCTATGACTAAAACATTGTTTGGCTGACGATCATCCAACCTTTAACTATTAATCGGATTCCTTAAAAGCACCCCAAACTGTTTATCAGACACCCTCCAGTTCTCAAATAGCAAAGTGTCACTACTCATTAGGGGTTTTTCTTTTCCTCGTCAAGTAAGAAAGTTAATGTTTAATTAGGTACGACTAAGGTCGCTGATTTTAATCTCCGTACAAGCAGTAGGTCATAATTACAGTTCTATTTGTAGTCGGGAAAAAAAAGTGTCACTTTCGTAGTTCCACTTGCTGTAAAAAGTTGCCATCAAAGACAGAAAATTTCCCGCGAAAAAAAGAACTGCTGGTAGCTTTTGCACCTGCTCCTAACTGAAATTCCCAGGAAATATTTACTCAACCGTGTCCAGCAACCAGGAAAGTCACGGCTTCGTGCTCAATTATCTCTTCTCTTGACTTGTTGACTTGAAGCCAGGTCGGTCTTCTGCCGTGACAGAATGGCCCTTCTTTGATTCGGCTTGTGCTAGACTCTCTGAGATGTTTGTTTGGAGGTAAACGCTCGTTTGAATGCTTTTTGTTCTTGTAATTCTTGCTTGCAATGAACTGGAGATGTTGCTCTAACCTTACCCTTTCTCTTGTAACAGACAGACACACACACACACACACAGAGAGAGAGAGAGAGAGAGATTCATAACAGAATTGGTTTCTGATAATGGTCTCTTTTTGAGCTTGGCTAGTGCTCACGCTTCTACACTTGTCCATAGTTTCTAGGCATGAAGTTCTGGGCCAGCATTTTTCTCACACGAGTGTTCATTCTTTTGTTTGGACTGCAGCCCGTATAGAATGACGCTTTTGTGTTTGGTTCGAAGAAAAGTAAATTCAGAGTTTTTTCTTAATCTTTTGATGTTTAAGTGAATTCGCCTGTGTTTTATCGAACTTTGAGACATGTTTGTTGTCAATTCTACCAGTACTTGTACGGTCAATTTCTGGGTTTCTCCTTAGAATTTACAATTTTGTTGTGGGAGCTTCTTATGTCGTGTAGCTCTTGACTCAAATTTACCAGGGACGATGAGCCCCCTCACTAGTTGAACAAACTTGTAGCCTGTAGGGAGGTGGATAATGAGGGAAACATATTTGGTGAACAAAGGCTAACAAGAGGGTAGAAACGTGTTCTCTTTCTTATTATTTCTACAACGAATGGGAGAAGTGCATGATCTAGTTCACTGTAGCATTTCGTTCCGCATGATTTAGTTCTCTTGCTAAATGTTTAGACCTTAAATGCTGGATTTTCCTTGTTTGGTGATGCTCCCACCCCCGGACCTTGCTCACCCGCTTCCTCTCCCGCTCCCATCCTAACACCACTTTACTAGTGACACTCCCCTTCTGGAACCTCAAACCTGCTCCTGTTCCCACACAAGCTTCGTGCTTCGAAGGTTTAGATATACGCATAAACTAAATGCATGAAAAAGAGTATCCAAAGTTGGCCCTATTGATCTGGTTTTAATTTTCCTTTACAAAATGTCACTTGTACCATTATGCATAGGGCACAATGACAAAAAGGGTAGAGGCCTTTTCTATAGGCGCTTTATTAATAAAGACCTGTTTGCTTGTTTTATATTTTACGTATAATAAGAGAAATGAATTCTGTATTTCCATCATCATTGGGTATTGTACAAAATGTGTATTTATGTAGTGCCTAGCTTACATTTGAATGTAAGGAATACGGGGATATTTAAGATAACTAAACATTTGAATTAGGTGATTTGAGTTTGTCATCTAAGTGAGATTTCTTTGATACTCCAAAACTTATTAGCTTGATAAGCTTCTGCAGTTTTACCACTCTCAAAGAGTTCCGTCGTGGACAACACTTGTTCTGACTTGTTTGGATTGAAGCAGGTGTTAACAAAGGCCTTATAACCCTCCAGGAAAGTACAAAGTCGGGCTTCTTGAGAAATAACAATGTGCAGTACAGTGTCCAAAAATTGATTTCCATGTACCATGGTTGTGAACCACCATTCTAGTTCAGTGGAGTATTTCAATCATGGCATTAGAGCTCTTGCCTATTGGTGCTATCTTGTCTGTACTTACAAACCAAGTGGTTAAAACAGCTAATTCAGCCAGGGATGTTCTTTTCGAGAAAGAGACTTTTAAGGTTTTGTCGAAGCACCTTTCTGACATTGAGCCCGTCCTTAAGGAATTGCAGCTACAAAAACTCAACGAGTCTCTAATTGCAAGGCAAGCTTTAGAGTTTCTTGAAGCAGATGTTAGAAAGGCTAACAACCTAGTTGAGAAATACAAAAACCGAGCCCGCTTTTATTTGCTGCTTAGGTGCCGGCACATAGTCAAGGAGGTACAAGATGTTACAAGGGACATTGGGAGTTCTTTGGCAGCCCTATCCCTTGCAAATATTGAAATCTTATCAGGGATGTCGGATCAAGTGAAAAGGATACAAAATGAAATGCAACATGTGGAATTTGAGGCTTCTCAAGGTCAGCTCCAAATTTTGGAGACGTTGAATCAGGGCCTTAAAGATCAAAAACTTGACGAGGTATTTGCAAATGACATGCTCAAACAAATAGCAAGGGCTGTTGGGGTGTCTGTTGAACCCTTGAAGATAAGCAAAGAGCTGGAGAGCTTCAGAAGAGAAAAAGAAGAAGCTGAAAACAGAAAAGAAAGAGCTGAAGTGTTGTTCTTGGAGCAGGTCATTGAGCTGCTCTCTAGAGCTGATGCTGCAAGAGATTATGAGGAAGTCAGGAAGCAGTATTTCCAGAGGCTTCAGGTCATAGAACGATATGGTCCAACAGAAGAGTATATCCAGCCATTTAGAGCTTTTATCTGTTGTATAACAGAAGCTGTGATGGTTGATCCTGTCAGCCTCTGCACTGGTACTGCATGCGAGAGGGCAGCTCTTGAAGCTTGGTTTGATCGAGGAGAGAAAACTGATCCTGAAACAGGTGAGCTTCTGGAAGATTTCTCTTATAGGTCTAATCGTCAACTGAGACAATCGATCCAAGAGTGGAAGGAACTCAACTACTGTCTTAAAATCCGATCTTGCAAGGCAAAGATGCTATCGCACGTAGACTCATCTATGGGAGAGGCCCTGGGTCACATGCAGGAGCTTGTACAGGAGACTTCGATCAACAGAGACTGGATTTCAATTGGTGGGCTTACCGAAATTATCTTCTCTATCCTTGAAGATTCTGTCAACAGAGATGTGAAAAGAAAAATACTGTCTACATTAAAGGACATTGTAGAAGGGCATGCAAGAAACAAGGTTAGAACCTCTACGTTAGATTGTTGAGCCTTTTGGTCCACATGATAACTGTGTTGAGCGTATGAAATTTTATGCTATTTCACTGAAGTTGCCAAAAGAACCATTCGCGATGGTGAATAATAAAGCATATGGCGTCCTTAAAGAAGGTCTAGTTTCTTGTGATTGAATGAGAGGCAAAATGATTGCAATTCGAATAGACGTCTTTATTAATGGAAGAAGAAAAATCTTGCAAAGTAAACCAATTCTGGACATGCAAACTCTTTTTTGGGTACAGACATGCAAACTTTTATGCGAGTCAAAAATAAAATTTATGTTTCTTTTTCGTCTTTTAGTTCTGAATGTTGAGATACATCAACAGCCACAGTTCCACTCAAGCATCAACTTTTGTTTACTATGCAATTAAATCAAAAATTAAACTCAGGTTGAATTACATAATTTTGCCTGTCAATGTTGTAGGATATGTTGGTTGAGAACAAGGGGTTTGATGGTATCATTTTATGCTTAGAGGCTGACCCATGCATATCAAAGGCTGCAGTTGAGTTGCTATATGAGATATTGCGAGATATGTCAGGTCAGAATGTCTATTATCTCAGGAAGCTCTCTCAGCATCATAACGCAATCATTTCCCTTGTTGCTATTTCAAGGGGTCCGGTGAGGGAGTCAGCTGAGAGGGCTGAGGAAATCTTGATGATGCTTTGTGATGAGGATGATGACAACATTGTCCAAGCTGCTAAGGCGGAGTGGTATAGACCACTTATTGACCGGATTATCCAAGGTTAGCGAAACTGAAACCATTCTCTTAAGCCATCAAATAGTACGTGAGAAATAAGAAATGTGGAGATCAAAATGAGTGAAATCACTATTTAGCTTTCTGAAATAGGACAAAGGGAAACAATAAGGATTAGATGCATCGAGGGCTCTTGAGCCTGGGCTTCAAATGGGGGTAGCCCTCCCCTTACCTTAATTCCCCAACCCCCTCCTCTGTCTAAATCCATCGTGTAAGCAGATCTTGTCGAATGACAGAATGACTTTAGCAGCTGAAGCACCTGGCACCCAACAACGTCACTAGTAATTCCCTCAGTTATGCTCCAATACACTCTCCGATTATGCCCATGGCAGGCGTCTTTCTGTCTGATGCATCTTCGCTGTAATAATATTGACAATTTCTCCCATTTTCTTGCCTTTAAGTGAGGTAGTATCACCTCTTTCATGCTCAGTATCCTATTAAAAGCTGTGTGTGCATAGTTGACAATATTCTTCACTTTGAAGCACATGATGTAATCAGGTTAGTTTTGACGCTTTCTAGGGCCGATATCTTCGAGGCTATTTATGGTGAGGACACTAGTAAATTTGGAAATGGATGAACAGAAACTAAAGATCCTTGGCACGGAAGGGCTGGTACCACCTTTGCTCGAAATGGTATCTGGAAATATTGAATCGAAAGAGTTGTCATTATCTATGCTGGTGAAGCTGTCAGGCTGCCATGACAACAAAAGGCTTATTGCTTCTGCTGGCGGTGTTGCTCTTATATTGGAACTAGTGTTCTCTTCCCATTTACGTAGAATTATTATTGCTACATGTTCTGAGATACTTGATAAGTTTTCTTCCGACGGTGATGGAACGAAATTTTTTGTTGATGATAATGGAAACCAACTTGAATTGGAGTCCGTTGTCAAGAATTTGTTGGCTTTTCAACTGAATCCTAACTCACCCCACATTTTCCGGAAGCCTGCATTGCGCGCACTTCTGGGAATTTGTCTATCTGATGCAGGGCTTGTTAAGACAGCGGTTCTAACTGCAAGTGGTGTTTCTCTAGTCCTTCCTCTTCTTGATGACTCCGATCTTGAAATACGAGAAGCGGCAATAAATCTTCTTTTTCTATTTTCGCAGCATGAACCACAGGGTGTTTTAGAGTACCTTTTCTTGCCAAGAAGATTAGAAGCTTTAGTTGGGCTTCTTGAAAACAATGAAAAAGGTGATGTACAAATGGCTGCTGCTGGTTTATTAGCAAACCTCCCCAAGTCAGAAGTATTACTCACAAAGAAATTAATTGAGTTAGATGGATTGAAAGCAATCATAAACATCTTAAGTTCTGGGACCATAGAAGCGAAAGAAAATGCATTAAGCGCTCTCTTCAGGTTTACAGATCCAACAAACCTTGAGTCACAGCGGATTGTGGTCGAATTAGGTGCATATCCTTTACTTGTAAACCTTCTTAAGGTTGGTTCAGTAACAGCGAAGGCAAGAGCTGCGGCTCTCGTTGGTGATCTTTCCATGCGCAGTCCAGAACTTTCTGCTACCTCCAAAAAGACAGGCTGCTGGGCTTCTGCCGTGCGCGCGGTCCAATATGTCCCGCACATGGAGGGATCTGCAGCGTGACTACAACATTTTGTCTGTTGGAGGCTAAAGCTTTGCCTGAGCTAGTGGGCCTCTTGGAAGGGGAGGTTCATGCGACAGCTTATGAAGCAATTCAGACACTTTCGACTATGGTCAGGGAGGACTTATTTCAGCGAGGAGCCAATGTCCTGCATGAGAACGATGCAATCAGACCCGTTTTAGAGGTTTTGAACTGGGGATCGGAGTCTTTGAAGGAAGAGGCATTGGGACTCTTGGAGAAGGTATTAATGTCAAGGGAAATGGTGGAGTGCTATGGACCGATAGCTAGACTACCTCTTGTTCGTCTGACTGGCCGTAGTATTCATGAGGAGGGGCGTCTTCAGAGGAAGGCTTCTAGAGTCTTGTTGCTTATGGAACGGTATTCAAGATCATCGTCATCTCTTATTACAGGTCTAAATGGGTGATTTCCTCTGATCACTTTATTTGAATTCGTTGTTGACGCTCCAATGCATCAGGTACATTACCTCCATGTGTAAACCTTACCCAATGTTTTTCCCTAACGTTCAGTGTTGGAATATGACTACTACTAATCGACGATTATACCTTCTGCTGGTTAAACAATGTACCCTATTTTTAGAAGGAAAATTTAGCTAGTTTAAAGCCTAGATACATCTGGAGGGCCATTATACGATCAACGGAAAGATTGAGACAATGCTTAGGTCTTTCTTTCAAATGCACGACATCTTTTTACTGGATATGCATGCTTATTTTCATGTATTTATCATTGATGAAGTTAAAGAAAATATTGAGAAGGCATGCATTCCCCTTTATCATTCCTTGAAATTCTTAGATCAGATTAGATACTATGAACTATTAGTCAGACCCTTAAATACAACATTTTTGTGTCTTTGGCAAACCGATTAGGACATAACATTTAGTATCCAAACCAACTCGTTCTTAAGCTCGAGTTATTAAAGAATGGAGCTATCAAGGGTACAACTGGTCCAGTTATGCTAGAGTGGCTGCCGCCAAAGAATGATATCGTGTGTCTCTGGCAAACCGAATATTTGCATCAAAGTTCATTGCTCGATCTTGTGTCATGGAAGGGGATAGAGCTAAGAAGGCACCAAGGTACAGTTAGGTTTGGGGCGGTCTAGTAGAAGTGTGGCTGCCGTGAAACTCAAAGCTTGCAAGCCTGGTAATTCATAAATATCAAAATATGGTGATTTTTCTGGCAAACTGTTCATCTTTCTTAATGCATCTTCAGGTGGCTGGGGAGACGTAAAGTCGAAGAACTTATTCTACTTGGCTGCCTGAACATTAGAATTGTGGATTAGCTATTTCATCTTTTGTTGAAGGCAGAACACTAGTCTATGAAACAGAAATATTGTTCTGAATTGGCAATGGCAAGAATGAATTCATTAGATGTCCCTCCGAAACATGCCTTATCTAACTACAGCTTGAGTGCAGCCCCCAAGTAGTTGGATTAAAGCTTCTTTCATGTCTAAGGCATCTGGAAACAGAACTAGCAAGAACTCGACTTCCATGAAATGATAAAGGTATGCACAGACACATGAACAGAAACTTTGTAACGTAGTGGGGTAGCCATAGCGGCTTTCAGTATAGAGTGCAAAACTTGTAGAAACACATGCATGGTTGAGGCATTATGCAGAAGCTAACTCTATACCGAAAGTCATTAGAAACTGGTTTGTTAGCGTATGCTGGAAATTTGGAAGGTACAAAACTCGAACTTCCTTGTCCATCTTTTGAACACTTCTAGACACACTGGCAAGCTATAGGAAGTGAATGCGGTTAAAGTGAAACGATGTGACATCCGTATGAAACTTTTGCCTGATTGAGTAGCATTTACCTAATTAAACTTGCAAGCTGAGGTACACCTTCGTGTGTTAAGTTTGCTCTGCCTTCGGCATACTTGAGGAGCCGGCATTATCTCCAAAGATCTTAACAAGAACTTATCAAAACTATTACACTGGCTCCCATATTGTTATCTGAGGTTGTTAACATACTTGTTCCCATATATTGTTTACTGTTAGTTTCCACTAATATTGCTCTACCTATTCCAGATGAGTTACACCTGTTTTTGACTCTTCAAAAGCGTCCTCAATCCTCTTTCTGAACTCTCTTTGGATGGACATAGGCGAGTTAATGGAAGTGAAATGGTCGGCTTTATCAACTTGGTTGATGGAGAAACTAATGAGAGAGTGCATTAGGAGCGAGAAGTGAAAAAAACGAAGGAGCAGTTTAGGAAGTTCGCCCACAAAATCTTTAAAGGCTACGACAGTGGCCAAAACGAGACTTGCACATATGAAAATCCTGCACATTCCGCACCCTTTGTTTAATAGTCGACAATAGTTATTTGCCAATAGCGAAAACGAGACTTCCACATATGAAATTATGCACGTTCTGCACCTTCGTTTAGTAGTGGACCTCAGGTACGGTAAATGTGACACTAACTGTACCCTCAGAGTCCCATCTCTAAGTATTGAAGTCCTGAAACTAACATCTGCTCCCCATTTCCCTTTTGGAAAGAATTGGTATATTGTCAGTTAAATGAGACAAGTTCAAACAAAAGCTTTGAGCGGGCTTCGCTGTTGAATCAGTTGAGACGAGCTGATCGCGATGATTGACTTTTTTATAAAGAACACAAGCTTCATGAATTCGTTTTCTGAAAACTCATCGAGACAACGAGGCCAACCTCAAGCGCGTTGAACCTTAACAAGCCCGACAGACGAGTCGAGCTGGCCTCTGCTCGTTGGAGCCCTGTGCAGTAGTAATTGAGCATGCAAACAGTCCGCCCACTGGCGAGGACCTTCCCACATGTTTGTTCGAAGATGACTTGCTCAGTGACCCCCTTCAATTCAGTATAAATGCATTAGTTGAGCATGCCACCCAGCACAAAAAGTCCCATCATTTTCCAAGGGATAGTCAACTCAAACTGCTCCAAAGATACGTGCATGTGATGAGAAACTTTGTCCTTACAATTTTATTTCTAGTAGTAAACCTTGCTGACAAAACCTACCTGTTTCCATGAAATTGTACACTTGCAATAAACTCTTATCTATCCTATTTAGTACAGTACGTTGTTAGCACACTCGTCTCCACAACATCGCATACTCGAAATAAACCATGTTTCCCATGATTATCGTGAGGTACTGAGGCCAAATACGTGCTAGTTTTCCATTCAAATCGCCTCAAAATTTAGGTTCACGCGTCTTTTTCGCGTTATCAGGGGTCCTGCATAGTGTTATTTTCCCATCTCTTTCTACAAGGTAAAAGCAGATTAATGAAAGTTAACCATCCAATGTAAGGTATAGATAAGCTCCCTTTTGACGAAGTACTTAAAACGTGTCATTGTGTTGGTAGCCATCTCAGAGAAGTGTATAAGGTCCATTTATTGCTCAACCAAACTGTTGTCTCATTCCTTGACTTCTTTCTTTTTCATGTACCAAAAATACACGCACTACTACGTACATTCTTAGCTTGCTGTAATATAGCATCTTTTTTTTTGTCCAGGAACATGGTAGATATTGCTTCTCTATAATCCCGCTCATCTTATCCTTCTATTTTTCGTAATGTAGTAGCGGTGAATCAAAAGATAAATATAAGAAAGAATGAACTCTAAAATTAGAGGAGGGAGTGACACATCATGCGACGCGTCAGTCAAGACACGTATAGTGTAAAACAAGTCATTATGTCGATCATTCTTTAGACTTTTTGTCTTTTCAACACCCAAAATTTTAACTTCTTTTGTGGAAATTCAAAGACATTAACTTCTAGATGTTGAACTATGGGTGTTTGGTTTACTGAAACAAGGTGAAGTGTTTAAAATGGGAAACTCGCAGCTCTAGATAAACTTGCACTCTTAAGCAAATCTTTACCCACCACCTTACTCTATATGAACAAAATAGTTGGGTTGGGGGGGCTTTTGTTGTCAAACCAGAGGCAGGATTAAGGATGAGTAAGGCTGACATTCCAATCTAAACACGCTTTGAAGTTGATTAGCACAAGAAAGAAAGAGTGAGATAAGCAAAGTGGTTGGGTTTCGTGTGGGATATAATTCCTTGTCTACATTGCCCAACTCGAGCTTGCTTGAGAGCAATAGCCCCAATGTCCTACCAAAACTCTTAGGCCCTTTCCCCAGCTATGGAGCTTGACGTGCACTCGCCAGTAATAGCTCGCCAGTTAGGATTAGGGATGAGCGTCAAACTGTTCAAATATAATCAATCTAATCTGAACCGCTCAAAAATCATAACGGCTCGGTTTCGCGTTTTTCAAATCGACCTTGGTTTGACTTGATTTAGTTCACGGTTCATATTTTTTAAACCGATCATAAACCGAACCGACAAATAATACTTTAATTATTTTTAGTAATATTTATTATTAATTTTTACATAGATGATACTAATCAAATCTAAATAAACAAAACATTTAAAGTTAAAAGAAAAGAAAATAATAAAGCAATTATAACATAAAATTTTAGTGACTAATATCTCTTCTTATTATACTAATTCTTTCTTATACATCACTTCTTATACATCACTGACAAAGACATACTTGAGTTTTTATTTCAATATAAATCTAGAATAACATTTGTTCCCAACCCATTCTGGTCACACCCAAGGATCCACTATGGGTCCCGCTTCGCTCAAACGCATCAACAGATTCAACGGTCAAACCTCCAACGCATTGAACCAGTCAGCGCGCGCACGCTCAAGTCACGTACATTTTTGTTCAGCGCATGCATTCATCGCTCCGTGCGCTCCAAAATAGCGTGACCCACTATAGCACGATCGTCGCACCAAAATCACCCGATCACCTTTTCACCAAAAAAAACTTCGACTGACGGTGCAACCGGAGCGACGGGGTCAAGGGGCAAAAGCCTTGACCAACCCCATGGGGTCGGCCTCGGCCTCCCCCAACACCATGGGGTCGGCCTCGGCCTCCCATGGGGGGTTGGCCTTGGCCTTCCCCCCCCGGTTCTTCACTTTGCGCAAGAAGTTCCTTTTGTACTTTGTTCGCTTCGTACGCTCTTTTTGTGACTTTGGTACTTTGTTCGTCATGTGGGCAAGATTCTTGGCAACACGCTCGCCACGACACAATTTTTGGATTTGTCATCGCTCATCAAAACACATACCGTCGGCGCGCTCGAAGTTCGCCAAAAGGGGAAGTGGCCTTGGGCTCCAAAAATGGAAGAAGACCATTTGGCCTTGGCCAACCCAGGGGGTCGGCCTCGGCCTTCCCCAGGCCTAGGGGGTCGGCCTCGGCCTCCAAAAGGGGTTGGCCTCGGCCACTTTCCCCCGGTGGTTCCCCCTTCACGGATACTCCTTTTCGCACTTTTTTCACCTTATACGTTTTGTACGTAATTTTGACATCTTGATCGTCACATGGATACGACTCGTGTCGACGCACTCTTCATAATGCAACTTCTGGATTCATCGTTGCTCATCAAGACACCAACCGTCGGTGTGCACGAAGTTCACCAAAAGGGGGAAGTGGCCTTGACCTCCCTTCATGGGAGTTGTCCATTGGCCTTGGCCACCCCTTAGGGTCGGCCTCGACCCTCCCAAGGGGTCGGCCTCGGCCTCCCTAGGGGTGGTGGCCTTAGCCTTCCCCCAATTTTGGCCTATGGCCTCCCCTCCCGCGCACTTATTTTCTCGAGTCTTTGCACCTCCGCAACGTTTACGGACTTTTGTACACCAACCTCGCGACGTCGGTCGTACATCGACCTTGCGACGTCCGTCGTCCGTGACCACATACCACTCCCGCGATGCCCATAGCCCAAAGTTGCGCACTACCACCAAATGACACGTCGCCGACGACCGCATACCATCACTCCCGACTTTGTCATTACTACATGTTGCATTCATTATCTTGTTATGATAGGTGCACTCAGCTCATAACTGTCTTAGAGACACCCGACCCGCGCCCGTGCGCCATTCTCATGATACGTGCCCCCGACACCAAGCATTGCTCCCCGATTTTCGTCGCCGCGCCCATGCGCCATTCTCATGATGCGTGCCCCCGGCACCGAGTATTGCTTCGCGACGTTCGTCGCCGTGCCCTTGCGCCATTATCATGATATGTGCCCACAACACCAGGTATTGTCCCGCGACGTTCATCACTACGCCTATGCGCCATTCCCATGACATCTGCCCACTGCACCAGGTATTGTCTCGCGATGGTAGTCGCCGTGCCCATGCGCCACAATCATGTTAC
Organism: Escallonia herrerae; assembly: GCA_033070095.1. Taxonomy (NCBI): domain Eukaryota; kingdom Viridiplantae; phylum Streptophyta; class Magnoliopsida; order Escalloniales; family Escalloniaceae; genus Escallonia; species Escallonia herrerae. Next base: position 278,748 of record JAVXUP010000618.1, on the reverse strand, counting down.
ATGCTTCTGGGGGGGCTTCGTTCGTAGTGCTCCGGCACGAGGACCCCTCATTACGAGATGGGCTCACAATCTTAAAGCCATCGCCGGCACAATTAACTACGGGATGAGCTCACAACCTTAAAGCCATCGCCGGCACAAGCAACTACGGGATGGGCTCACAACCTTAAAGCCATCGCCAGCACAATCAACTATGGGATGGGCTCACAATCTTAAAGCCCTCACCAGCACAATCAACTACGGGATGGTCTGACAACCTTAAAGCCATCGCCGGCACAAGCAACTACATGATGGGCTCACAACCTTAAAGCCATTGCTGACACAATCAACTACAAGATGGGCTCACAACCTTAAAGCCATCGCCGGCACAATCAATAGCGAGATGGGCTCACAACCGTGAAGCCATCACCATCACAGTCACGGGGGGCTCTGGCACGAGGACCCCTCGCCACGGACCCTTAGCACTGAGCTGCGAGCATGTCTACTCATGTTACCATTGATCGTCGACACCACCAGGGCAATGACCCCCAGGTCACTCCGGGATGGGAGCAGGTCCTTGGAGGGCATGACGCCTAGTCCGCCTGACAGTTGGCTACAGGGGCAACCCTCACCACTGTCAGGTTCTCACCACTGTCAGGTTCTCCGCGTGTCTCTTGACGCACTTCGTGGGATTCAGTAAGGGCTTGGATCGGTGGCTGGAGCAACGAGCTTATTCTGATCATGCCGTCATAGTGTAGTCAGTTTTCTCAGACAGGTAGACCGACGTTGTGCGAGGCAGGTAACACGAATTTGGGAACCGGTAGTCCAACGGAGAACCGGTCACTCCCAGGGGATGACATGTGGCATTTTATGACATAAGCACACTGTTTCCTATAAATAGTGAACTTAACAACTCAAAATGGACTTTGGACTCATTCTTACAAAATCACTTTTTCACTCTAGAATTTGGGAGCTTTTGGATTCTAGTGAGAGAACATAACTTTGGACCGTAACATTGGACCCTGACTCGGACCTTGACTGGGACTGTCGACTGCCAGCCCTGTTCATCTCGCCCTTGTCTCTGCAGCACTGCCACTCCTCAAGGCCTGTCTGGGAAGCCTTGCTCTCAGCCCTTACTCCGTCCTTGCTGTCTCTCATTCTTGCACACTTGGAAGCTGACTTGGACTGCAGCCTTTGTGGCACCTCCACATAGGTACGAACCCATATTTGAAGGCATCAACACTTATAATTTATGTTAGCACAAGCACTTGTGTATCGAATGTAACAAGATTATGTGCAATTGAGAAACTTTAACATTATTTAGATCCAATAATAATATGTAAAAGAACAATGTCATTAAATGGGCGCAACCAGATCCAAATCGACTAAATCGAACTGTTCCAAGTATGATTCAGTTTGATTCGATTTAGGGATCAAACGGCAAAACAAACCGTTATCTATCGGTTTAGAAAATTGTGAACTGAACCGAACCGAACCCACGATGTTTTGTTCGATTCGGTTCACAATTTTCTAAACCGATAGATAACGGTTCGTTTTTGCCGTCTGATCCCTAAATCAAATCAAATCGAACCGTACTCACCTCTAATTATGTGGGTGCTAGTCAAAAGTTACAAGCATTTAAGAAGAGATGGTCATAGTTTTATTTGTTTTCTCTGCATCAATCTGTCTAAATCTTTTGCCCGAATACTTGGACTCTCTTTTATTTAGTTGTGTGTGTGTGTGTGTGTGTGTGAGAGAGAGAGAGAGAGAGAGAGAGAGAGAGAGAGAGAGAGATGTGTTGAAGAGAGAGTCAAAGGCAGCTTCGGTTTCGTTTCATACTTGTGACCTACTATCCATTTCCCCCCAGCTAATTATAAAGAATAATTGTGCCAGACTAGACGTCGGATGGTTGCCGATCATCATGGCTAAGTTGTTTGTAGTTGAGAAGCATGACGTGGAAGTTCATCGACGACAGCAACACCATCCCGTTATCGAATAAGAGAGCAACATGTAGCAAGATAAATTCTTTTTGTTGCTATTTGGATTGTAAGAAGGTACTTACAGCAGTCCCGATATATTATGATTAATCGTTGTTAATACGTTAATAACAAAGTCAGTAAAGATATTTAGCGGCCATTAATTATCGCTATACAAGGGGTTGTAAACAAAAAAAATATATATTTACTATAGCGAATGCCTAAAATTAAGAAAAATTGAATCTAAACTTTAGTCAGTAGATAACTTATCTACAGTCTAGAATTACTTAGATTTTCGAGAAAGTCAGTCAAAACAACTTCTACGTGAATCATCCAAAACACTTACAAATTGTCTTCCTATTGTTTCTTTTGGTTCCAACGCAATAAGCTGTTAGGATACCTCATATTGGAAGCTTTTGCCAAACATTAATGGCAAAAATCATGCGAAAAAAAGAGGATGATGCTAATCCATCGATTTGCCCCCTCACTTGCCTAAAAAGATCAGAAATATAATCTACAAAAAAGATCTAAGAAGCTAATAAATCATGAGAATTTTTCTGTCATTTTTTCTCTGAAGAAGATTATACTTGTATGAAGGTTCATGTTCTCACATTATCTTGAAGAAAGAGTTCAGTGATCACTTTGACTAAGCGGACCTCAAAGAGCCAGGGCCTTTCCCCATATATTCAAGAAACCGATCACGGAATAGGCAGAAATTGGAAGATCAAGTCAAGGAGAGACTATTTGTGAACAACCACACTTCATATATATCAAGATCAAGTTGTCATCTTGTTCCCAGTTGGAAGCTATATGTGCCGACATATCTGACCACTTGTTAAGGGAATTAAATGCTCAAGAGTAAAAGGTAAAAAATAATCACCACTGCTTTGGAATGACAAAGAAATTTCTTCTGCCAAACAAAGTGTACTACCTAAACAAAGTGTAGCTCTATTATATTGCCAAAGCTGTTGCAACTTCTGCCAAAATATAGTCATTCACCATTGCAACTATTTTTGGCAGAGTTTCTATTTGCTATGATAACTGCTTCATGTTTTTTAGAAGCACTAAATTGTGACGGATGTTCCTTCTATGTAATGCAAAGGGCCAACAAACAACACCATAAAGATTTTGGATGTTAGCAATTTACTTTGAGAGTAAAGGAATAAAAGATTGGTGCAGCTCTAATCTGAGACCTAACGTTACAATCCAATTCGGGAAAAAAAATTTCGATGTGACTGAATAATAAAACATTGACCGACCCTCTAACCGGAAATCCTTTCATCTCGAAAGATCAAAGCTTTTTGTGACAGCATGTCATGTCTATTACCGTTACACCGAAAATTTGCTACACAAAAAGATGTGACGTGGTAAACCGAGCATCGATGACCAAAAACCATAATGTGGATGATCAGGAGGAGGTTTGTATGTAACAGAAAGATAGGAAGTCTATTGGTAGATCCCTAAAAGTTGAAGTAGGAACTGTTGAAATATTTTAATAAAATAAAATGTACAACATTATAATTATATTGCAATTTATGACTATATGGTATTTACTCACTTATACATTATGGAATGAGTTACAAACGCAATAATGAGTATTATTAACTCATATTTGTTTATGGAGTATATAATATGTTTTATTGTTTGACATTATTGAGAAGATTATCATTATTTCATAAGTTACAAAAGTTTTTATAAGCTTACTTATGTGGCCAATAAATAGATTATGATTGGTCATGTATATAAAGTTATGGGGTGAGACATAGAAAAATTAAAAGCAACTATGCTTCCATATTTAGTGTTTACAATGTTTTTCCTCTATAACTATTTTCATATTTTATACTTGGGTAATGTGATCGTGGACTGGTACATATCGTCTTCCTGTGGACGTGCACATGGAGGAGACATAACTGCTTCAATGGATTTTATCTTGGAGACTTTATCTGTCGTCAACACCTACACGTAGGGAGACGATAACGTCTTTAGGACAGTGACTTTGTCACGACTCTCAAGAACGAGCTATTTTATATCCTTTTACTACTCTAGATTATATAATTTTATCAAGAGCTCATATAGAATTACTTTCAATTATTTATTATTATTTTGCTATATTTAATCACCTAGTATTGTTAATATTTTTGTTGTGAAAAATACAAATCAAAGCCTAAATTTTCAACAGGAACTTGGAACAAACAAATGTCTTGACATATTCTGCATGCAACACAAGTCATGAGGTGACATTCATGAGGAAGATGACGACAGAGCTAAAGCCTCCGTCTCACGCGAAGAAATAAAATTTCGCTTCTCAGCTGCACTCAATAACACCGCAGAGGGTTGTTGTTTCCAGATGTCTGGTAGAAGTTCCTAGATTCACTTTCCCATTTTCGTGCAGTAACTTATGTTTGAGCATGAAGGGGTGCTTCGAAAAAAAAGCCTCTAAATCTCTCCAAGATGATCTATAGCATTTATGGAAGCCGCTATCCCGGTGTTGGAGGAATCTTCCTCCTACCCCCTATACAGCGACAATAATTTATCGTTAAATATTTCTAGTGACTTTTATTTAGTGACGCTAAAAAGTACCGCTAATAATTGTTGTTGAAAGTATTAAAAAAAATGACTACAAACACTTAGCGACTATATTTTTTTTTACTACAAACCAGAATCGGAAGAAGATTGAACATGAGCCGAAGTTTGTTCGCAGGTCAATTATACTAAGCTTCATAACCCGCACGAAATCCCCCAATTTCCCCCCACCCTGCAGACTGCAGTATTGAATGCCACGACGGGCTAACCATTAAAAGTTCGTTGGGGTAGTTGGCTGGTTTTCAACCCCCCGCCTTCCTCCTCAAACAGTCCCCACGCATACTCCTTTTAAATTCCCCCACCGCTCCATTCTTGCAAGCCCATCTGCCTCTCTGTCTCCCTATATTTTCTTTTTTCCTCTTCACAATCCAAGTCGCGAAAGCCCCAACTGCTAAAAGAGCCTCCATTAAAGCTTTAGTCTAGTTTCTTCACTCTTTCCCTTGTTTTGCCATCTGGGTTCTCTTCATTATTATCCTTCAAAAGTCTACTAAACTTCCGGGAAAAGGTCTGGTTTTGGGCTGCTGATCGAGGTGTTTGTGTTGGTGATTTGTTGAGAGGTAAAATGCCTCAAGCAGCAGAAAGTGGTTCGATTTCGGTTCAAACTCAACCTGAAAGAAGCAAGAACAAGCTCCCTAACTTTCTTTTATCAGTTAGGCTCAAATATGTGAAGCTTGGTTACCACTACTTGATCTCCCATGCCATGTACCTATTGCTCACTCCTTTGTTGTTTGTTGCTTCAGCACAAGTTTCCACTCTTACCCCTCAAGATGTGATCCAACTGTGGAACCACCGCAAATTCAATCTTGTCACAGTTGTTCTATGTTCAGCTTTGATGGTCTTTTTGGCCACCCTTTATTTCATGAGCCGGCCTAAGAAGATTTACCTGGTCAACTTTGCATGTTTTAAGCCCGAACCGGCACGTATGTGCACGAAAGAAATTTTCATGGAGAGGTCAGGCCAAGCGGGTACTTTTAGCGACGAAAACTTGGCGTTCCAGAAGAAAATTCTGGAGAGGTCGGGGTTGGGGCAGAAGACTTATTTCCCCGAGGCCGTCTTGCGGGTCCCGCCTAACCCGTGTATGGCGGAGGCGAGGAAGGAAGCGGAGATGGTGATGTTCGGGGCGATAGACGAGCTGTTGGCGAAAACCGGTGTCAAGGCTAAGGATATTGGCATTCTTGTGGTGAACTGCAGCTTGTTTAATCCCACGCCGTCCCTTTCGGCTATGGTTGTGAATCATTACAAGCTCAGAGGGAATGTTCTGAGCTACAATCTTGGTGGCATGGGCTGCAGCGCTGGCCTAATTTCAATTGACCTCGCTAAACAGCTCTTACAGGTTGGTCTCTTTTCCATAGTAGGTCTGCTGGCCATTTTGGTTGTATGTTGTTTAAATTGCAATCGAAGTCGAATACTTTGTTGTGTTTGTTTACAATTTTCAAAATTTTACTCTTATGAGTACTGGATCGTGTTGAAGTGGCTTGATCTGGTGGGTCTGTTTTGATAACCAGTGTTACAGCAAACAAACGATTCAATTCCATGTTTTTCTTAGTGCAAATGGTCCAAAACACCAACAAATTTGTAGTAATGAGCCAAAATTGAAACCATTTCATGAAAATGTATAGAAGGAAACGCCAAGCACAAAAGTTTCAACCCTTTATCGTCTAGTTTGTTGTCTTCTTTTAGTAATCGTATAAGGCTCTTGTACTTTTGCTTATTGATAAAAGATGATCCACCAAAGATTGAGGGAGATATGCATTCATGCTTCATACATATATGCGTCAGTATTCATTGATATGTCCGGCTAAAGCTGCCTGTTATGGGGTGATCCTAATAACTCAAAGAGGTTGGTTTTTTAGAAGCCTGCCCACTCTGAAAAAGTTTGTGACTAGTTTTCCCTTGGAAGAAGCAGAAGGCTCATAGATCATGCGGTACTTAGGTACCATGTGACACTCTGAGGTTCCATTTCACGCTAGATCTTACTTAGGTATAGCATACTAGTTCTTTAAATATGTAGTACCCAAAACGAGAAACGAGAACTTATTCAGCGGACTATGATTTTGACATTTGTAACGAACCTCATGTGGGGTTATCCATATTGAGATAACAGGGAGTATCACATTGGTGCGACGATGAACGATCAATTCGACTACTTCCTTTTTGAAAGAGGGATCTCCTGAGAATGGCATATAAAACTAAACACGCGTGTGTAAAATAGAGGAAATTCTGCTGAAAAGTCTATCTATCTTTCTATCATTGTAACAGGTGCAGCCTAACTCCTATGCCCTAGTAGTGAGCATGGAAAATATAACCCTGAATTGGTACTTCGGCAACAATCGGTCTATGCTCGTCTCGAACTGCCTCTTCCGCATGGGTGGGGCTGCAATCCTCCTCTCGAACAGGTCATCTGACCGCCGTCGCTCAAAGTATCAACTCATCCATACCATACGAACCCACAAAGGTGCTGATGACAGAAGTTACGGCTGTGTGTTCCAAGAAGAGGATGAACAAAAGAAAATTGGTGTTGCCCTCTCAAAAGATTTAATGGCCGTAGCGGGAGAGGCCTTGAAGACGAATATCACAACACTCGGGCCATTAGTCCTTCCAATGTCCGAGCAACTCCTATTTTTTGCTACCCTTGTCGCACGAAAGGTTTTTAAGATGAAAATCAAGCCATACATTCCAGATTTTAAGCTTGCGTTTGAGCACTTCTGCATCCATGCGGGAGGAAGAGCAGTGTTGGATGAGCTAGAGAAGAATCTTGAGCTCTCTGAATGGCACATGGAGCCTTCAAGAATGACTCTCTACAGGTTTGGCAACACTTCAAGTAGTTCATTATGGTATGAATTGGCCTATACTGAGGCTAAGGGAAGGATCCGAAAGGGTGACCGCACATGGCAAATTGCGTTTGGGTCGGGTTTCAAGTGTAACAGTGCTGTGTGGAGTGCGTTGAGGACCATCGATCCGGCTAAGGAGAAGAACCCTTGGATGGATGAGATTAATGAATTTCCAGTTCATGTGCCTAAAGTGGAGCACATTGGTTCTTGAACAATTTCAATCTTGTTTGAGAGGGACTGATTATATGACACCATCAAAAACATGATTACGGTGATTATATGATTCCATTAAAAACATGATTATGGTCTATCATTCAGGAGAAGTTTTCTGCCTGCCATGTGATTGTATACTAGTGTATTTCACTTGATTGAAAATATTTATGTAACCGCGAATAGCTTCAATGTGATTATTTTTTGTGACTGAACTCAAAATTTCTTTTCTATTTTCTACGGAGATGGACAGGAAACAAAATGAACTTAGCATCCAAAAATGGAAACAATTAAGGTGGGTCTCCATATTAGGAGGCAAATCCTAAGCCAATATAGATCATAAATGGTTGACTATTTTACCTGGAAAAGATCCAGACCTGATACAAGAACTAGGTCCTCAACGAGGTTTTGCTTTTTGTTGAGCCTCCAACTGGGCTGCTTGCTGGAGTCCGGGCGCGGCTGTCATATATGTGGATTCTGTTGATAAATTTGTTCGTTACAACCGTTTACAACTTCGCGTGTTATCACCGCTCCGTTTCATTGTTATGCATTACTGTTGGTGACAATGACAAGTATATTATTGATTCTGGCAGAAAATTTCAAGCTATACAACGGATGAACTTGTACTTGGTCAAATATTAGCAGCCATCATTAAATTGATGCAACACAACACTTCACCTCTTTTCAGAAATGAGGGTTATAACTTTGGTAGGTGATGAATCAGTATTAGTACCAAGTTGATACATCTTCAATGAAGTCAACTAGTAGGAGTTATATCAGACCAACCCCATGTATTAGGGTGGCTTAACCATTGCTCTAGTACAGCTTTGCCATGATCTCCAACTTTGCGGGTAAAGCTGTCACCATTTTCCAGCTAAATTTGTTGCACTTATACAAGCCATAAAGGGCCTAAAGTTGTGCATGCTGGTCATCCATGGGGACATGGGGGTACCTTTTACCTGTCAATCATTTCCAGCCATTGTTTTGTCTTCGTTTTCGGTTCCTTCCTGCTCTGCCAAAAAACAGCTGTTTGCATCTTGCAAGATAAAAGGCATGTTCAGCGTCCTTAGTGCATGTGTTTGTATGAATGTTGGAAGGCATTGGCATGGCCTTCCTTCAATATCTCAACTTCCTCACTTCGGTTGTTGTAGTTTGAATGCATATGGTTGACATTGTTTTATTTCCAGAAGGCGTTGCCTTTAATAAAAGCATAAAAGAAGCCATGGTTTCATCAATGATGCAAGAGAAGATTGTTTGCTAGCTTTCATTACTGCAATGCCACCAAAGTACTTTCTTTGAATTCCTTTCTTTCTTTCTCCCGTCTCGTCTTTTCTTTTCTTCTTTTCATTGCTGTCTTGATTCTGTGCTTAATTTATAAGGAGTAGCATGCTGTTGGTAAGCTTACCAAATTCTCAAAGCAACCAAATTTAGATGGTAGCCTAGTGTGTCGTTCCCCCTCCATCTAGTTCTAATTTTTTCGCTCTCACCCGCTCGACGAACCCATGAGTTCGCTTGCGAGGCATCAACCATCAGAGAATCCTTACCATGGAGATTCTAATTTTCCATTAAGCATGAATTGTAGTGACGTTTAGTTAATTTAGCATGGTCCTAGCATTTGACAGATAACATAATCGTAGTACTCTTGGCAACCTTTGCTATTTGTTTTGGTAAAAGGTGGCCCAACAACGAAAGCCCAAACAAGGCCTAGTTGAGGAATGTGACAACACGCGTTATGTCATAAATGTACCCGAACAATGTTAATATCCAAGATAAAAAAAAATGTTCCTAATATATAATAAAAGGTCAAAATCCAAATAGCACCTCAGCCTTACATATATTATCTTTCCTTTTTTTTTTTAATTAAAAGTACTCCCTTTTTTTTTTCTTTTTTTTGGTTTCTAGATGTATAACATTGTTGAATGTTAATTTTTTTTTAATCTTTTTCTGACTAACTATCAGTGCATTCAAAAAAATTCATGAGAAACAAGAACCGCTTTGGAAAGGGACCAACAAAGCTCCAAGGAGGTAACAAAAATCATGAAATATCTTGAAGAAATTATAATTCAAGAAAAGAGATGTATATCAAGGAAAAGGTGAAGGGTGAAATGTATTTCTCTTTTGCACTCTTTCATGAATTTAAAGAATAATCTGTTGATGGTATAAAAAGAATCTAGGCTATTAAAAGAGAGGTTGATAATGGCACTTCAGTTAGCACTAACACTTCGTATTCATTATAAAGCTTGAGAAATTGACACTAAAAATATTAAAAGTGTCACTTAGAACCTTTATCGACAAAAGCAAATGTATGCAGTAAAAAGTGGAGCGCTATTATCGGTTTTCTTTAGAAAGAGCCATTTTAGGTTGTCAAACTTACCTAACAAAACTTTTTCTTTCTAAATTTATGTCTTTGCATGGGTTAGCTATGACAAATTCTATTGACTACTATATGTTGAGCTAATATTGACCAATAAGCAAAAGGCAACTTTTAACAAACAAGTTTTCTATGGTAAGTTCATGTTGGCATGTAATTGTTGTAAAATGGGGTAAAAGCTTTTGATATTTGACCAAATTAAAACTCTCGGTAAATATACACGTAACCATCCATCTACTCTAATTACAGAAATTACATGCCATCCTTAATATTTCAAGGAAATTTGTATTTGAGTTTCATTTTTTTACCGTTTGAGCTCTATTTTTGCCATCGGGAGTCTTTTAAGTGTCACTATAAAAGAGCTTTAGCGACGCTTTTAGAGTTCAAATAGCTCAAATATTACTTTCCTAAATGAAACAATAAACAGTTTCTCCTTAACCACTTGACTTTGAATTCTTTGGGTAAGATGTGAATGAGCTGCACACATTTTTGGCGGGCTAAAAATCAGAAGCCCGTTGCGGTAGTTGCAAAAAATTCTTGCAGTTCCCACTTTCCAGCGCAACAATCTCATTCACTCAATCCCCACTCCAGCTTCTTGTTGGAGAAAGATAAAACTTGATCTCTATGATGGAACTTCTCTACTAAGTTCACTTTTGTTTGATGTCCAATCTCCAAATTTTCAGCAATTTGGTTGTTTTGATTAGTAAGGATTAATTTTACTCCTTCTTGCCTAGTCAAATCTTGTAAAGTGTTTCACAAAATCTCACAATGGGATCGTTACCATTGCGAGACGAGAAGATATTGAAGCTTATGACTAGACCCTTTCTGATACGGCTCAGGTATGTGAAGCTTGGTTACCAGTATCTGGTCGCTCATTCAACGTACGTATTGCTCGTGCCACTGCTCGTCATAGTGTCAGTCCATATTTCGACGCTTAATGGCCAAGATTTCCTCCAAATATGCTATAATCACCTCGAGTTTAATCTTGTTAGTGTGATTCTATGCTCAGCCTTGGCAATCTTTTCAGTTACAGTAAACTTTATGAGTCGTCCGAGAAAGGTTTACCTAGTGGACTTTACATGTTACAAGCCTGACGCGAATCTCATGTGTAGCAAAGAAAAGTTTTTGGAGCTATCTTCGCATGTTGGGATTTTCACCAAAGAGAATATAGCTTTTCAGAGAAAAATCTTGGAGAGGTCGGGGTTAGGTCAGAAGACCTACTTCCCCGAAGCACTCGTGCGGTCCCCGCCAAACCCGTGTTTGGCGGAGGCCAAGAAGGAGGCGGAGATGGTGATGTTTGGTGCCATCGATAGACTCCTAGCGAAAACATGCGTCAAGGTCAAAGATATCGGGATTCTTGTGGTGAATTCCGGTGTGTTCAATCCAACGCCATCGCTTTCTGCCACGGTCGTGAACCATTACAAGCTGAGGAGCAACATTTTGAGCTACAACCTTGCTGGCATGGGTTGTAGCGCGGGGATAATCTCAGTTGACCTTGCCAAACACCTTTTGCAGGTCAGTCAGGTTTAACCAATTTTTCTAGTTTACCTTCTTGAATGCCATTATCTGCAAGAAAACGCCAACGAATTTCCAATTTTGGTAGGAAAGGTTATATCTAGATGTTGCTTATTCTTGTCCAAGTTGTTTAAGCTACATGTGAGATATTTAACACACAAATCTATCGCGTCAACCTAAAGCCGTATATTCTTTTTCAAATCAACAAGAGTCGTTGATTCTTTTTGGAAAGTGATGTTCTCGCTCTTAAAATGAAACAAACCACTATAACTTATCGGTTACTGTTCATGTGAGACAAGACGAGGTGAGTTCGTTTGATTTCAGACTGGAAATATCAGTTCCCTACTTTTATTGTTCCAGAAAATACGGATTTCATGTTTGAATGCAATTTTTGGAATACAAACTTGAAAAGATTGTCATCTTTTAGTAACTTCCCCTGTATGTCACTGTAACAGGTGAACCCTAACAGCTATGCCCTGGTGGTAAGCATGGAAACCATTACCCTAAGTTGGTATCTTGGCAACAACCGGCCAATGCTTGTCACAAATTGCATCTTCCGCATGGGTGGCGCAGCAATCCTCCTGTCAAACCGGCCATCTGACCGCGGCCGTTCAAAGTACCAGCTCCTCCAAACAGTAAGAACCCACAATGGCTCCGACGACAAATCTTACAAGTGTGTGCTCCAGGAGGAGGATGAAGCCAGGACAACCGGAGTTACACTCTCGAAAGACGTAATGGCTGTCGCTGGAGAGGCCTTAAGAACGAACATCACGACGCTCGGCCCGTTAGTCCTACCCATGTCAGAGCAACTCCTTTTCTTCGCTACACTAGTCGCGAGGAAGGTTTTTAAGGCGAAGATAAAGGCGTATATTCCGGATTTCAAGCTTGCCTTCGAGCATTTCTGCATCCACGCAGGAGGGAGAGCAGTTTTGGACGAGCTTGAGAAGAGCCTCGAGCTCACTGAGTGGCATATGGAGCCTTCAAGAATGACTCTGTACAGGTTTGGGAACACATCCAGTAGTTCATTGTGGTATGAACTGGCCTACACTGAAGCTAAAGGGAGGATGAAAAAAGGCGATCGGATATGGCAGATTGCATTTGGATCCGGTTTTAAGTGCAACAGCGCTGCATGGCTGGCTTTAAGGAGTATCGATCCTTCCAAAGAGAAGAATGTATGGACCGACGAGATCAACGATTTCCCAGTTCATGTGCCACTTGTTCAGCGCATTGGCTCTTGAACTTTTTCTGTTTTCTGTTTTCTGTTTTCTGTTCAGAGGGATAAGCATATATATATGGAATAATGTCTTGAGAAGGCTCAAAGAGCACCGCTTCTTGAACTTTTAATTTGGGCATTTGTTCTTGACCACTTTTTTCCTAAAATTTTTAGGATCGTGCAGCTTCTTGTTGGGTTTACAAGGACGCCGATCTTCGTCTTGGCCGGAGTCTCCAGGATCTTGATAAAGAAACAAACATCGAATACATTAAATAAGTGGACAGTAATATATATCGGAATTGAAGAATTAGTACCGCATTATGTAATTTTTTTACTTACTAGTCCTCCTGGATGAGAGTAACTCTTTATTTACGCTGAGAGTCGATGCGCACCCCGCGTATCAGTCCACGGCCTCGTCGAGATCTTGCAAAATACCAATATTAATACATATTAAATATAATTCAAATATGAGTCTAGCATTATGACCAAACGTCATTATCAAATATACTTGAGGTAAAACTCACAGAAGAAGGAGAACCACAAAAGAAGGAAAACCAGCGGGTGTGCGGGAGGAATCGATCTGGGGCTGGGACAGCGGCTGGGACTGGGATTGGGGCTGGGGCACGGGTAGTTGTTGCGGCTGGGGCTGGGCCCCGCTTACTGGATGTGAGCACTATGTGCCTCATCATCAGCGGGCAATGACGAGGTGGGATGATGAGACGGAAGCCATCGATGTTGACGCAGCTCGGCGTCCACCGCTACCATGGATGGCCCGTTATTTATCCATATCTGACTTCGTGTACAACAAGTCTAAAGAAATTAACACATACAAAATAATGTATAGTCCACATCATGTTACAACTCTACATAAATGAACCGAGTATCTATATGAACTGAGTATAAAAACACTACATGAACCGAGTACTAAAAGAATGCATGTTACAACTATACAAGTCAATCATCTTCATTTTGGGACTGTCATGTAACACCCCGAATCTACGGTTAGGTTTGTTCTCATAAATCTGCTTTCTACTTTAGTAGTAGTTTTTTCAAGTTATTATTTTAGGATATTTAACGATAATTATTATAAGCAGTATCATTAAGGATCTTTATCGAGAATTTTGTTTTATGATTATAAGTTACGATGATGAAATTGGTTGTATGTGAATTATAGAAGTATGTTTGTTTCTTTAGCTATGATATATTTTTATATATATTTAACGTCGACGTGTATTTTAGCGGCGTGTAATTTAGCGGCAAACTATCTATCTTAGCATCGGTAAAAATTTCTAGTTATAATAAATTTTCTTTAGTAGCAGTGTACTTATTAGCGACGATTTATCAAACGGGATGGCGTAACAACTCAATTATTATTTTTCTAACACATCGTGTATCACAAATATTTTATTATGGGACCATTTTTGCAATAATAAGTTTCGGTTAATATATACATATAGTACAAATAGATGTGTAGCGTTTTCATTTACATTTTTCCAATAGGTATTGTACATATATGCATATATATATATATATATATATATATATATATATATATATATGTACATATATGTACATATATGTATGTACATATATGTACATATATGTATGTACATATATGTACATATATATGTACATATATGTACATATATGTATGTACATATATGTACATATATGTATGTACATATATGTACATATATGTATGTACATATATGTACATATATGTATGTACATATATGTACATATATATATGTACATATATGTACATATATGTATGTACATATATGTACATATATGTATATATATATATATATATATATATATATATATATATATGTATATATATATGTACATATATATATATAGATATATATATGTACATATATATATATATATATGTATATATATAGATATATATATATATATATATATATGTATGTACATATATATATATATATACATATATGTACATATATATATATGTACATATATGTACATATATATATATGTACATATATGTATATATATATATATGTACATATATGTACATATATATATATGTACATATATATATATATATATATATATATATATATATATATATATATATATATATATATATATATATATATATCTATATATGTATGTATATATGTATGTAGATATATCTATGTATATATATATGTATATCTATATATATATATATATATGTATATATATATATATATATATATATATATATATATATATATATATATATATATATATATATATATATATATATATATATATATATACACATATATATATGGGAGCTGATCCGTTGATAGCGCTAGCAAAATGGGAGATCTTGCTAGCGCGATCTGACCGTCCATCCCTTCGGGATGGACGGCCCAGATCGCGTAAATTTGCGGCGCTGTCAGCGGTCCGCTACACTGTCTAGCGGATGACACTTTTTACCGTTTTGCCCCTGCACCCCCTCCGCTACACTGTCTAGCGGAGCACATAATCGAAGCCCACGTGTCTGTCGTCCGCTAGACAGTGTAGCGGACGACTGACACAGTCAACACGACTGTTACTTTGTCATTATCTTACCGTCCGCTAGACTGTGTAGCGGACTGTTTTTCCCTTTCTTTACTCCGAAACCCTTATTCATTCCTTCTAAACTGCTATTCATTCCTTCTTCTCACAATTCTTCTAGCGGTGTTGGCAAGTAGATCGGCGCAATTTCTTCTCAAGAAATCCTTTATTCGACGAATCAATCACGTAACTTCACAAACCAATCCTTTATTTGTTCATAATCTAGAGTTGTTATCGCGGCTTATGCATGATTTTGAATGTGTGCGAAACGCTGCATTGTGCTAGCGTTTGTCAATGTATCTATACATATATATATAGATTATATATGTGTATTGCGTATTATTTATAATGTGATTTCACTTGTAAAATCCCATTCCCGTGTCTGTTTGTATCTATGTACATTGCATATACACAGCATGTGAACTTATGTGAGTATTATCTGATCACATGCTAGCGTTGACTGTGCTAGCGTTGTATGTTTGAGAATGTTTACGCTTCCAACCTTGCCGTTTTGCATAATTTCAGTTGCGAAAAATGGATTTCAACCCTGGACCAGAAGATCCGTCCGTATTATACGACCAAGCAAACCATATCAGTACGCTCATATGGGATGGTGGAGTAAGACAGTTATTTTATCAACTTTGTTATTCTTAGGAACGTTGTATATCGTTTAATTTGCTTAAATTGTATTTATTAATTCGTAGGAAAGAGCACTTCTCAACACGGTAGAAGTATCCGATAATTTTAAAGAATGGAAATTGAACAGATCCCAGAAAAGATTACTGCGTGGGATTGGGTTTGGGATTTTCACGCGTGGGCAGATCTTTCAACAACTTGACCGGCACTTAATAGGTGCCCTTGTTGAAAGGTGGAGAAGTGAAACGAATACGTTTCACTTCCCTCTCGGAGAGCTGACAATTACCCTAGAAGATGTAGGGTTCATCTTAGGGTTACCGGTGACGGGGCGGCCGGTAATAGCTCCTCCGTCGGAAGCAACGAATAAGAGGACCGCTAGGGACTTCTTTACTTCGATACCCCAGGATCAATTTAGCACTGGGGGTATCAAGTTGAAATGGTTGGTAGATACCTACAAGGTTCTGCCGGATAACTACACGGATCAGATGCTTGTGCTGTACACACAAGCTTTCCTCTTGTGGGTGATGGGGGCAATTCTGTTCCCAACAACGTCGAAGAATACCGTCAGCGTCAAATATTTACCGTTGTTGGGTAACCTGCTGGAGGTTGGGGATTATGCCTGGGGAGCCGCAACTCTTGCGTACCTCTACCGAGCATTGCACAAGGCAACGAGGCCCGACTCCAAAGCGATATGTGCATGTCTCTCGCTATTGCAGGTATATCATACAATTCTTGATTACTCGCTCGTTTCTTTTTTTTTGGGTTGAATTGACAATAAAATTTGACGATACTTTATTTAATTTGTCTTTGCTCTCAGGTGTGGTCTTATGAACACCTTGCTACCGGCGCACCCACGCGTAGGGACGGAACCGATAATGTGTGGCCTCGGTTGTGCGCCTGGGAGTACAGTCGGAAGGACAGCCACTACCAGAGGAGAGACGATCCCCATCACAACATTACGTACTATCAGGGGGAGCTCGACTCGTTATCTCCTGGCCAGATGCGATGGGCACCGTACAAACATTTGGCGCGACGGGTGGGAGAGTCGTTCGTCTTCACGCTCTCTGGGTTACAACGCACACCCCTGATCCACTTCGAGGTCGCAGAGTGGCAGCTGCCAGATCGCGCTATGCGCCATTTTGAGTGCCTGCAGGGGTTGCCAGCAGGCGCGCCGGATATGAGGCTTAACAGGAACCCACCGGGTGTCCCTCGGTTTGGCAAGGCAAATGCGCACGACTTGTGCGCACGAGAACTTGAGGTTTGGGAATCCTGGCAGGACACGCTGGCGGCCATTGTGTCGGAGCCTGACCCCGTGATCAGTATCGAACAGTACAATGGGTGGTACTACCGCATCACCCGGAGGAGAGTAGCTCCAGTAAGGTTTGAACGCGGGGAGAAGTACCACCCTAGGGGTCAGATCGATGAGCACATGGCATACAATCTGGTAAGTTGGCCAATAAGTGCTTTAATTGAACTTGATGATTCTAACTGTGTATGAAGTTACTTATTTATTATCTCTCTGGATGTAGGTTAATGCCTCGTTCGCCTTCTTCCAGAAGTTGCGCGAGCGGAAGGATTTGGTGGATGCAATGGGCGAGGAGCTTCGCCAACAGGCTGATGCGTTGGCGTATGGCTGCGGGAATTTTTTACACCAAGCATCGGGCCAGCCTTCGGCGTCAGCGCGGGAATGGGTTATCCGGGGTGGCAGCCCCCATATGTGAGCGAGGGATACACCGATCCCTCGGGACAGACTTCGGGAGTGAGCCAGGGATATGGTGGTCCATCTGTGCCGGGAATGGGTGGTGATTGGGGACAGCCAAGCACCATGGGCCAGGCTCAAGCGCCGTGGGAAGACTACAGTGTGCCCTCCTTCTCTTTGCTATTGGACTCGGAACCCCAACCCTTCTCTCAGAGTCAAGTCACGCAAGACTGGGGTTTCGGACACATCAGTCTGTCGGAGACACTGCCCATTGTCCCATGGGCAGGACCATCTACTGCCGAAGGAGGGCAATATCCCCCGGTCGACCCCCCGGAAGGAGTGCAATATCCCCCCGTCGACCCCCGAGGGCAATATCGCAAAGGGCATCCAGTGAAGCCCCTAAAGCCGCATAAATGCCAAATAATCACAGAGCGTTATTTTAGCGGCTTCCCCCGGGACAAAGCGTTGTATAGTGTGAATCATCCGGAGGGCATGGATTACACTTGCGAGTGGGGAGAAATGGCCTCCCTGGCTCCGGGGAGTTGGTTAGACAACGGTGTCATCTCCACATACGTGGAGATTCTGAAGGAAAGGGGTCGGGAGCGGCTGAACGAGTACCCGGCTGTTTTTTTGGTTGATGCCTTTTTTCATAGCCTCCTAGTGTCTGAATGGCATGAGTGGGTCGAGCAAAGGCGGAAGAAAAAGTTGAGCCAGTGGAGACCGTCCGCTAACCTACGAGCGTATCTTGCTAGGGATAGTCCAGTGAGCGCAAGTGTTGCCGACGTGTTTCTAATCCCATTTTTAGGGGAAAGCCACTGGTACTTGGTTTGCTACGAACCGGTGGAGAAAGTCGTATCGGTGATCGACAGTCTCCACGACGATACCGCCTTTATGCCTGTGCTGCAGATGTACAAAGCCCAGTTGGATTCAATGGTAATATTACGATTGTTGTTTAACAGTTATTGTAACTTGGCATAAATGTTAACTCGTGTCTTACGCCGTTTTATGTTTCTTGCAGAATATATTTTGTGCAATGGTCAATGGTGTTCGTGGTAACCCTGTACCGGCGCGGCCAAAGCTCGATTGGCGCTTGAAGAAGAGGAGGCCCAAGCAACGTAACACTTCGGACTGCGGCGTTTTCCTTTGCATGTACATGGATTACATTTGCCGGTCCGAGAGCCTCAAGGCGGCGGTGTGGAGCCAAGCAGAAGTAGACACCTTTAGATATAGAATGGCTTGGCAAATTATGAAAGGCCGGCCTAGAGCGGTTACGTGTATTGTAAATCCGGCAAATGCCGAGAATCCCTCCCAACATGATTCCCCCTGTTGACATTGTACCATTACACTTTATTTTTTTTAATAAACTATGAATATTTAGAAAGCTCTCATTGATTTGTGTTGAAGATTATTGATTGATTGTTTTGTCTGATTTCCGTTGAAGATGATTTGAGTTTGGTTGAATGAAAAGCAAAATCTGTCCGTTAGACAATGTCGCGAAAAAGTGTGGGGGAAGTGAATTTTCCAAGTGTTGTGAGGCAATCTGCTGGCCCGTCCGCTAGACAATATCGCGGACGGTGGGGGTGGGGAAAATTTTCCAAGTGTTGATATAAGGCATTCTGCTGGCCCGTCCGCTAGACAATATCGCGGACGGTGGGGGTGGGGAAAATTTTCCAAGTGTTGATATAAGGCATTCTGCTGGCCCGTCCGCTAGACAATATCGCGGACGGTGGGGGTGGGGAAAATTTTCCAAGTGTTGATATAAGGCATTCTGCTGGCCCGTCCGCTAGACAATATCGCGGACGGTGGGTGGGGAAAAAGGCATTCTGCTGGCCCGTCCGCTAGACAATATCGCGGACGGTGGGTTGGGAAAAAAGCATTCTGCTGGCCCGTCCGCTAGACAATATCGCGGACGGTGGGTGGGGAAAAAGGCATTCTGCTGGCCCGTCCGCTAGACAATATCGCGGACGGTGGGTGGGGAAAAAGGCATTCTGCTGGCCCGTCCGCTAGACAATATCGCGGACGGTGGGTTGGGGAAAAAGCAATCTGCTGGCCCGTCCGCTAGCGTTATGCAGTTTTAATAAATTGGCGTCCGAAGACAATGTATCTCAAACGGCACAATTAAGCGAGAAAAAATTTGGAAACATAATGAACATGTATACAATAAATTTGGTTATTATTAATAAATTAGGGTTCACATTGGGGGAAATAAATTTTTTCACAAGCGCTCCGATCAAATATTACAACTTGAAAATCCCACCACCCAAGGTGTTCAAACACTACAAAGTCCCCGAGTTCGAGGCCATGCTGGCGCACGAAGACGTTCCAACCCTCTGCGAATTGCTTTTTTTGGGGTCGGCCGGGCTTCAGCTTGATTTCAACCTGCCAGGCCCCCTTGCGGCTATATAATCTTGAACTGTCATGAATTGTTGTAAATTGATTGGTAAAGGCTTCCGGTATGTCCTAACAAACACAATACAAAAAATAGGTTAGTTTTTAACCAAAAGATCAAACTTTTAACACACGAAAATACAGAGAAAGAGGGATGGGCTACAAGTTCATTCTCAAATCCCGGCATCATGACTTTGAAAAAGTGTTTGCCTGCTAGGTGCAAGTTGCCAATAAAATCGTTGGTGGTCTCCGATCCAGAAGCCATCGAGGTCGGCGATGAGGGGAGGACGGTGGTGTCGCCGGAGATGTGGGTCGCCGTAGATGGGGTAGCGGCTTGGGTTAGATGTTTGAGAGAGAGATAGAGAATATAGCGGACTGATAAAAGCTGTATAGCGGACTGATAAAAGCTGTTGCCCATTTTGATTAATAAGTAGAATAGGTTAGAGGTCCGCTACATTGTATAGCGGACATAAATGAAGACCAAAAGTTTTTCTGCGATGACGTCCGCTACATTGTATAGCGGACATAAATGATGTCCAAAAGTTTTTCTGCGATGACGTCCGCTACATTGTATAGCGGACATAAATGATAACCAAAAAATTAGGACTATGCATATCCGTCCGCTACATCAGAAATCGCTACATCAGAAAAAATAATTCCGGTATTCGGTTGAAAAATTATTAGAAAAAATTATTACAAATGTCAAACTTATATAAAAATTATTACAAATGTCAAACTTATACAAAAAATTAAAGGTCCACTGCAGCTTGTCCGTCCTCATCTTCGGCGTCATCTTCTGCCCCATCTTGCAAACCCCCGGGACTTATCCCCAGTGCCTTGTAATGGTTCCGCTTGTCGTGGTCGGTCATTTTGTTGCACAATGCACACCTTCGCAGCTTTTTAGGTTGAGTTGCCGTTTCAATTGAGCTTTTCATCCGCGTAGATCTCTTGCGGCCTTTCGTTTGCGATATAATTGGATCCAACGGCCGGATATCATTGTCGCCTTCCTCCCCCGGCTCGTCATCTTCGGATTCCGTCGTAGGCTCGGTGTCAACCGCATTGGTGACTGAAGCTGCTTCCAACTGGTCGACGATGGGCTCTTGCTGCTGAGCTACCTCGAGGAGATGTTTATAACCGACCATTGTAGCAGCAGCCTTTACGGACAAACGGGTGAACATCGTCACCAGATGATTATACCGCAACGTCTCTGATTCTTCAAAGTCAGTATACGGGTGCTCCGGAAAGGAAATGGTACCGTGCAACCTGTTTGCACCTTTCGTCCACCGTGGCAGGACGTATTTATCGGGGATTGTCCTGATATTCTTCTGGGTGAAAAACCGCAGAATGTGTCTACACAGGATGCCATGGAACTCAAACTTCTTGCAAACACATGTCACCGAGTCCGTCAATGTGTCGTGGCTCACCGTATAAATTCTGCGCAGCTTCTCAGGGACGAGGTCATTCACGAGCGAATAAACCTTGTACTCACGCGTAGACATTTCTGCCACCTTGTTTATACTGTATCGTCCCGATTTTCGCAGCTCTACTTGGTATAGCAAGAAGATCTCCTTCGTATAGACTTTGGCACCGTTCAGCTCCAGCGGGGTCTCTAGCAACCTTCTCCTTTGTTTGTACGTTGTTGCAAAGTCGGCAGCCCTTTCTTTTACGAACAACGAAGCTACCGCTTTTTGTGCGGATGCAACGAAAGTCTTCAAATTGGTAGCTGTACCCACATAACTATCGAACGTGGCATTCATAGATTCACTCCTGCCCGTCGTTTTCATGCCCGCTGAAAAATACCTCCTCGTGTAAACGCCAATCCATTGCTCTTTGCGCTCGTACAAGTGCTGGAGCCACTCGTTGTCTTGCAATGAGTAATCCCGAACAAGCTTTTCCCACCTCTCCTCGAATTCCTCAATCGTTAATGACTTGGTAATGCACTTGTCAAAATCCTGTTTAAAGTCTGGATACTTTGCGTACACGTGATGCAGACGTTCAGGGTATTTGTTGCTTATGTGCCAAGTGCACAAGTTGTGCCGGGTGTCTGGGAAGACGGTCGCAATAGCCTTCTTCATTGCCAAATCTTGATCGGTGATGATCACTTTGGGTGCTTTGAAGTTCATTGCTTCCAGCCACGTCCTAAACAACCATACAAAAGAACCCTCGCTCTCGTCCCTTAACAAGGCGAACCCGAACAGGATGGAGTGATAATGATGATTGACGCCGGTGAAAGGAGCGAACGGCATCGAGTACTTGTTGGTACGGTATGTGGTGTCGAAAGTCACGACATCCCCAAAATGCTTATAAGCTAGCCTCGAACGACCGTCGACCCAAAAAATTGTACTAACTCGATGCTCGTCGTCAAGTTTATAGTCGAAGGTAAACTGCGGGTCCTCCATCTGCATCCGTTTCAATAGGCTCATTGTCGATTGCGCATCATTGAGGTCATACGCGGCTCGTCTATGGGTTCGGACCGCGTTACGAACGTCTGTCGTGTTAAAGTTTAAATTTTGAATTCCCCCAGCCTGTTCAGCAAGAACATTAACAATCTCAGTAGGTCCAATTCGCGCATTGCTCATTGTGTGAATTAGGCTCCTCGCGACCTTACCCATCTTCTTGTGTTGATGCATCTGACTCACCTTAGAAGGAGTTACTAACGGGTGATTGTGTGCCAGTTCCAGGCTGGTAATAAGCCAATGATCATGATTGGCTTTGTAGCTTACGAACATCTTGACCTGGCAATTTGTGCGCTCAAAGCAGTCCCGTCTTCTACGCGAATATCCTATTTCGTCATCACTGTCATCATTGCCTACGCGTGTCTCATTTTGCTGTGGATTTCTGCCCCTATGACACTCGTATAAGCGAGAGCATATCTTTTTTGTTACGTTGCTTGTTCTTGTAGTCTTTATTCTAATGCCAAAACCAACCCTCAATGAATACGCTCGAAAACATTCTTCAGCTTCTTCCAATGTTTGAAACGTTCGTCCTAGATACGGATCACTAGCATCTACGGGGACGTTGGAGCTCGACACGAAATCAGACATTGTGAAACAAGACCTGTGTAGAAATAGACTACGCTTAACAATCAAATGGCATTTCTAACTGAAAATATTACCTAAAAATTATAGTTGGCGAATAGACCAATTTAGGATGACAAACATACCGTATGCATAAACCCTGAAAGTGTCTCCAAATTAACAATTATTAATTTTGAACATAACAAATCAAAATTACTAAGATAAATAGACGAATTCATCATGCCAAAAAATCGAATTAAACTATAATTTTATTTAGAGTTTACAAATTACACCTTTTTTATGAACATCATGTCTAGAACATCACAAATTGAAGAATAGAGTGACAAATTTCTAGAACATCAAAAAAAATCTATACGTTTTTGTCCGACCAAAAGCAAATTATATTTTACCAGTCAATCCATAAAGAAAACTTCACCATTCGCAAACTTACCTTACTTGAGTGAAGCTAAGTTTTACTCGAAGCTTGAAGGGAGCAGAAAATTGTAGCGAGTCCGAAGGAGGAGAAGAAAATTGTAGCCGAAGGAGCTTGAGGAATTCCGACAACCCGTCGTGTGTAGAAATAAAGGTACAAACACGTGGAAATGTGTTAGTTGTGTCAGTCGTCCGCTACACTGTCTAGCAGACGACAGACACGTGGGCTTCGATTATGTGCTCCGCTAGACAGTGTAGCGGAGGGGGTGCAGGGGCAAAACGGTAAAAAGTGTCGTCCGCTAGACAGTGTAGCGGACCGCTGACAGCGCCGCAAAAATACGCGATCTGGGCCGTCCATCCCTTCGGGATGGACGGTCAGATCGCGCTAGCAAGATCTCCCATTTTGCTAGCGCTATCAACGGATCAGCTCCCTATATATATATATATATATATATATATATATATATATATATATATATATATATATATATATATATATATATATATATATATATGTGTGTGTGTGTGTGTGTGTGTGTGTGTGTGTGTGTCAGCCTAGAGGTCGTCCACCACACTATGTGGCGGACGACTTTTCCTGACATGCGTCAGGGTTGTCAGTCGTCCGCGATACTGTGTCGCGGACGGCATGGAGGGGCAAAAAGCTAAAAAAAATGTCGTTCGCGATACTGTGTCGCGGACTACTGACAGTTTTAAAAAAAGGCGCGATCTGGACCGTCCATCTTTCAGGATGGACTGCTCAGATGGCGCTAGCAAATATCCCATTTTGCTAGCGCTATCAAGAGATCATCTCCCATATATATATATATATATATATATATATATATATATATATATATATATATATATATATATACCTCTGAACAGAAAACAGAAAAGTTCAAGAGCCAATGCGCTGAACAAGTGGCACATGAACTGGGAAATCGTTGACCTCGTCGGTCCATACCTTCTTCTCTTTGGAAGGATCGATACTCCTTAAAGCTAGCCATGCAGCGCTGTTGCACTTGAAACCTGATCCAAAAGTAATCTGCCATGTCCGATCACCTTTCTTCATCCCTTTAGCTTCAGTGTAGGCCAGTTCATACCACACTGAACTACTGGATGTGTTGCCAAACCTGTACAGAGTCATTCTTGAAGGCTCCATATGCCACTCAGTGAGCTCGAGGCTCTTCTCGAGCTTGTCCAAAACTGCTCTCCCTCCCGCGTGGATGCAGAAATGCTCGAAAGCAAGCTTAAAATCCGGAATATACGCCTTGATCTTCACCTTAAAAACCTTCCTTGCGACCAGTGTAACGAAAAACAGGATTTGCTGGGACATGGGTAGGACTAATGGGCCGAGTGTTGTGATGTTCGTTCTTAAGGCCTCTCCAGCAACCGCCATTACATCCTTCGAGAGTACAACACCTGTTGTCCCTGCTTCATCCTCTTCCTGGAACACACACTTGTAAGATCTGTCGTCGTAGCCCTTGTGGGTTCTTACCGTTTGAAGGAGTTGGTACTTTGAACGGCCACGATCGGATGGTCGGTTGGACGGGAGGATTGCTGCCCCACCCATGCGGAAGATGCAATTTGTGACAAGCATTGGTCGGGTTCTGCCAACATACCAACCCAGGGTAAGAGTTTCCATGCTCATCACTAGGGCATAGCTGTTAGGGTTTACCTGTTACAGTGACATACATTGGAAGTTACTAAAAGATTCTAATCTTATCAAGTTTGTTTTCCAAACATTCATTCACACATGCAGTTCATATTTTCTAGAACAATGAAAGGTAGGGAATTGGTATTTCCGGTATGAAACTAAACGAACCCACGTCATCTTGTCTCATATGATCACTAACCGTTGGAGTTGTAGTGGTTTAGTTCATTTTGAGAGCGAGACCTGTTAGAATTTCAAACCCTCTTATCTTTAAGTTGTAAACTTTGACTTAGAAGAAGATAAGGGATAAGGTTTGGAGAAGATTCACCTGGCAACCGACTCAAAGAACTTGAAGAGAAGCTGCCAACTGTGGATAAACCTTGAAAGAAGATGAAGATAAGCAGCTAGGTTGCCAACCGACTAAGACTTTGAAAAAGATAGAGTTTGAATTTGACTTGTGCATGGGTTAAGTCGGTTGAAAGCTTGCCGATTTAATAAGCTATAAATATATGAAGAAGCTTTGTTTGTAGTAGTTAGATTGTGAGAGATATGGTGTATTAGAGAGTGATTTTGAGAGAAGAAAAACACAAGCAGCAGCTTGTGAAAGTTAGAGAGAAAAATAGTTGCTTGTAGAAAATTGAGAGGTGTTGAAACACCAAAATTTGAGAGAAATGTATACTTTGTTTTAGTGTGTTCTTGTATTAGAAAACTTTGTGTCAATATATCGCCGTTGTTCGAATTATTTTGCTTTATCCCACTATGCTTCCAACAAGTGGTATCAGAGCCGCTAGTTCGTTTTTACGCTTCAAGAAGGTGAAGATATGGCCAACATAATTCAGCCGCAGATCCCAAAATTAACGAAGACGAATTATGGGAATTGGAGTATTCAAATGAAGGTTCTACTCGGATCACAAGAGTTATGGAAAATCGTTGAAGAAGGATATATCGAGCCTCCAGATGCGACGGCCGAAGCAGCTTTATCGAACGCCCAAAAGACGGCGCTAAGAGAATCGCGAAAAAAGGATAAGAAGGCCATGTTCTTAATTTTTCAAGGAGTTGACGAATCAACCTTTGAAAAAATTTCAGATGCAAAAACTTCAAAGGATGCGTGGGAGATTCTGCAGAAATCTCTACAGGGAGTCGAAAAGGCTAAAAAGGTACGTCTTCAATCACTTAGAGCTGAATTTGAGACATTAAAAATGCAAAGTTTGGAGAATATTAATGATTATGTTAATCGTTTGAAAACGGTTGCAAACAAGATGAAAAGAAATGGAGAAAGTCTAGATGATGTAAGGGTAATGGAAAAACTCTTACGTTCTCTGATTAGAAAATTTGATTATGTTGTTACTGCGATTGAATAATCGAAAGATTTGTTTCAAATTTCTATAAATGAGCTTGTGGGATCTCTTCAAGCTCATGAGCATAGAATAAACCAAAATGAAAATAGTGAAAATTTGGAACAAGCTTTGCAGAGCAAATTGCATGTAGGTGAATTCAAGCTAGCAGTAGCTACGGACAAGGTAGAGGAGAACGTAGTGGCTACAGAGGTGGCTATAGAGGTGGACGTGGTGCACGCAGTGGACACGGTGCACGAGGACGTGGAAGGCAATCTTTTGAAAGAGGCCAGACAAGTGATGGTTATCAAGCATACAGTCGTGGTCGAGGATTTAGAGGCAGAGGTAGAGGAGGATTTCAACAACGAGGTGATAAATCTCAATTGAAATGCTATAATTGCAATAAATATGGTCATTTCAGTTACGAGTGCAGATCAACTCCTAAAATAGAGGAAAGAAATAATTATGCACCAGCTGAAGAGAAAAAGGTGGAAGATGCTATTTTTCTCACTTATAAAGGAAATGAAAAAATGTTTGGTATCTCGATACTGATGCAAGTAATCATATGTGTGGCCGAAAGGAGCTGTTCATAAATTTGGACGAGACAATCAGAGGAGAAGTTACTTTCGGAGACTCGTCCAAGATCCCGGTCAAAGGCAAAGGTAAACTTATGATTACTTTAAAGAATGGAGATAGAAAATTTATATCAGATGTTTATTATGTACCAGCCTTAAAAAGCAATATTATCAGTTTGGGCCAGCTCTTAGAAAAAGGATATGATATACACATGAAGGACTGCTATCTCGTTATTAGAAATAGAGATAGAGAATTAATTGCTGAAGTTGAGATGACAAAGAATCGTCTTTTCACACTCAATATCCGATTAGAAATGATGAAACACATGAAGTCTGTCATTAAAGATGATTCATGGTTGTGGCATTTAAGATTCGGTCATCTTGGTTTTAGCAGTTTAAAGTTGTTATCGAGAACAAAGATGGTGAATGGTCTGCCAGAAATTAATGAACCAGATCTAGAGATGTCAAACGGGCCGGGCTTGGGCCGCCCGGCCTGGGTCCAGCGGGCTTTAAGGGAAATCGGGCCGGGCCAGGGCCGCAGCCATCCGGCTGAGGAGAAATCCTAGGCCCGGTCCAGGCCCAGGCCCTAGGCCCAATTTCTAGGGCCGGGCTTGGGCCGGCCCGGGCCCTTTTTATTTTAATTTTTTTTAAAATTTTCTTGTTATTCAATTTTAAATTTCATCTTTAGGCATGTCCAATTTTCAAATTTTGACAAATCTAATTTTTATCATTTTATTTCATTATATGTAATATTCATATATATGTATGTATGTATGTATAGATATATTTATTTGTCTCTCATTTTCTTTTTTGTTATATGTTAAATCTTTTCTTACTCTTCTTGGTGATCTTTATTAATAAAATCTGAACACATAACTAGCCGTTATATTGCTGTTGGGGGGGTAAAAGTGGAATTTTGGGGGAATATATCCGTTGGAGGAAAAGGGGGAGAGAAATGGGGGGAAAAACAAAAAAATTCAAACAGGTGGGGCCGGAACCAGGCCAGGGCCGGGCCAGGGCTTTTTCCCAGAATTTTTCGGCCTGGTCCAAGCCCAGGCCCTAAGCCCAATTCCTCCGGGCCAGCCCTATTCATGAACGGGCCGGGCCGGCCCGGGCTTTTTTCAGGCTGGGCCGGGCCGGGCCGCGGGCCGCCCGGCCCGTTTGACATCTCTAACCAGATCAGCTATGTGAAGCTTGTGTTAAAGGAAAACAGCACAGACAGAGTTTTGAAGTTGGAAAATCCTGGAGAGCCAGAAAGCCTCTAGAGATTGTGCACTCAGATATAGCTGGTCCATTTGATATTCCATCACTTGGTGGAAACAGGTACTACCTTACTTTTATTGATGATTTCAATAGAAAAAGTTAGGTGTACATTCTTAAAGAAAAATCGGAAGCCCTTGATAAATTTATAGAATTCAAAGCAATGGTTGAAAAACAAAGTGGACAGTATCTGAAGATACTCAGGTCTGATAGAGGAGGTGAATACACCTCGAAGTTATTTGAAGGTTACTGTAAAAAGTATGGAATAATTCATCAGTTGACAGCCGCTTATACGCCACAACAAAATGGCGTCGTAGAAAGAAAGAATTCCCTTCACCATGCTTCTTGCCATATCAAGAATCGCACGATTCTTGATATGGCAAGAAGCATGGTGAAGGGAAAACACTTACCAAGAACGTTTTGGGCCGAAGCCGTTCAATGTGCAGTTTATTTGCTAAATCGATGTCCAACAAAAAGTGTAAAGTTCAAGACGCCAAATGAAGCATGGAGTGGTAGCAAGCCAAAAGTAGAACATCTTAGAATTTTTGGGTGCATTGCATATGCCCATATTCCTGATCAAAAGAGAAAGAAGCTAGATGATAAAGGAGAAAAGTGCATCTTTATCGCCTACGAGAAAAGGAGTAAGGCGTATAGATTATATAATCCCCATTACTAAGAAAGTTATTATCTCACGTGATGTTGAGTTTGATGAAGCAGATTATTGGAGATAGAGTAAAGAAGAAAAGAAAGTTCAAGGCTTGTTTTTTGATGATGCTGATGATGACAACGACGAGGACTTAAACATGCAAGATGAGCAGGGTGATGATCAGACTCCTCCACAAAGCCCTAATCCAAGAACTCCTGCATCAACACCATCATCTAGTAGTAGCAGCAGCAGCAATTCAGGGGGAGCACCTATGAAAATGCAAAGTCTAAATGACATCTATGATGCTGCAAAATCTGCTCAAACAACATTTGATTATTCACTATTTTGTTTGATGGCAGAATGTGATCCAGTAATGTACGAAGAGGCTACTGAAGATGACAAGTGGAAGAAAGTCATGAATGAAGATATTGCTGCAATAAAAAGAAATGATACATGGGAGCTGACTGATCTTCCGAAAGGACACAAGGCAATCGGAGTCAAGTGAGTATACAAGACAAAGACTACTCAAGAAGGCAAAGTAGAGAAGCACAAGGCAAGGTTAGTCGCTAAAGGCTATAAACAAAAACAAGGAATTGACTATGACGAGGTATTTGCTCCAGTTGTAAGAATTGATACTATCAGACTTCTCATAGCACTCGCAGCACAAAATAAATGGAAGATTTATCAGATGGATGTGAAATCAGCATTTCTGAATGGTTACTTAGAAGAAGAAGTCTACATCGAGCAACCACTTGGATATATCAAAAAGGGACAAGAAGACAAAGTCTACCGTCTGAAGAAAGCTTTACATGGATTAAAGCAAGCTCCGAGAGCTTGGAACATGAGAATAGACGAGTATTTTCAGGAAAATGGGTTCATGAAGAGTCCATATGAACATGCCTTATACACGAAGAGAAATCAAGATGGTGATATCATGATTGTCTGCTTATATGTGGACGATATGATATTCACGGAAAATAATCCAGGTATGTTCACTAATTTTAAGAAAGCTATGACTAAAGAATTTGAGATGACAGATATCGGTGAAATGTCATACTTTCTTGGAGTCGAAGTAAAACAGATAGAAGATGGAATATTTATGTCACAAAAGAAGTATGCGGAGCAAATTTTGAGCAGATTCAGAATGAAGGATTGAAATCTAGTAGCCATACCAGCAGAAACGAGTGTGGAGTTGAGAGTAGACTCGAATAAGAAGTCGATAAACCTGACACTGTACAAAAATACATGGAGAGACCAAAACAAGATCACTTCAATGCAGTAAAAAGAATTTTGAAATATGTCAAAGGTACGGTTGATCATGGTCTCTTTTATACTCATTCTCAAAATTCAAGATTGATTGGTTATTCATATAGTAATTATGGAAGAGACTTAGATGATCGGAAGAGTACATCTGGATATGCTTTTCACATTGGATCAGCAATATTTTCGTGGTCATCAAAGAAGCAACAAATAGTTGCTCTCTCAACATGTGAAGCCGGATATATAGCCGCAGCAGAGTGCACAAGCTATTGGGTCGTGTTGCTTGCCCTGAGAGCAACACTTGAGGAGCAATTCACCATCAGACAAATAGCTCTCTCAACAAATAGTATATTGCCCTCGGACAAACACTTGAGGAGCAATTCACCATCAGACAAACACTTGAGGAGCTTTAAGAAAACAATAGCTCTCTCAACAAATAGTATATTGCCCTGAGAGCAATTCAATGTAGCATATGCAGGCAGCTATACACTTGAGGAGCAGTTTAAGCATTGATATGCATCATAGATTAAACTATTGGGTCGTGTTGCTTGGAGTACCTTCGTTGTGTATCCATTTGTCAAAGGATGGTAATAAGAGAGACTAACCAAGCAAAGTGGTAAACGAGTTTGAAATCGTACTTTATTCTCTACGCTCAGTATTTGACACAGAGAACGAGTATGAGAGTAGAATCCATTCCAAATCCATTGGTTGACCACCTGTTTGACAACATACGTCTAGAAGAAATGGTTAATGAAGATATTTTTTTTTGAGTTCTTGATGCCAAACATGTTCAATTCACCATCAGACAGTGAACAATATCGATCTCGTGCCGGAGCTTTTGTTGCAGCCGCTTTCAGAGTCCGAGCATTTTGATGATGATATTGTTTCTGTGATGGATCTGGCCTAGTTTAAGCTGATCATGAAAGTCCTCAAGAAACTAAGGTCAACAGTGTTGATGATGCAGCAGAGTAATTAGTTTCAGCAGCAGCAGCAGCTAGCCTCTCTAATACCGTCTCAGCTAATCACAGCAATGTTTCTTAATAGTGATATCGTCTCTGAGGTTGATAACGGTATGTATCATCCCAGTACAGTTAACTTGTCCAATACCCTTAAACTGGAAGATGAATAAATGCTTCCAGGGTGTGAATCCCTGTTTGTTCGACCCCAGAGGGGTAACAGCATTCAGGATGTGAAGCTATTTTTGTTTCTCTACGGGTGCAGAGCATCACTGGAACTATCTTAATAGGCATCTCTACACCATCTCCGGGCCATAAAATCTTTCTTCAATGGGACTTTAGAGTTGCAGACCTGAGGAGCAGAAGTGCTCATAACACTGATGTTGCTGTTTCAAGAATGATAGTGTTGTTTTTTGAGCAAGAAGCTGGGAAGTGGGGGATATGTTATCGTAAGCTCAAAGTGGGGTTTAGTGCAACAAAATCACATTATGTTGGTATAGCTGCTACAGAAATGGTATTAAAAGAACCGAATGACCATGGAAATGATGCGAGTAAAGTCGCTGGATGAGTCTCAAATCAGTTGCAAAGAAATTCTTAACATTTTTGGTGCTCGTATTTTGAGTAACTTTTAGGTGGAGAATTTCTACCGTCTCATTCCGGGTCGTTGTTTCTTAGATAATATGTTTTTAATTGATTGTCACAGTATTACATGACATTTGATAGATCAATGAAACTCCAAGTCAAGACGCTCAAGTTATTCCTTTATTGAATTTTTGACAAGAGTTTCAAGTCACCATTTCTGCGGAGCCACTACACCCCGGAAGATGCAATGGACAATGCTTCCTCACTCAAATCTTCTCACCAATAATCGCGGGTGTTACCACAGTAGCACTCCCCATTTACACACAGTGCCACTTCCCCACCAGCGTACTTACAGAAGTCAATGCACTCGCTCCTGTTCGTACATTTTGCCAAAGAAGGCCCTTCAGATCCCGATGCATTTGGCAACTGCAGACCTGGTGCACAAGTGTGTACATATGCAGCAAACTGGTCACTGTTATCCAATCCAATCCGATATGCTTAATAGCTTCGTAAAATCTCATAGACCCAAAATATACCCAGCACATACTATATCTGAGTCTAATATTGGGGGAGAGAGAGATGAAATTCTCCTTTGGAACACATGTGCTTGTTGCATATGTAATATGAAAGGAGCTTTATAAATTACAAGGAAATAAGCCATATTCATTAAATTAATACTAAAAATTAGAGTGTTCGACTTATTTATCACTTTCTATCACTAAGAGAGATTCTAAACATCAAATTAGTGACGTCTGAGAGTGCTAGTAATTGTGTGCGTGCGTTAGCCATAGCTTATATTATTGGATAGAAATCGCTTAGGAAGATATACATGTCTGACTTTCAGTTAAGTATACTTTGTAATTAATTTCAAAAACAAAAATCAAGTACTCCTCCATTCCCGTCGTCCCATGGATCTCTTTTTGTTTATCGGTATGCATATTTAGAGCGAAAGTTGTTATATCAAAGTTATAAATAGAACTCGCTAAAAATTGTCGCTTCTTTATTAGTAAAAGTTCTTAGCGACAGATTAATGTATTTATTATCTTTAGTGTCTGCATTGTGCATGTTCTTCCATGTCATATATTGTAGACCAATCACCTTGAGGAAACATACAATTTTAACCGGCTAAATGTAGATGGTTTAGTTCAGAATTAGCACACTTACTGTCATTAACGAATTACAAGTGCATAATATATATTAACCATAAACGTTGTGAGCTTATTTGAAGAAATTTATGTATCATCTTTAACATATTTTTCACCAATAAAATAAAGGCGTGAAAGAGCATACTAGGTATAAAAATAGACGATCCCTTGTGATATACATATGTAACCAAAGATTTAGAGAATTTAAAATAAAAAAAAAAAGTAGAAGTCTAACTATGTATAACATTATATTAAAACCTTTCCATAATGAATAATTCCATGTATAACTCCTAAAATCTTTGGGGAGCCCAAGGCCCTCACTTGCCTTCCTGCCCTGAGGAAAATTTTTATAGATAGAGAGAAAGGGAAAGAAGAAGAAGAAACGTATAGTCTTTGAAAAGATTTTGACTGCAACTCCAACTCTAACAGTGCTAATAGCGTACAACCTCTTATATAGTGGTCATTATTTGTCGCTAAATACTGATATTGACATATTTATAGACATTTTTAGCAATAATTTTTGGCATCATTTAAAGCTTCACTAGTCAAAAGTTACTAAATATACTTAACGACTATCATTTGTGTTATATAAAGATTTATATGCTCTTGCTCAACCTGGTTTGTAGCCAAAATATTTTCTTTTTATTTTTATTTTTTTATGAATAAGAAAGCAGTCGTGAAAGAGTGACTTAATACAATAACCGCATAAACACAAGCAAAAAAAATGTTGGATTGCATTCAATGATAAAGGCCCAATTTTCTAAATTCGGGGCGTATTATTTTGAATCTAAAATTTCCATCTCAATTGAACCCTAATCCACACCTGTATAAAAAGGACTAGCATCATAAGCACAGGCGATATGTGTGCAATCAACAAAAACCTATATAAACTTAATTGATAAAAGTAATAAAATATACATAAAAAATAGAGTTTACCATGAAAATTGGGACCAATGAGAAGGACCACTTGAAATGAAGTAAGAATGTGATGGTCGAATATTTGGGCGGAGTGGTTGGATTAATAGGGGTGAAGAAGAAATTTAAAAAGTAGTGAGGTGGAGCTATCATTTAGTAAACAAAAATCTTTAACTGCTAACCGGGTATAAGAAGATAGCTACAAAGACCTTACTATGAGAGGAGTATAATTGAAAGTTCTAAAAGGACTTTACGTTAAGAGTGTTCTCCCTTAATAATATGTATATAAACAAATAGGGCATAAGTGCTATTTCATTTGGCTTGAACCCCCCTACAGATTAAAAAGTTGTTGGGCTACCTTTTACCAAGCACGTTACTTTTGGCAAAAGTGGGAAAGAATACTAAGTTTTTTGTCAAATGCTAGGACCATGCTCAATTGATGGCTTGTCATGCATGCCTAACCAGAGGACCTTTCTCATAGGCATTAACAAACCCTTCTGTGACTCACTTCGAGGGCTAAGAATTGTATCCAAACCATATAGGGGTGCTCTAAGTTTTTAGAAAGTGGTAGTAAAGAAGCTTTACTAGTTGGAAAAAATTCTCTAAAATCCAGATTGTTAGAAGAGCCTGCAACCTCCTCATGTAGCAATAAATAATGGTTGGTATATATAGTTAGCAGCTTTTAATTAATGATGCAAAAAAAGTATGGTTAAAAATTATCGAAAGATCGACAAACTGTCATTATATGGAGAATTGTCGGCTATTCTACTATTGGGTTGGAGCCAAATTTTTGCTTAATGAGTTAAAATCCATTAAAGCTTAGGACTCGATAGAGCTGTTGGAAGCACAAAGTGACATTTTACAACTTCAAACGTCCAATTTGTCACTAAAAAAGTGCTGTAACTTTGATCTTAATTTCCTCTTGCGTTCCTTTTAAATTCTCCTCGTGACCTTTTGCCGTTTTGCAGAAACTAGAAAATTGTCTAGGCGGGAGTTACATATTGGACGAGTCCCATTGGTTAGCTTGCTTTGTTGGCCAGAGCCGCATTGTGGTGTGCGTGGATTTAGCTAGTTTTCGACCACCCTAATTGGTGATGGTGACGATTTTTCATGCTTTCTCATATATTTTTTTTTCTATTTGTAATTAGGCGTGTGGATTGCATTTGGTTCTTCTATTGTTCAGAAATAACAAGCCAAAACATTAAAACCAAGCCAACCATTTTGACTAGGTCCCCACCTAGCCATGCACAACGAGAAGAGCCTATGCTAGCCTTAAGAAGAACCTTCAAGATTCTACCACCTTAAGAAGTGTTTGCACCAGCCGCTAAGCTTGAAAATGTAAGTGTAACGCTCGCCCGAGGGTTCGTACACGTCCTTAACCAAAATCCAATCCAAAACGTAATAATCGTAATGGTAGAGTATAGCATCTAAAGTACCGCAAACATAATGATTTGAACTCAAAATCTTAACTCCAAAATTTTATTACCATCTCTCAGACTAATTATCAGAATCCAAAAGAAAATAAATCAACCAACCAATATTTTTTCTAAAGAATTCATAGCCTCTACTATTCTCAATATCAAACACCAAAGCAATTACATTCCTGTACTAATATCTCACCCTTCGTGATGCTCTTGGCCTGGAAGGGGAAGGAAACGAAAAACAAAAGGGTGACCACAAATTGCCCAGTAAGAGATCTTACACACAAAGGGCTAAAAATGAAAACGAAATTAGAGTTATCGAATAAAGTGAATAAGTAGGAATTTAGATAACTTAATCAAATTTTATATCAAATAGAACAAATAAATAGAAATTCAGATAACTTAATTAAATTTCACAGGCGAATATCAGGATCGATCGAAAAGGGGATTAAATAATCAGTAAGTCGAATATCAAAATACTTTTACCAAATCTTGTGGGTGTCACATACACAATTTCTTATTATTAAACATCACAAATCATGGTTATACCATGTCGAATATCGCAATCGGCGCGTCACATGTAAGTCACGATAATCAAAAGTGATTTTCAAACACAAATATCACCCACAAAGTAACTTGATAAATATATTGAATGTTCATTCGAAGTCCAAAAATAGTCATTCTAGACTCAAATTGAAGAGAAAAGAACGAATTTAACGAAACGAAAGAGATCGAACGACTGAGATATCGTCAATAAAATATTTCGGGTGAAAACTTAGTGGCACAAAAATCGAGAGAATAAAAGAACATTGTCAAGAAATAGAAGCCACCAGAAATTTGACACGTGGAAATTTAAGCCAAAGTATTACACGGCTAATGTGGAGTATATGGATGGAAATTAATGAAAAGAATTCAAGACCCAATAGAAAAGTGACATGTGGTAATGTAAGGAAGAAGATTTACACGATTAAGCCAAAAATCTGGGAGAAATACGATGGAATCTTGACACAATACACAAAATATTTGTCATCAAAGGCCAAATGAGAACATGACGCGTGGCTCTCAAGATTTGAAACTAACACAGATTAGCCTCCTTGGCCGTGAACAGAGAACGGAGTTTGGAAGGTAAATAGCGAGCGCTAAAAGCAATGAACAGTATAATCATAAAGAACCATCTTTTACGCAAGTTGTAAGACAGTAGAAAATTTTATGTCTAACGTTAAAAATAAACTTCATGATCAACAATCAAAGACAAATATATTTTTTAGAATCAAAGCATAGCACATAAATCTCGTGTATAAAACGAAAAGATGGCGAATATAAGGTCAAAACCTCCTCTTTATCTTAGATCAATCACCACCTTTTTGCTTAAATACCCAAAAGAATGCCCTAACTCTTTTCTCTCCTTTGTCTCTAAAAAAAAATAAAGAATCTTATATCTTCTTCCCCCTTATATAGTTTGCTAATCTAATTCTAATATAATTTGAAGTCCTAATTACTAGTGCAATCATAATACAACTTCAAGTCCTCATTACTAATTTAATCACAATATGACTTAAAATCCTAATCCAAGTCAAAATCTCTTCTTCTTCTTCTTCTTCTTTATAATATCTAATCTAATCACATTAACTACTAAGACTATTAAATATTAATTTTGTCACTAAAAGGACTCCAAGAAACTTCTCTAAGGTCTATTACTTAATTCAAAATCAGCATAATTTTTAATTGTTCTTTACACAAGTACCCAAAAAATCGAGGTATTACAGTAAGGTTGTTAATCTTATTAGCAGCCCAAAGAAGTGGAAGTTGTTTCATATGGATGTAAAATCAGCCTTCTTGAATAGATATCTTGAAGAAGGAGTGTACATTGAGTAGCCACCTGGAGTCATTGTTGAAGGACAAGAACAAAAAGTATATAACCTGAATAAAGCTTTCTACGGGCTTAAGCAAGCACTACAAGCATGGAATTCCAGAATTGATGCTTATTTCGTTCAGGATGGTTTTTCAAGGTGTCTATATGAGCATGCTTTGTATGTGAACAATAACTCTCAAGGAGATGTATTGATTGTTTGCATATATGTAGATGATTCAATATTTACAGGCAATAATCCTTCCATGATCGATGAGTTTAAGCAATCTATGGTAAAGGAGTTTGAAATGACAGACTTGACTTATTTTCTGGGAATTGAAGTGAGGCAGAGGCTATATAATATTTGGTGCTATTGACGAGCTCTTGGCGAAAACCCGCTTTAAGGCCAAGGATATTGGAATTGTATTTGTGAATTGTGGTTCCCTCAACACCCCACTGTCTCATTCTGTTGTGGTTGTGAACCATTAGAGGCTTCGGTGTGATGTTTTGAGCTATAGTTTTGGCCGGGCTTGGGTCAGCCTAGCCAAGGCCCAACGGGCCAAAGTGAAAGCCCAGGTCAATCGGGCTTAAGGCCATAAGAACCCGGCCGGGCCTAAAGCTAGGTTATTAAGGCCCTATCCAAGCCCAAGCCCTAGGCCCTAACCTTAAGGTCGGGCCCAGGCTTGATTAAAAAATTTTTAATTCATATTTTGTGTTGCGAAAATATTAACACACGAAATAAATTTTTTGATAGGCTTTCTTCCTTTTATCTAGGCTTGGAACCGGCTGATTGTGTGTGTGTGTGTGTGTGTATATATATATATATATATAATGATTCATTTTTTAAAAAAAAAATAAGGAAAGAAAGTAATATGAAATTCAAATATATAATATGGATAAAAGAAGTGAAAAAAAACTAATATATATAAAAGTGCTAATGAAATATAAAAAAAAAAATGGACATTTTGGATGCAAAAGTTACAAAAAAATGTCTAAAATGAAAAGGAAAAAAGAAATGTTATTTTCAATGGAGGTAAATAAACCAAATATACAATAGGTATGACAAAATAAATATAAAAACTAAGGGAGATAAAAAGATTGCAAGGTCTATCAATGAAAAGAAGAAAAAATAAAATCGTGTCAGGCCCTGAAAACGGGCCGGTATCGGGCTAGCCCTTTTTTGCCTGATCGGGACCTTTTTTGGGCCTGGCCAGGCTGGATTTTTGGGCCAAAAAATCAGGCCTGGCCCTGCCCTGGGCCCTATGGTCCAGGGCTTTCATTATTCACCTATAGGGCCGGCCAGCCCAGGCCATTTTAGGGCAGGATCAGGCCGGCCGGTCCGTTTGACATCGCTAGCCGGGTTGCAGTGCTGGCGTAATCTCAATAGACCTTGTCAAAGAACTTCTGCAGGTTTGCGCTTCATACTTGTATATATAATCGGCTTAGACTTAGATACATGTACTTTTTGTAGTAATGAAGTAAAGTGATGTTGTAATCTCTGCATGCGTTCGATGTAACTTTGCACGTATATATGCGACAGGCGCATCCCTACTGCTATGCCCAAGTGGTGAGTCTACAAAGTATAACCCAGAACCTGTATCGAGGCAACAGCCAATCAATGCTTGTCACGAATTGCATCTTTTGTCTGGGCGGGGCTGCAATCGTCTTATCCAACCGATCATTTGATCGTTATCGTTCAAAGTATCAGCTACTTGAAACAGTACGTACCCACAAGGGAGCTGATGATAAATTGTACAGGTGTGTGGTGCAACAAGAAGATGAAAGAGAGTGAAATGGTCTCTCTCTGTCAAAGGATGTAATAGCGGTCACTGGAAAGACCTTAAAGACAAATATCACGACGCTTGGGCCCTTGGTCCTTTCCATGTTCGAGCAGCTCTTGTTTTTCACTACTTTGGTACTTGGTAGCAAAGAAAGATCTTCACAATGATCATCCGTCCGTACGTTCCTAATTTCTTTTTTTTTTTTTGGTTAAGAGGAGAAAAGTATCATCTATAAAAGAGTTATACAAGCCGTCCCGGCTAGATCAGCTATTTTACAGACAGAAAAGATAACATCACAAGCTACCATTAACACTACCGACTAACAGCTAACCTATCAACCCTAAGCAAATTACAATTTGACTGAAGCAGAGCATATCTTACACTTCAACCTAATTTTTCCGTAACTTGTTAAGACTTACAGAACACAATTTTAACAATAAATACTTCAAACACGAACATACAACACAATGACATAAAGAAATATAACAGTGAGGAAGACAATTGGAACCAGACGAGTAATTGAGGGCGTAAACGACATCCAAAGGGAGCGCAAAGATCAGAGGCATTCAACCTTGCTAGGTCACAAAATTCCACCGGCATTTCAATCCCAAAACCCGACAAGCGTAAAACCGAATAGCAACCTAATGATCCTTAACGAGCATAGCCAGACTAAAAAAAAAATTCCCTCCCCCCCCCCAACACCCACCCAAACGCACCCCTAGGGCATATTACCCCAATACCCATTCCCCTTCCCCAAGGGCCTTCTACCCCTCCCCGCCAAACCCAAGCCACCCACCCCCCCAAGGCCCCCTATCCCGCCACCCCACCCTAGACGCAGTACCATGTTACCAAACAGACAGCCCCTTAGCTAGTAGTTAATCCTTCCAGATCTCGGCAGAAGCTTCGATCGCCGCCGGTAGAATTCCGGCTTGCGCCGGCAGAATTCCGGCCACCACCGACGATGGCATATCCAACCCTGACAAAGAAAAGCCCCATGAATCAAGCCCATAACTCATCGACCATCGGCCATCCCAACGAGCTAGATTTATCAGATGCAGTAGATCAAGAAAAGACTTGGGATCTACATAGATCTGAATCATCCGATGCATCGGAGTGAGGCATCGCCATCCCCGATCGAGTTGGGGGAGATGACGCCTGCCACCGCACCGTCTTCGCCCACCGTCGTCCACCCTGAAACTATCGCCAGCCACTAAAGATATCAATCCTCACATAACCTAGAAACACGAACAAGAGACGGAGAATAAAGAGAAAAGGCCGGAATCCGACCTCCGCCCCATGCTCCAAGCACGGTGGGGCGGCCACTGTGATTATCCTGTTGAAGGTTTTTGTTTTAGAGAGAAGTCAAAGAAATTATTGTAGAGAGAGAAGTCACTTATTCACCCGTACGTTCCTAATTTCAAGCTTGCCTTCAAGCATTTTTGCATTCATGCAGGAGGAGGATGAGCTAGAGAAGAATCTTGATATCAATGAGTGGTATATGGAGCCTTCAAGAATGACTATACAGGTTTGGCAACACGTCTAGTACCTCATCGTGGTATGAACTGGCCTACTCTGAGGCGAAGGGGAGGATGAGAAAAGGCGATCGAGCTTTGCAAATTGCAATTTGGGTCGGGTTTCAAGTGCAACAGTGCAGCGTGGCGCACTTTGAGGACCATCGATCCGGCCAAGGAGAAGAATCCGTGGATGGACGAGATCGATGATTTTCCGGTTCATGTGCCAGTGGTGGAGCGTACTGCTTCTTGAACAAGAGCACCAGAGAACACACTTGTGGTAGATTTAGTGGTCATCGAAAGAAACAGTTACTCGAATGAACAAACAGCTATTCCCGGGACATTTTTGTTCTTGCTTGTATCGTGTGCTCGAGTGTGCATAAGAAACGTAGAAACGGACCAATAATAAGTTTCAATAGAAATGAAGCAAATTATGTCGAGTCTAAGAAAGGTACAAAATTCTTAGTTGAAGCAATGTCACGATCTATACGTAGACATTGGGGGTGTTGCATTTTATCTTTCAAATTCAACAGATCCATAATTATCTAACATGTATACAAACGCTACAACTATAGCCCCTTGCCTAAGTTACATGCCCCAAATACCGCGAGCAGATGCCACTTTATTGCTAGGTCGAGATGTCAATTCGTACAGTATCCTGGCAAACGTATCGGAGTATCTACCATCGGAGAAAAGTAATTCTGCAAAAGCATTCTCGTACGCTAGTAGCAAAGCCCTATTTTGCGGCTCCGAGACGAGGCTCTCCAGTATCATTGATGCTTTCCTGCATACTTCTGGTACCGGATGTGGCTGTTTGATAACTTTCAGCAGTCGATCAACAGCCCTAAATTTAATGAAGAACCAGTACAATGCTTAGTCAGCTACGAGCACATATTTTCTTGTGTAAAATTACCTTTAGACCTTTAGCAGAAAAAACATCTCACCATCGCTCACTGGCAAGCTTCAGCCGGCAGTCTACGTTGACTTCTGCAAGGTTATAAAGTGCACCAATAGCAGCTGCTTGTGCATCAACAGCTGGCAAGCTCAGAAGATCAACTAGACGCTTGTAAATCTGCAGAATCCATCAAAGCCTTTTCTTTGAATTGTTAAACAACGTATGCAATGTAAGGTAATATTTTTGCTTCTGTTGCGTGCATTGTGTGTATTCATAACGAAAAGACATGAAAAGTAAGATCAAACCTGCGGAGCAAACGGAAGAAGGAAGCGTTCGTTATCAGGATTTATCACCAAACGTCCTAACAATTCTGCAGCTGCACAATGCCAGGCTTTGATAGCAGATCCAAGAATCCCCATGATGGCCTGAACCGCACGTTTCTCTCTGGTTTGGTAAAAACCAGAAACATATATCAGAAAAGAACAACCATAGTATCGTCTGCTAATGTAAAATAGCACTTCGAACATTCTTACGTCATTTTGATATACGAAGGCTTTGATGAGCTAAAGATTCGAAGATCTAGCAATGGAGCCACATTTACAATTGTCTCAAGAGCATTTGTAACAAGTTCCTCGTCCTCTGTCATGAGAGTTTTATCAGAAGCATTAATAGCCAATAGGTGACACTATGTGTCGCAGGACGTACCAGACTACAAGTGAATGCTAAAATAGAAATCATCCCGAATTAAGCACTCGCAAACACATTTACACCACATAATAGAAAATACAGTAAAAAAGAGAAGGAATGGAGATCCTGTTTCCTCTACTACTACAAGTCAGTAAACCATATTTAGGGAAACTTTAACAGAGTATGCATTACTGTGCACTCGATGCAGCCTACAGTTTTCTTTATCTTGATTGCCCTACTTCCCCAAGTCACCAATTCGCCAAGCGAGAGCAGGAGAGCGGAAAAACTGACGCAAGTTTGGCAGTGAGAGCGTGAAAGCACGGAGCAAAAGCGCGAGTGAGTGCGACGATTAAGATTGGAAGTGTTGCCCACTTTAGACGAATTTGGCAACTTAGCATTGCAACCCAAAGACAGCGGTGGAGTTAGAAGATCGCCTCAGAGCAGCACTACCTCTTGCCTGCTTTCTTCTCACTCGCACTGGACAGCCATAAATCAGCTCCAAAACCATGGCCAAGCTCTAACAAAAAGCCCATAAGTGCCATATCCCATACCATTAGCCTTTAATCAATATCCGAACCCAAATCTTGCTCATATGTCAAGAGGTAAAATTGTTGAGATTAAACCTTGGACCTCGACCAATTGGTACCAATATAACATAAATGGAGGATACTTCAGGTTCCCAAATCTATTTCTATTAGGAAGGAAGATTTCTACTCGGCCTATTTCTTGACACTAACAGCCTTAAGTCCCGGTTGCATTACATAGCTGACAACCAGCTTAAAACTTATTCAGATCCGTATGACATGAATCCTTTAGTTGAGTACAACGAAGATGTAATATTCCTTTTACAAACACGAGGAGTTCTTTACAAGTGGGGAAAAATGATGGGGGAAAAAGTGCAGAAGTACCTTTTGCAGTTTTTGCATTCATGCTTTAGATGAAACTATGTTCTTAGTTTAAGATTTTTCAGACTTCTAGTAGCCAGATCTGACTCCTTGTAGTTTACTATATTGGTTAGAGCAAGTTCTAAACGGTGTTTACATGTTTTTACTTGGGTAGGTGCTGCATTTGCCTGGAATAGGGAGGTGTATCAAGAGCTCCACAAGGATTACTTGAGTGCTCATTCTTCTCAAACTTCTTTTATGTTACACGATTTTAGTAGCTTGAAGGAAGGAGGTGGCAATAACTCTCTATATGGGGAAGACTTTCTTTTATCAAGAGCACTCTACTACTACATATTTCTTTCGTTTTCATGGTTTGTGTGGAAGACGATTGACAAATTTGGAGGTATTTCTTTTGGCAGGCACAAGAAGATGCTTACAAGTATCAGTTGGAAAAGTGGGGGTTTCCTGTATAGTTTTAGACTCTCCTTGTTAGCGTCTGCAAGGACTCCACGCCCGCCCTCCCTCCCTAACCACAAACTCTATCTCATATGTTGCCGATTTGTTTACTACTACTACCTAAAACCAAAACAAAGCAAATGTGTCACAATAGCTAAAAATTTGGCTTGTATACATACGTCACCCCAGAAGATTCTCTACACCCTTGAACATTGAAGATTCGTTAGGATTTTCTTTTACGGTGAGAACAAAAAATAATCTGTGTAAGAAAAAACACCTAAACATGATAGCTTAATGTCCCGCAATTTTTGATATGGAGGCTTAACTTTAGAAGTAACGCCACGCAGGCGCCTACTGGACGCTTACGAGGACGCTTATGAGGCGATGATTGGGCAAAGTCTCCAGAATATTCTATACTCTTCTTGTACATAAGAGATAGATCAAGAATATTCTAGAATGGTAGAGAACCATGTAAATAGCTAGAGAATTCTAGAAGCAGAATATGATCCGTAGGATCGAATGTATCTCCACTGTCCGTCGAGAGGTGGACTAGTATAAATAGCCAAGGCCTCACTTGGCCAAAGCACACAAGTATTCTTGTAATCAAGCAATACAAGCATAACTTCTCCAAACTCTCTCTTGTGTTCTTCTCTTGGTTCTTTTGCTTCTAGCATCGCCCAGCCCAAGTGGAAGGCTGACTTAGCACGAGCAAGGGGCTCACTAGCTAAGTGCTGCACGGTTCGACGTAGCGAGAAAGTTCAGTCCGTGACAGGTGGTATCAGAGCTTGGTTACGAGGGGTCGTGCCAAGCAAGGAGCAACAATGGCAAGCAAGGATACTAGTGTGGGAGCATCCGGAGTTGCCGAGGAGAATGTCGTTGCGGAACGTGGGCGAGATCCACTACCACCCATCGGTGGGAAGAAGGGTGGTCGTGGCCAAAGCAAGTCAAGAGACACAATCGTTTCCTTGGATGAACGAACATGTGTCTTGGAGGAAACCATGGGCGATGTGAAAGACCGCTTGGGCTATGTCAAGCAAAACCTCCAAACCTTGGAGGATCATGTGTTGGAGGAGCTCGAGTCGCTCAAGAAGGCCGTGATGGGTCAAGATGAACTGCGCACTCGATTCATGGAGTTGTTCGCGA
The DNA here is from genome assembly GCA_033070095.1 of Escallonia herrerae. Lineage (NCBI taxonomy): Eukaryota > Viridiplantae > Streptophyta > Magnoliopsida > Escalloniales > Escalloniaceae > Escallonia > Escallonia herrerae. Next base: position 234,370 of record JAVXUP010000618.1, on the reverse strand, counting down.
ATCTTCAAGAACAACTCGACGTGGTTAAAGTTGGCGTGGAGGAGACGAGGCAAGAAACGGCCATGTGCAAGAGGGCCATTGTGGGTGGAGCCGTCGTCACTCATAGTCCAAGGGTGGACGCGCCAAAGCCGAAGGAATTTGGCAGCAAGCGGGATGCGAAAGAGCTAGACAACTTCATATGGCATATGGAGCGCTACTTTGAAGGTGCTAGCATTACGGATGAAAAGGCTAAGGTAAGGACTGTTACCCTCTATCTCACCGACACGGCTACTCTATGGTGGCGTGGGAAGCACAATGATATCGAGAAGGGTCTATGCACCATAGACACTTGGGATGTGTTCAAGAAGGAGATCAAGAGGCAGTTCTACCCCGAGAACGTTACCTACGAAGCAAGGAAGAAATTGAGGGAGCTGAAGCATAAGAGTAGCATCCATGATTACGTGAAGGAGTTCACTACTCTCATGCTCCACATTCCCAACATGACGGAAGAAGACCTCCTTTTCAACTTCGTTGACGGCCTCCAAAATTGGGCTAAACAAGAACTTCAACGCCGAGGCGTGAAGGACATTGACGAGGCCATAGCGGTGGCGGAGTCGTTAATGGAGTATGCAAGAGTGGGGGACTCCTCGAAGGGGAAGAATGCACAAGTGGCTTCGAAAGGTAACCATGCCAAAGGTGGGGGAGACAAACCCAAGGCGTGGTACAAGGGGAATAACCAAGCAGGCACAAGCAAGTCTGAAGGCCATGGCAAGCTAGAGGAAAGGCGAGCCAAAAGCTAACCCAAGGACGGATGCTTCTTCTGCGGAGGGCTGCATTGGGCAAGGGATTGCCCACGACAAGGCAAGTTAAATGCCTTGGTCGAGGAGGACGAGGAGCCCAATAATGGAGCTGTGCACATGGGCTCGCTCCAAATCCTCAATGCACTTCATGCCAAAGCCGTGGCGAAGGTTCTGACGGGAGAGGGCCAAGCTTCGAGCAAGGGGTTGCTCTATGTGGAGGCTAAGTTGAACGGAAAGCCCACGCAAGTGATGGTTGATACGGGGGGTAACCCACAACTTCATCACAATGGAAGAGGCCAAGCGGCTAGGCCTCAAAGTGGTTGGCGGCGGAGGATGGCTAAAGTCCGTCAACACCAACGCAAAGCCTCTACAAGCTGGGGCACGACAAGTGGAGATGTGCCTTGGTTCGTGGAGGGGCATAGTGGATTTCTCGGTGGCCCCAATGGATGACTTCAAGGTCGTGATAGGCCTTGACTTCTTACGGCAAGTGAATGCCTTTGTGTCGCCTTACAGCAACGCGGTGCATATCATGGAGAAGGAAGGGTCGTGTGTGGTGCCTATGTCGGCGGGGACGTCTAGCTCCAAGACTCTAGCCTCCATGCAGCTGTCGGCGATGCAAATCGTGAAGGGAGTCAAGAAAGGAGAGGCAACTTACTTGGCGGCCCTAAAGATGGAAGACCATGTGGGGGACTCAACCGAACCACTACCGAGGGAGATCGAGGAAGTCCTTGCAGGGAACAAGGACGTGATGCTGCCCGAGCTACCGAAGCGGCTTCCACCTAGGAGGGAGGTGGATCATCAAATCGAGCTTGAGCCGGGGGCCAAGCCACCATCAATGGCACCCTATAGAATGGCACCGCCAGAGTTGGAAGAGTTGCAGAGACAACTGACCGAGCTAAGGGAGGCGGGATATATCCAACCTTCCAAAGCACCGTACGGAGCGCCAGTGTTATTCCAAAAGAAGCACGATGGTTCGTTGCGGATGTGTATCGACTATCGGGCACTTAACAAGGTAACAGTGAAAAACAAGTATCCAATTCCATTGATTGCGGATCTTTTCGACCAACTTGGGAGGGCCAAGTTCTTCACCAAACTGGATTTAAGGTCAGGGTATTATCAAGTTCGCATAGCCGAAGGAGATGAGCCGAAGACCACATGTGTAACAAGATATGGAGCGTTCGAGTTCTTGGTCATGCCGTTCGGCTTAACCAACGGCCCAGCCACATTTTGCACACTTATGAACAAGATATTCCATCCTTACCTTGATCGGTTCGCGGTGGTCTATCTCAATGACGTTGTGGTGTATAGCAACACATTGGAGGAGCACGTGGAGCATCTTAAGACAGTGTTCGAGGTGTTGCGAGAGAACGAGCTTTATGTCAAGCGGGAGAAGTGCTCGTTCGCCAAGGAAGAAGTGCACTTCCTTGGTCACATCATCAAGGGCGGAACGCTTCAAATGGATAAAGAGAAGGTGAAGGCGATCAAGGAGTGGGAGGCACCCACAAAGGTCTCCGAGCTACGGTCATTTCTTAGCCTAGCTAATTATTATCGGCGGTTTATCAAGGGCTACTCAGCAAAGGCAGCCCCATTGACGGACCTACTCAAAAAGGGAAAAGCATGGGAATGGTCCAAGAGGTGCCAAACTGCCTTCGAGGGGTTGAAGGAGGTAGTGACGGAAGAGCCAGTTCTAGCTCTTCCCGATCACACGAAGGTGTTCGAGCTACAAACGGATGCATCCGACTTTGCAATTGGAGGAGTATTGATGCAAGAGGGGCATCCAATAGCATTCGAGAGCCGCAAGTTAAACGACACCGAGCGGAGGTACACGGTGCAAGAGAAGGAAATGACCGCAGTGGTTCATTGCCTACGCACGTGGAGGCACTACCTGCCGGGGAGTCGGTTCTTGATCAAGACCGACAATATAGCTACTAGCTACTTCCAATCTCAAAGGAAGTTGAGTCTGAAGCAAGCTAGGTGGCAAGATTTCTTGGCCGAGTTCGACTACGTGATGGAGTACAAGCCGGGCAAGGCCAACTTGGTAGCGGATGCCTTAAGTCGGAAGGCAGAATTGGCGGCCATGTCAAAGGCAAAGGGAGACATCCTAGAGGAAATCAAGGAAGGAATGGAGCATGATCCCTTAGCCAAACAACTCCTCAAGCTTGCGGAGAATGGGAAAACCCAACGATTTTGGGTGGAAGACGGCCTTCTCTACACGAAGGGCCAACGGGTGTATGTTCCCAAGTGGAACAACTTGAGGAGGAAGATCATTCGAGAGTGTCACGACACTCAGTGGGCAGGTCATCCGGGGCAACGACGGACATACGCCTTGGTGGAGGCATCATACTACTAGCCCCAAATGAAGGACGAAGTGGAGGCGTACGTGAAGACTTGTCTTGTGTGCCAACAAGACAAGGTGGAGAACCAATTGCCAGCAGGATTACTAGAGCCTTTGCCTATCCCCGCACATCCGTGGGAGAGTGTAAGCATGGACTTCATTACATGCTTGCCAAAATTGGAGGGATGTGGCTCGATTATGGTTGTGGTGGACCGGTTTTCCAAGTACGCAACGTTTGTAGCATCCCCAGCCGACTGCACAGCGGAAGAAGCAGCTCGGTTATTTTTGAAGAACGTGGTGAAGTATTGGGGGCTACCGAAGGTTATAGTGAGCGACCGAGACCCAAGGTTTACGGGGAAGTTTTGGACGGAGTTGTTCAAACTCCTTGGCTCGGAGCTGCACTTCTCACCGAGCTTTCACCCTCAAACTGATGGGCAGACGGAATGGGTGAATGCCCTACTTGAGTGTTGCTTGCGGCACTTCGTTAGTGCCAACCAGACGGATTAGGCAAGACTTTTGGACGTGGCTCAGTTTTCGTACAATTTAATGAGGAGCGAGGCCACGAACCAAAGTCCTTTTGAGATTGCCATAGGGCAACAACCGCTCACTCCCCTTGCATTGGCGGGCGACTACAAGGGGAGAAGCTCATTGGCGGCGCAAGTGGCAAGGTCATGGAACGAGCAAGCAGATGTGGCGCGCTCTTACCTTGACAAAGCCGAGCGCAAGATGAAGAAGTGGGCGGACAAGAGGCAGCGGCCGAAAGAGTACAACCTTGGGGACATGGTGATGTTAAAGCTGCTTCCGCAATAGTTTAAGTCCTTCAGGAAAGTACACAAAGGGCTGATTCGAAAGTACGAAGAACCGTTTCCCATTGTGGCAAAAGTTGGGAAAGCATCCTATCGGTTGGAGTTGCCGCCAAAGTTGAAGATTCACCCGGTCTTCCATGTCAGTTTACTAAAGCCTCATTATGACGACAAGGAAGACCCAAGCCGTGGAGAGAGTCATAGGGCACCAACAGCGGTGGTGAAGTCCTATGACAAGGAGGCCGAGTACGTGCTTAGCGACAGGCTCGAACGAAGATGAGGTGTTCCACCAACGCGGCACTACTTGGTGAAGTGGAAGGGATTACCAGAGAGAGAAGCTACATGGGAATCAGCAAATGATCTTTGGCAGTTCCAAGACATCGTAGACCGATACCGCGAGGAAGTTGCGACGAGGGCGTCACGAGATTAGGTGGGGGAGAATGTCCTGCAATTTTTTATATGGAGGCTTAACTTTAGAAGTAACGCCACGCAGGTGCCTACTGGACGCTTACGAGGACGCTTATGAGGCGATGACTGGGTAAAGTCTCCAGAATATTCTATACTCTTCTTGTACATAAGAGATAGATCAAGAATATTCTAGAATGGTAGAGAACCATGTAAATAGCTAGAGAATTCTAGAAGCAGAATATGATCTGTAGGATCGAATGTATCTCCACCGTCCGTCGAGAGGTGGACTAGTATAAATAGCCAAGGCCTCACTTGGCCAAAGCACACAAGTATTCTTGTAATCAAGCAATACAAGCATACCTTCTCCAAACTCTCTCTTGTGTTCTTCTCTTGGTTCTTTTGCTTCTAGCATCGCCCAGCCCAAGTGGAAGGCTGACTTAGCACGAGCAAGGGGCTCACTAGCTAAGTGCCGCACGGTTCGACGTAGCGAGAAAGTTCAGTCCGTGACATTAAGCCGAAAAAATCTAGCACGGACTCACGTGCTTTGCACGAATGGTTTTCAAAAGAAAAATTAGAGGTAAAGTTTGTAACTAAAAAAGAGTAGCTTTTCATGGTTAAATGACACTTTTAACAACAAAAAAAATTCTGCTGTCAACAAAAGTTTGCATTTTGAGCATTTTTGGAGAAAATGAAGTCAATCTGATTGAATGGTAAATAATTTTTTTCTCAGATCGGAGATTGGTAACTTTTGTGTATAAAAGCAATCATATATACACTTTGAAATGATTTTTGAAATATCTTTATGTACAATATACAAACTTATCATGATTTTAGAAGGCCTTTTAGAAGCTTGCCCGAACACTAACTTGGACTGCACTAATTTCAAAAAATGCGTGGGCAATTATATAGGGAATTTCCAAGGGTCAAACACAAATCTGTTCCCCTACCTTTACACGTTTTTGCAATAGCTCCTTTTGTTTCGAAAGTTGCAATTATGTTCCTTAAATTTACCAATATTACATCCCCGTGGTCCAAAAGGCAATAATCTTTCCTAAACTGCCCCTTAACTACTCATGTGCATGGCACATGACTTATAACAATAGGCAAAAATCTCATATTTCTGTATACTCATGATTGAGATAGAAATACAAAAATCCCCTACACCACCCCTGCGCCTCTTTCCTCAGCACTCACCTTCACTCAATCAGCAGTCACAAATGATCTCATCACCATTATCCACTCTCAGGCTTATTTTCCCCCAAACCAGACCACCATGGGGCATCCTGTCGCCGCTCTCCTTGATATCTTTCCCCAGCACTGACTTCTAAATTTAATACTCAACACTGTACCACACGAATTAGAAGTTACAAGTGATGTTTGTTCTGTAAAGCTAAATCAGAACATCGCGGTCATTCAAATGAGCCTTGCCACTAAGATCCATCAGTACCAGAGTTACAGCAACCATGACCTTCACAGATCAGTCATTGTAACCATTGCAACCTCATACTCGTCAATCGAATAATTTGAGCAGCTATTCACTCTCTCAAATTTCTTTATAGGTTTGAACCCTAAAACTCAATGTTGATTATTTGTTATCATTTTTTTGTTTGCATCAATATATTCGAGCTCAACTTCGTAAAAGGCAAAAGGTGGAACTTTATTTGATACCTACACCACTTGCTAGAAATCAAAACGATTCTTTGGGTTGTATGTGCGTGTATTCATATATACACACCTCACCGAAAGAAAAGTTTGCAACAGTGGGCCTCACCCACAATGACCAGGGCTGTTGTCTCCTTGGACTGCAGGTAGTTGGCAGGGCTTGCTGCTGCTGGTCGTGGCTGATGCTCAAGGAGGCCATCAATGGCTGGTTCTCCTTTGAAGGGAATCTGGTTGGGGAAAGAGAAATTTTAAACCAGAATTTTGCTTTGTTATTTTTTCTGATATTTCAAGTGGGCCCCAATGACTCAGCTATTGTGAATGTGGAGAAATCAACAATGTGCTCATCGTTTTAAGTCATGAATTCTTCACATGGCCAGTTAAGGGGCATTCCCGCAAGAACATTGCATTCTGGCCCACGGGGCAACAATTTGGCTAACATAAGCAACAGAATTGCATGTTTTGAAAATCAAGGAAAGTTAATTCCAAAAGCATGCAAATGAGAGTAAACATGTTTGCATTTAACTTGATTTCTAATCCATGCTCTCCTATGCTTATCCAAATTATTTATTGCTAGAAGTTTATTACAATGAATTTCTCCCAATAAGTAACTCAAAGATATTGGTACAAAATTTCAATTGAATCAATGTTTCAATATTTTGATCTCTCTCTTTTTTCTTTTCTTTTTTTTTTATAACTAATGATATGTATTGGCAAGGAACACGAATCGAAGTATACTAGAAACCTACTTAGCTAGCTATCCATTTGAAGCTGTCAAAAAAACTCAAGATAGGCTTCACTGGCTATTCTGATTTCCTATTAACTGCAAATCAACTGGATCTCCCCCTTCTCCCCACCCCACACCATGTTCACCATGCATGATCAATGACTTACAAGCTATATCAACGTATATTCTTGGTTGAGTTACAACATGTCTTTATAGGTCTCGAGGAATAATTCAAATCAACCAGGCTTATCTCAACCTAACAATATTATCTAAAATAGCAGCCCATTAAGGATTATCTAACAGCTAACCTGATAACTACGGGCATAATTATCCTAAATCTAGATGAGTTTAATGTACTTTAACATCCCTCCTCAAACACATGGTAATATTATTAAAAACCGCAATGAGTTTGATTACAGAATTAACCCAAACACAAGATAACTCAACAGTCCACCAACCGTCGTTATTATTGCTCCATTTTGCAAGCACGTCCACCATAGGGATCATCCCCCAAGTACAACTAATACCCCATGAATAGGCAAGCCATGCCACATGTAAAGAGAAAAAGTTCACCCATCAAATCAAATAGGATCGAAAGCAAAATCGTGCCGGCAATTGCTAGAAGGCATAAAAGGAGAGCTCTAGCACCAAAGTGCGAGCTTAGAAGACGAGGCTCAAGCATATGTATAGATGACATGCTGAAAAAGAGATAGAAAGTGGCATGAGCACTAAACAACATGCGAAAGGACTAAAATGGTAAAAGGTAAAACCAGCAATTGGAATTTACAATCACTAAGAAAGTGATGGATTGGCTAGAAATTTTCATTTTACTTTCTTAACTAGGTAGCAACAAGTTTTCTCCCAATTTTCTTGCTTAGGTCATGATACATTCATATGTTGCTGTTGTTTTTGCCTCTTATGCCTCTGCGGAATTGTCCTCCTTTCATCCATGTTTAATCTACTGCTTCACTTTCTCCCCTACTGCCTTCTACTTTTTGTCAGTTTGTGGGTACTTGGTACTCCCGCTTGGTCCATGGTTTGTATTTGAGTAGTACTTTTCTTAATTCTAAAACCAGCTTACATAAATTAAAACCAATTCCACCTTCTCTCTCTCCATCCTTCTTCTACAGATTTTGTTAGTTGTTCACCTTTATGGATATCCAGGTTTCTTAACTAAAAGGGAAAAAAACACAAAGAAACTATGTTGCTGCCACGTAATTCGTGGTGTTCACTTAGGCTAATCCTTTCCAAATCTTTAACCCAAAAATCAAGTCTTTTGTCAATCACCACTGCAATCTCTTGAATTCTTATCAGTTATCCTTTTTCCACACATTGGAGTGCTAATGCTTACCTGCAGGCTGCAGCTGTCTTTTTCCAATTGCTCACACGTATTGTTTAATTTCCTTTTCTTGTGCTTGAGCTATTTTACAAAGTTTTCAATTCTATAGACGGTTATCTAGTGGGGCGTGGCTTGACTTCTCAAAGTATATTAGTAGACAGGGCACGGCTACACTTCTCACACCATATTTGTAGACGGTTGGAATGATATCTGTGGTGGACTTGCATGCATTTCGGAACAATAATGAGGCTTGGTGGACTTTTGTAATATTTTTGCTTGGTTAATTTTCCAATCAAACTCATGACAATATTAATTAAAACTACCGTGTGTTGAGGGGGCATGTTAAAGATTGTTAGAACATTAAGGATAGGATAATCATGAGTATTATCAGGTTTAACTACTCGTTAATTCTTCTTATCCTAAATAACGTTGTTAGGTTGAGATAAGTCACATAGATTTGAATTATCCGCTACACCTATAAATATAGGTGGCTTGTAACTCGAGCAAGAATCGTCGATGAACCCTTAATCCACATTTCTATACAAGTAGGCAAGTATAAGGGAGAAATTATTGCAACCCTATCTATGGACCAACCTTGGTCCTTGGCTTTCAGCATTCTGAAAAATGACTTTTAGCATAGATAATGGATGTATCACAGAGGTTTGACTGGTTGAAGTGTCAGATAAGAAGGGCAATTTAGGAAATCAGAGATGAGCACTAAATCCCATCCATATATACATTTGTAAAACCTTCATTGGCAAGACAAAAGCATACTTTCTATCATAAGCTAAACGTTGACACCCTAAAAGGCACAAAAGAAATTATTAAGATCACAGTAACTACGCGTCTTCTGACCTGTAATATGGTCTTCAATGCACTGGAAAACCGTCTCCAAGCAATGGCGATGCTGTCCCATGATGACTTCATTTTCCGGCATGAAAGAGAAATTTCGGAGAATATTTGAAGCAGCAACAGCACACTGCTGCTTTTCTGCCCGCCCTTCATCATCCAGATTAAAGATACCATCTTCATCAAACCACCACTCTGAAGGACGTTCCTTGGTAGTACTCTTCTGCGTCGATCCCTCCGTGACGACCGAACCAGATCCCAGACTGTGACGAAGAGGTCATCTCAGCCTCAAGTTCAACTCAGAAACTTAAACATCAGAAGACCAGGAGTCCTGGCAACTTACCTAGGATGGAGGACAGCATCGTTTGAGCTTAATGCCTTGTATTCATTCCCAAATCCAGTAACAACAGAGTTTGCAGCCAGCGTTCTTACCCTTGATGTCTTTACGAGCTCCTTTGGTAGGGCTATATCACGCCAGTCATCTATCTGTCCCAATCACATATAGTTCCACATCAATATTCATTATTATGTGTAATTCCTTTCCTGGGGTTCTTTTTTGTGTTCTCATTTTTGGGGTTTTTTTTTTCCGGGGTGGGGGGTGGGAATTTGGATGTTAACATGCAAAAGCATCATGCACGTACAACTTGGAGAAGAGCATCAAGCAGTCCAGGTATCTTCGCAAGAGGAGTTGCATCTCTGCGCACTTCATCTTTTTCTTTGAATGAGAGCAATGTGAGAGCATTCAGTGCCCATGTCAACTCACTCTTCAATCCACTCTGAAGAGCCAGGACTATCCTTTTGTTGTTGTGCTCTGGAAACAACGGTATATAGATATGGCAGTCATAATCATGTGACAAACACATGGGCTGAACATACAAATCTCAAAACTCAAGCTGTTTAAACTTTATACTAAGGAGGTCTACACTTCCACGACATGTTGCCTCAACTCTCTCTAGCCCTAAGTCCCAAATCCTGCAAAAGATATGCCTTACTCACATTGTCAGATCATCATGCAGGTGTATCCACACAGGATAACTATTTAGGTGCTCTTATATGCAAGCAAATTCACAAAAGGATTGTTTGTTTCCATGTTGGGACAAGAGTTGAATGAGATGTTTACATGGTATTAAAACTATCTTAGAAATCCACAAAAAAAGTCAAAAGGAAAAAATCCAATGGAATGGAGGTAGTATATGCAAAATATGTGTAATTATTCACCTAATATCTGTTCAATCTCCAAATAAGCCGATACTCAATAGACAGTCACAAAACGTCGCATTTTTTTGTTCCTAGTATAAGAGGAAGTCTAATTCGTGCTTCCACACAAAATTACACTTCTTCCTGTAGCTGTGCTCGGATATTCGCGACAAGTGCTAGCCTTTTAGTGACAAAATAGTCTCTCCAGAAGACATTTGTATAAAGAAAAACCTAGTGTATCGTGGATTCATGTGAGCATTAAGCTGAAAACGATGTGTGAACGAAAAAAATTCACGTAATGTGGTGAAATTAAGCAACAAAAGTGATTAGGTTAGGTTGATGGCTAACCGGCGAAGACGGCGTGAACTTGGAGAGACGGGCCGAGGAGCGTGGAAGGCGCGGCCGAGTCGGATGAGGCGGCCGCGGCCCCCGCGGAGTTGCTGTTAACGCTGCCGAACGGACGCCCCCTCTTCGCCGCTGGAGGGGCGGCGCCGCCCGATGCTCCGCCTTGCTTCCCCTGCTCTCTCTTCTGCATCTCGACTGTTGGCGATGGTGGGCTCAAAGCCTCTGTAAAACATGTACTTCCGTTAGACCCAGTTCGTATGTATTGGGCTTTAGACTGGGCTAAAGTGTCAAACGGAGTTGGTCAATTAGCTCAGCAGCGGCCCAACTTATTGGACCCAATCTGTTGTTTCGAGTTTGTGTTGCAGGGATTCAAAAGTGTACGCATTGTTTTTACAAAAGTCATATGTGATTGTACATCATCGTTAGATATCTTTCTGGCAAGAAAAATACTTTTATGTTGGTCGTTTCGTTACAACTTTTGAAGTAACTGGCATTGCAAAAGTCGAAGATCCACTCTTCACGGACAAGGCAAGTCTCGCTAATAAATCAGTCACCTCCTTACAACTTCTCTTAAACCTAAACTACTGAGAAGTTCCTCGGACCTCAGCTAGTAATCACTCAATATTCACTTTTGGGTCATGATGGAGGTCGGAACTCTCAACAAGTTGTTGTCGTGTATGGTGGAGCAGTCTCTTAATGAGTACCATGAAAAGATCGTTTTCTAACTGAAAAGAAATGTAAGTTATCTCTTGCTAGGACTGTGTGCGACGACATGACTAACCTCCCGCCAGTCTTGCATGGGATCTCGAAAGGACAATATTGCTTGTAAAAAAAAAAACAAAATCAATTCAGAGATTGATGCAAAGATTTCTTGGCGTAAACCGATACGAAGGACTCAAAGGCCATTGGACCAAATTTTTAAAGTCAACATAGGGTAAAGTTTAACTTGTGAATCAATCAAGTAGAATATGCTCTGAATTATTGTTGCATGAGAATCATGTTCTTGTGCACCGGAGGGTTGGCAAAAGTTTAAGATTTGAGGGCTCCACAAATGGATTCAAAAAGATCCGTGAAGGACAATGATTAGAGAGAACCAATGCCATGATACATATGAGTCTTTGGAGGAGAAAACAAAAATTCTAAGGTTATTTATACAAAGGATATACTTTCCTTTTGGTCTAGTTGGTCCCTACCACGATTTGTGTAAGCTACTTGTCCAAATCTTTCACCTTTTGAGTAGGTCCTCCATGCCCACGTCCCCTGTGGAAAAATGAGTACTTATTGATAAGTGCTGGAGGCTATAATAATGTGTGCTGACTAAATGCATAAAATATGAAATAGTGCATGTGTCATTAGAGATGCCTTTGAAGAAAATAGCCGAAGAAGAAGAAGAAGTTTCTACTTTGTAATTCGAGGTGTGTAACTACTATGCTAAATTAAAACCATATTGATGCTAGATTTGTGTGTTTATTGCGTTGTTGTAGAAAGTTAGTTTCGATCGTTTACGATCGCTACAAGAAGAAGAAGAATAGGTCCTCCAATTTTTTTTATTTAATAAGGAGAGTAGAATGCTCTAGCCAATACCCATGGCGGTGTGCAAGAAACAAGAGCAGGAACCTAGAGGGAAAAAAGAAAGAGAGCTTTGCACCACTAAGGAATTATTTATTTTTACATGGGCATCCATGAACGTCGTAAGACTCGGAGTCACATCGTTAATTAGGTTGCAAGATCTTAGTGCAGATGAACACAAAATGCACTATCATTGGCTATTTTAAGCGTAATTTACACCTTTTTTTCTATCACCTCTAATTATATAACTTTTTTCTTCAATTCCGTAGCAGAAGAACAAATTCTCCAAAGCCCTAAGTATTTTGTTGTATAACATTTAGACAAAAGATTGTCGCTAAAAATATTTTGTGAAATTTATAATGACAAATTCTACCGCTAAAAAACTTCAAGCGATACTTTTTTGGTATTGCACATCTGCTCAGACGTGGATGAGTATTCAGAAGAGGCATAACCAAGAGATACTACTTCTTGACCAAAAATGTACTTATTTTTTGTGAATAAAATGGAAGCTATGTGCTTGTGACGTAAGGTATTAGCAACTCCAAGTCGTCTGGTATGGTTCCCCCTGGGAAGATTTACACAGGACAATCGGGTTCCCTTTCTTTACGTGAGGTTCCTCGAAACCAATTTTCAAACAAGCGAATTTAATGTTAGACCTCAAACACGCAAATTTATCTTAAGAATTCGCAAACATCCGATGGAACAGAAGGTTTAATCTTTTACTGCTGAACGAGCTGGCAGTGGCAGAGCTCTTACATGACCTGAGGGGGCCACGCACCCCCCCCCCCCCCCCTCCCCCACCAACTTTTTGGAATTTTTTTTTATAGTTATTTCAATAGTAGATACTTACATTTCACATATTTACGAAAATGCCATTATATTGTAACTTATTAATTAGGATTTCTTTTTATTGTATTCTTTATTCTTTGTGTCACCCGCCGTCATAATCTTCTTCGTTCTCATTTTCTTCATTCTTCCAAATCTCAAATTCCAAATCTTCAGATTACGAAAAAATACGAATTGATCAAGTTGAGTTCTTTCGTTTTTATTTTAATTCTTAGAGTATTAAAAAATTAAATAGTTACGCTAATTATAGTATTAACGTATTCAATAGTTACGCTATTTGAATAGTTACGCTATTTATTAGTTTAATTCTTATAGTATTAACGTATTAAATAGTTACGAAAAAAGACACGAAATGGGCAATTTACTAAGCAACCGTTTAATATAGTCTCGATCATTGATGATTTTCGTGACTATAACGAGTGTCGAGTTCCGTTTTAACCATCGATATACAGAGTTATTTTTCTTATATTTTCTTGTTTTATGAAACATTAATGAACTACTAATTTTAGTGTCTTTTTTTCATGATTTTATGCAAACTTGAACTATCTTCGTTCTTTTATATTAGTCATTAATTTTATTTTATTTTTATGTCTTCTTGCCCCCCCTCCTATTAGCTTTCTGGATCCACCCCTGCGGGCTGGATCATCTTTTAATATAACAAAAACGAGCTTGAACGCAAAAACTAATCACTTTACCTGACGCAAGTTAAACTCGAACACAAGCATAGTTCAATGAGACCGAGGCTCCTGAACGAGCCTCTTATGCACTTGAACTACTTTTTAAAACTTTATTCCGAAGAAGAATATTTTTGTAAATGTCGAAGAGCACTATTAGGTATGAGACTATCTATTTATGGCCCACAATGTTGGTTACTCATAACAGACATCTATGTGATCGTATTTGTATCTCATAAACGCCCATCAAACTATGATAAGTGGCTTAATAACCGTGACCTGCGTCACACAAACGTCCACTAAATCGTGAACTATAGTTGTTCTGAGCAACTTACTCATAGTTTATAACAGATCTTGTTTACTCCTGTAATATGGCATGAGAAAAACGTTGTACCAGCCAACGAGGATACCGTCGGTAGAAAGCCACTAACCTATATATTACCACAAATTGAGACACTTCTGTCCACACAAATTGGAAAAAGATAAAAAATAAAATAAAATAAAATTGAAAAGCAGATAGAAGCCGGTAAGATAAGCGGCCCGCCTTGCTCAGTGTAGCTCTCTCTATATATAGCACAAGGGCTTCCAATGCTTCGAAAGGAGAACTGTTCGGAGGAAAAACACCACCCAGATTCTCCCTAATCGTTCTTCAGCTTACACTTCGTCTTCTTGCAGGTATAATTTGATTTTTTGGTGGTTCTTTTTGTTTGGTTCAAATTGGTTGTGTGTCGGTGATTGAAGTTCCGATTCGGTTTGCCCTTCTTGTTTTTACATGTGGGTTTTGCATGCTTTTCCGGTGTGATTGGTTATTTTTGCAATCTGGGCTGTCGTTTTTCCTGGGTTCTGTTTGCTTTTCTTGATTTGTTTCAGTGCAAGGGAATTGATGCTCTGTTTTTCATTCCCTTTATGATGTGTCTATATATGTGAAAGCCTTTGCGCCTCTTGCAATTATCTGTTTTTAAGCTACAATTGCTCGTCACTATGGCCTCCCTGTAATTTAAGAGGCATAGAGGTACCTGTTTTTTAGTTTTCTACCCTGTTTTTCCATGTCTTTCTTGGAAATTTTGCTTGACATGGCTTCTCTGATAACTAATATTAGTTATCTCAATTTCCTATCTGGGCCTTTTTCATGTTAAGCATGATATACATTGTTGGATTATTCTCTAATATCTTAAGCTTTTAGAGCAACTAGACTTAACACGGTGTTAGAGCTCTCATTGCGCAAGGTCTTCGGTTCGACTCTCCAAGCTTTCATTTGGTCCCCCCCTTCTATGCTGGTGTTGTATGCATTCTGTTTATATTTGCACTTGGTTACACCGTAATCTAGCCCTCCACGTGCAACCAGGGGTTGGATGTCGGGGGTCTGGGTGTTAAGCATGATACACATCGTTAACCCCATTTTCTAACAGCTTTAGCTTTTAGATAACATGGCCAGTTTACGCATCATAGTATTGGAGTTGTGCACCGTAAGTTGCTGTCTGTAGGTTATCTATAGTCTCTTTGGCTATTGAGGGAACAAAGCTTGGAGTTGCCTAAGTTTTTTTTTTAGTCTAACGGTTGTTAATTTTTCAATCAATATTGCTTAAATTATCTATTTCAATTGGTGACAATTGGGGTACTGGACTACGCATAGCATTAACAGTTTTACATATTTTAGATACCCGTTTTCTATTTTGCACCTCTTAAGAAGTATTATGTGGTACATACCTCATGAGCTAATTAAGCTTCTATAACTTTGCTAAAGTCTACCTGTTACGGACACGGAAAAGTAGGAGATGCGTTAATTACTTCTGCATAAAATCTGTTGCTGGGTTCACATTCAATACATATTAAAGACTGCAATTCTACTCTATCGAGATTGAGAGAAAATTTTGGTGTCAATTTGCTAGAAGTAATTACTGTTAAAAATTACTACTTCACTCGTTTAAGGCTTCTCATTCTATCATTTCAACTGATAAAATTCATAACTTGTGGGACTGGATATTGGGCAACTAGTAGATAACTTGCTCATAGGTTTAGTGTTGCAGTGATGCTGATGATAACTTTGGAAAAGATAAAAGAGAATGTAGGGAAGAACACATCTCTGAGACAGCTGATGTAGCACTAGTACAACGTCAATATGTTTGATATAGATGGTTTGGACCTATGCAAGGTAGACTCGAAATAATACTAGTTAAGAAGAGCCACTTGATCATTGTCAATGGGAATTTGGTGGAAAAGGGAACCAATATCTACCTGGATAGAGATAATAAACAGAAGAATGTAGTCTCTGGTTCATAGCAGCGTTGCCTTTGATGGCTGGATGTCGTAAAGGATTCATGTAGGCACACCCAAGTAGTTCAGATAAGGAGTTAGTGGATTTATTCTTCGAGTTACGTGACTGACCGATTATACCTTTGCATATCTGGCTCTCGGCAATATATAAATAAGAGAATTTGGTCTAAACCTCGGAGTTGAAACAGAGTAAATATCTACACTATGATTTGCTTCGCTACTCTTTGTTGGTTTAATGACAGTGAAGTTGGTCATGCTTGCCATATGAAATATTGAAACTTTTGGAAGTTGAAAAATCTTCAATGCAGAGTGTTTTAGAGATTTTAAGCTTCTTCCTTGGCTTTGCAACAGCTCTGCTGGTTTATATTTTGTGAATTTTTATTTTCTTGCTCTCAAGCCCTCACATTACTTTGTTATCTTTCTAACAGGATGGGAAGTGCTGGTGACACCAATTATGGGGCATACACCTATGAGAACCTTGAGAGGGAACCCTATTGGCCATCGGAGAAGCTTCGAATTTCCATAACTGGGGCAGGTGGATTCATTGCGTCGCACATTGCCAGGCGTCTGAAGAGTGAGGGACATTACATCATTGCTTCTGATTGGAAAAAGAATGAGCACATGACAGAGGATATGTTCTGTCATGAGTTTCATCTTGTAGATCTCAGGGTGATGGATAACTGTCTGAAAGTCACAAAGGATGTTGATCATGTGTTTAACCTTGCTGCTGATATGGGAGGTATGGGCTTCATTCAATCCAACCACTCAGTCATCATGTACAACAACACCATGATTAGTTTTAACATGCTTGAGGCTGGAAGGATCAATGGTGTTAAGAGGTTGGTGACTTGAAACATGCTTTTTACATTTCTAGCTATTTCTTTTGGATACAGTAAATAAGCCTTCTTTAAACAGACGCTCTGCTACGACAGTGGCCAATTTATGGAATCTTTTCCTGGTGGATTTTATAATTGTGTTCGAATTGCACTGACTCCA
Source organism: Escallonia herrerae (assembly GCA_033070095.1). Lineage (NCBI taxonomy): Eukaryota > Viridiplantae > Streptophyta > Magnoliopsida > Escalloniales > Escalloniaceae > Escallonia > Escallonia herrerae. The sequence goes on along the minus strand of JAVXUP010000618.1, from coordinate 217,570 downwards.
AGAAACTCCGGATCAGTTTTCTGTCATCCACACCAAGTAAAGTTCTTCTGAACTGTGAACTTTTGTGGACGCTTACCATTTGTAACCGCCAATAACAGCTTAAAATAATCAATGCATTCATAGAGGAAAAGTAAATATATGTTGTTATTCATCACATTTCCTCCTTTAACACGTTTTTGATTAAAGGAGAAACCTTTGAGCAATTTAAGTGTTCCTAAACAAGTAAAACAGCTTACAGGACAATTTGGTTTCTGGTGTTTCCTTTTGTATTTCCCTAGAGTCCAGCTGTCCTTTTGCTTTTCCTAGTTACCAATCATGAACATGTAATCACCTATCTGAAATTTGACTTTCTTGTAGTGCAGATTCTTCTATGCCTCTAGTGCTTGCATTTACCCTGAATTTAAGCAGTTGGAAACGAATGTGAGCTTGAAGGAGTCTGATGCTTGGCCTGCAGAGGTTTCCTCTTTGTAACTGATTAAGAAGTCATATATTTATGGATTTTGTTTTTGGATCTTTCATCATAAAATTTGTGACAATTTTAATTGTTTCCATTTTAGCCTCAAGATGCTTATGGATTGGAGAAGTTGGCAACAGAGGAATTGTGCAAGCACTATACCAAGGACTTTGGAATTGAGTGCCGGGTTGGACGTTTCCACAACATCTATGGGCCCTTTGGCACATGGAAAGGTACGAGTTATATGTAATAGTTACTTCATAGGGCTGCACTCTCTGTTAGTTTATGTTCATACTATCTATGGCTGCAGGTGGGAGGGAGAAAGCACCTGCTGCATTCTGTAGGAAAACCCTTACTTCAACCGATAAGTTTGAGATGTGGGGAGATGGGCTACAAACCCGTTCTTTCACCTTTATTGATGAATGTGTGGAAGGTGTGCTAAGGTAGGTTTGCCTCTTAATGAACATTTATATCTGAAAGTTCCATCATCACACCGCTTATTTCATAAGAGTAGCTGGGAATGGAGGTCCATTACGTTGATATCTCTAGGATAAGCAAAACAGAAGTTTATCGTGGCTTTTTAACTCGACCATATCAGATATTGCCACACTGTCCAACCCTTCTTCCCTTGTGCATAAATAGACGCCATTTGCTGGTGGAAAAAATGAAATGCTTAAACTGGGCATCATCACTGAGCATAGCATGTTATGATGCATGGTTCTACCTAAATCTGCCTACTGTTGTGAATGTTACCAGTCTTTGAAGGCGGTATATTGGAGGATCATATATACCTTTGCATAAACACATCGACATTTGGGACACATGTACATACCCAAACGCAGTATATGTATATCTGAAATAATATATGATAGACGTTGAAGACTAATGTTAGATATTTCCCCCTAGAAAGCATGCATGATTAGAAGTGAAAGACAGTAGGTTGTTTAGCATAACAGAGGCTACTTTGGATGAAGTATTATCCCTAGTTCAGTTCAAACAAGATATGACTTGAATTGGAATGCGAATGGGATTACCGTGCTCTTTAGGCATAGTTTTCTGCATACTTGTTAACATAATTTCTTTATGAGCTTCTTGATACAACTATTTGCTTGTACAGATTAACCAAGTCAGACTTTCGAGAGCCAGTGAATATTGGAAGTGATGAGATGGTAAGCATGAATGAGATGGCTGAGATAGTCCTCAGCTTTGAAGACAAGAAGCTTCCTATCCATCACATTCCTGGCCCAGAGGGTGTCCGTGGTCGAAATTCGGACAACACTCTTATTAAGGAGAAGCTTGGTTGGGCCCCAACCATGAAGTTGAAGGTATCTATATCCATCAGTAGGAATTTTGGCTTTACTGTCAATCCACTTGCTATTAGCATATTCCTGACTCCTTGATCATATCCCTTACATACCTGATACACGCAGGATGGGCTGAGAGTCACATACTTCTGGATCAAGGAACAAATTGAGAAAGAGAAGGGTCAGGGTATTGATCTGTCAATTTATGGGACATCAAAAGTTGTTGGAACACAAGCTCCTGTCCAACTTGGCTCTCTTCGTGCTGCTGATGGCAAAGAATGAAGTAGACTGGTCCATTTTCAGTGCCACTGTATTTTATTGTGGTATTTTGAGTATGGATAGTTTTTTCTTATTGCAAGCTAAATTCCTGTCGTCTTTCCCTTCCTGCATATGTGCTTGGATTCGAGTGTACTTTTTAGCTTCTTAGAAAGCAGGTCTGTTGTATGGTGATATGTTCATAATCTGGAATCAGTTGTTGTTGGCCGGCATTGTTAGTCTTTTGTGACCCTTTTCTTGCAATTGCGAGAAGTCTTTCTCATGTCATTGTCGAGAAAAGCATTGTGGCAGTTAAGTGTCAAATTGCATTCAGTATCATCTTCATTATTTCGACTAGAAGATGTGTGAGTTTGGAAAATTACAGATGTGGGTGCAAGAAAGAAGCAATACAAGTGTGCTTATGTGGTCCAAAGATGGTTTCTTTCAAGTTTCATGTGCCCGCTTACTTCATATAATGCTGGCACACGATACATTGTGATCTCTGAAAAGATTAAAAGTTCAATGCAGATGCACTAAAGATGACAGTAGGAACTCTCGATGCACGCTTTTAGGAAGTTCCCTAGCTCAGAAACACTCGAGAGAAAGTAGGTTTCTAGAAACACAAGACATTCATATATTTTTTACTTAACAACCAGCAAAGATATGAATGATCATTGCCTCGTTGTCCTTGGCAACAAAAACTTAAGAGGATAGTGTTCATAATCGTTGCTGTGGACTGTACAGAGTCAATGGATCTAGTAACAACAACTTCGTCTATGGTGGTGTACGCTTGTAAGGTTCAAGTCAATACTCTCAATAAGAGAACCCGAAAAGCCCTTATAGACTAAAACAGGCATCTATTGGGTAGTAACCAGGACCTGCCATATATCTTCAAGATGGTGATTGGCCTTGCTCATGCCACAGCTGCAAGATCGAGCACCTTGTAACCACTTTTCACCTGGAAAAAGAAAAAGTAGAGTTGATATGTCTAGCCCAAAGAAGCATGTTAGTTTGAAGTTCCACTGCATCAATTATTGGGCTGTGTTTGCATGGACAAATTTTCAACATGTAGAATTTGTGAAGGGCATGGATGCTGGTCCACAAGGAAACATACATGTTATGTAAGGGGACTCACAAGCCTGGCTTTGGTAAAGACCTGACAAGGCCACATGGTGGTGGGCAGGAGAGGCCAGTCTCAAACATCATTTCAGAGTCAATTCTAGGCTCTCTGTGTCCTATATTAAGATAGAGTGGGAACATTTTTAGCAATCAGGTTTGTTTACAGAAAAACTACAGTTCTAGGGGAAGAAGTTGGCTGCATACTTAGAACCATCAGTGGTTCTGAGAGGTTCATTTATGCAACTTTAGGAATGATGACTGAGGAGTGAGCCAAGATAGATGCATTGGTTCAGCTGGTAGTATGGCGTCACATCTAGCTAGCTCACTAGCACTGTGTTTGTATAATTGCTGCCAATTTGTCAGCTGGTCTAGTTTTAGTCGATGCAGTAGGAGTGTTCATTCTCGTGTGTGTGGGCAGACCCTGTGCTGTTTTTTTTTTTTTGGTGGGGGGGGGGAGCTCATTTACTTCTTTTGGAGCAGTGAATAGCGCATTGAGATTTCTGGACTGGAACTGAACGTTTCTATTAAATTGGCAGAAGAATTACAATACTGGGTTGAGGCTTTCAAAATCACTTTATGTTGGATGTGGAATTATAACTCGACCAATAGGAAAAATGCAAATGAATCTTTACGAGGGCGTTAAACTTCTTGATCCGAATGTTTCGTACAAATTAGAATCGAAGATTGTTTAGATGTGCTTGAGGTCCTAAGTGTGTTTCCAGTGCGTCAACATGGTATACTGTTAACCCTTATCCTCAAGAAAAAGATGAACTCATGGTAATGATAAATCTAGAAGAGAAAAATAATCTTGTCAGCAAAGTGTGCGAGCATAGATGCATATATACAACCTTGCACATTTGTAACTTCATTAGAAATCATCGCGTTCTATGTATCGTTTGCCAAACCTTTAAACTAGTACCAGTTATATAAGTTGAATAAGTAAACGCCTTCTTCCCCGTTAAACTTTTCCTCTACAACCTAATTACACAAAGGGAAACCTTGTGATTTTTGTATAGTAATGAAGATTCACCTTTCATGACAAACCCTAGCAAACACTTTTAGTTTATGTCCTTTTTTCCCAATGATTAGTCAACCATCTAGTGATCTACGTAACCTACCGTTATTTCATAATAATGTACTTGCTTAAAAGATGCTTTGCTTGAAGTTGCATAGTCTTGAGATACTCTATTATTGGTATCAGAAGATCAACTTGCCCTATCTTGCGGTTAGGACTACTTAATAAAGTACTGTTCCTTGTCCGGAATGTCACATTTCCTGCTGCTTGCCTTTTACTTATCCTTGGTTTAGGGTGCACGGGTGGTGTTGTTTTCGTGTTGTTTTCCCATTATACAGCCACAAGAAGGTTTTTCTACTGATTATAGTATGTAATTTGGGTACCTTTACAATCAATCAACCCAGAACTGTTGCTTGTATACTGTTTCTTGGTGGCTGGACTTGATTTCCACCCACTTTTCGCTGAGCTTGGTTGATGTTGTGACTCAAATTAAGGGACAGTCTCTGCAAGTTGAGTGAAGTTGAAAATCATTAGGATTACGTGATATCAGCTACATGGTTCTTCATTTTTGTAAACTTCAAGCAAATTATCTTGTACCATTCTGGATTAGTTCTTTAGGTCTTGCTTGGATGTTCTTGGGTCATGGTCCACATGGGAAAGAGTTTTGTGACATTCTCCTCTTTCTTTTGTGAAAAAGAGCAACTGTCATGACCTTGCAGATCATGTTCGTTAGAAACTGCAGGTTTATGCAGTCTTGTGCCACTCGTCTCTTTTGCAGTAAAACATGACATGCATTTCTCATTTGAGACCAACTTCTTGTTTACTGTCACTGAGCAATCTGTGAAACAGCAGCAAGTTTGTTGACCCAATGATAATTTGTTGGTGATGGTTGTAATCTTTGATGGTATTAGAAGATATTTTTATCGTTAATACATTGTGAAACGTGTGGTACTTATACGAACTTGTAACTTAATACTATATATATGATGAATGATGTACAACATTTTAATGCGGCGCTATAGGTATTTTTTTTGTGACCGCCATATATAGACAATAGATGGGGATTCACACCATTTGCTATTCACGCACCCCCTTCATCAATATTTGTTGCCCAAAGCATATACAGCAACAAAGGACCAGGATCCTTAGCCATACATTGCCTCTGTTGTAGTAGAAAAATGTACCTGACGTCTTTTAATGTTTTTCACTACAACATTTTAGGCACAGCGACACAATATTCTCACTGGCAATCTTTTGTTACCAAGACTGTTACAGCAACGATGCTTTACGGCAGAGGATCCTTATCAAGATCTCAATGCCAGTGATAGTTTGTGAAGAGATCTCCGGATAGTGAAAGAAAACGCCGTATGAACTGCAGCACGCTTTATGAAACCTATGTTTCTATAATGTCATAGAATTATTTATTTACACCAAAAAAACTGCTCAAGGCTGGGATTGGTGCATCAACATACCTAATACGTTTTTGTAATTATTCTTAAATCATCCTAGTATCTAGGCATTAAAGGTATGGTTACCTAGCTGCTGCTAGTTTTAAGTTGTATGACTAACAACTTTCTTTGGATTTAATCATCCTCAACTAGCCAGATAATAATTTCTTAATTACATAGCTTTTGTTTATTCCGATGATTATTGTAGCTAATTATTCTTTATGCTAACTCATTGATTAGGAAATAAGTTAGTGTAATTAAATTATACACCTAGAGATGCTTTGCTTGTTGTTGGCTGGTTCATAATTTTATATTAATCCGAGATCAACTTGTGATATTCTGTGATTAGAAGTTAATACATAATTAGTCAGTCTATCATTGACTTGAAGATTATGACTGGCATTTTATTTTCCACTTGTCTCACTTACTCCTTAGTTTCAGATGGAGGGTTGCATTATAGTAGCATAAGGTAGTTATTTTAGGACACAAAAAATGGGAAAGAAATTTTATTAGGGTTGCATTATAGTAGCACTGAGGTACAATATCAAAAAATTTATAGGAAACTAACATTTACGAAAGAAGATAGAATTCATTTAAATGAAGCAAGAAAACATCCAGCTGAATAACCATCTACGAGGGAAAGAACCTAATGAAACTCAAGTCTCAAAGGGACACAGCTAGGAACCGGCCATTTCAAACGAACTAGTATTATGCTTTGCAGATGTATTCGCGTGCTCGTCTACTATCGTGCAATTTCACTCTCAAGGCTCGTCGAGGAGGATTATCCATTTGAGAGGCATCTTCACGACCGCTCTTTCTTCCTTTTCGGTCTATATATCATCAAACCAATCGAGCCTTAGAGATTAACATACTCTACCCATGCTCGTACTACTGTACTCCTGCCTTGGGCACCTAATCTTGAACTATCTTTTGAGTAGACTATATGCATAGATGTAGTCTTGTGCAATTATTGACAAGGAAGGACTACTAACCAAGGCCATTCGGTCATCCTTGTTACTTCATGGCTTTTAACCTTGTTTACACTGAACCCATGTAGGAGGAGAGGAGGAGGAGGAGGAGGAGGAGGAGGAGGAGTGGTCATTTATTTTTCTGATACCAACAAGAACAAGAACTAAAAAGAAATAGCACATATGGGCTTCAATATTTGGTACTCCTTACGGGAATACTTACACTATAACTTGTGATTTGTCTTCAATGGGCAACTTCTACAAGATCTAGACTTTCTTAGATTGTTTTATTTTGTGGGTGCGGACTTGTTTGTCTTTTTAATGTTTCTCGGTATTCTACCGAGAAAAAAGAGTTGAACGTTCTTCTACAACAGACGAGTTTTGAACGGCCGAATATGACTGACGTATTGTTATATAACATTGACTTTGTTACGTGATAAAAGTAATTTCTTTATAAGTGGTTTACCATATTATTCATTTACGTCTCCATGGCTCCACTATTGCAGTACTTCCATTTTATAAAATAAGATTTTCCTTGTTATTTCTTAAAAGTTAAGGAGAATGATAGCATATTTACTATTGAATGCAACTTGAATAAAAAAAATTATAGAGTAAGCAAAAACTAATACTTACCCGTCAAACTACGATAACACCAATAAATCAAAGAGTTTCACCTAAATTTTGTTTTGGCCTTCTATGATGATCTAAGCTTTAAAAGACAAAATCTGTGGTTAAGGTCAACCACAAATATTTATCTCATCCGCATTTGTTTTATTACGGTCATGGTAATTGCATTTTTGTCCTTAATCTTGTCAGTGATGTGTCGGCCTTCCCCGTCAATGGTCAATTCGACGCCCTCCACCTTGAATGGGCCTCGACCCTTGCAAACGGACTTAATTATTTCATGATGTCGTCAGCATTAATGCTATCGTTTGTAGACCCTTATTCAAGCGGAGTAAATTTAGAAAAATAAATAAATAATATAATCAACACGGAGCAAATATGGCTTTGACAGTAGAACTCTTCTTAAGAAAAAATGTCACCTCTTATGTTTAAGTTATTGTGAAGCCAAAATTGTGACTTGATAAAAAAAACAAGCACAATAATTTTCATGATCGTGTTATGATTGGGTGAAAAATTCGTTACGATATGAGCAACTACAAAACTACAGCCCGTTTAAAATAATAGTAGCAAACTAAGAGAACAAACACCGGTAATCTACGTTCGAGTTAGAGATGTCAAAGGGCCGGGCTTGGGCCGGCCCAGCCCAAGCCCATCGGGCCTGCTGTGGGGCCGGGCCGGGGCCGGGCCAGCGGGGCTGCCAACCAGGCCGGGCCGGGCCTGCCGAAGGCAAACCTAGGCCCTGGCCCTAGGCCCAATATCTAGGGCCGGGCCCAGGCCCTTTTTTTTTTTTTTTTTTTAATTCAATTTTAAAAAAAGTAACCTAATCTTATTCAATTTTAAATTTCATCTCTATGCAATATTCATCTCTAGGCAATTTCATCTCTAGGCAATTTTAAATTTCATCTCTAGGTTTGAGGACTTGTTCGATTTTATTCAATTTTTTGTTATTCAATTTTAAATTTCATCTCTAGGTAATATTCACAATTTAACGAACCTAATCTTTATCCTTTTATTTCATTATAAGTAATATACATATATATGTATGTATGTATGTATATACATATTTATTTGTTAGCCATTATATTTTTTATTATATGTTAAACATTTTCATACTCTTCTTGGTGAGCTTTATTAATAAAATCTTAACACATAACAATTTATATAGAAAAATAATAAATGTATTCATAGGCCCTCCTCCTTTTATCCGGGCTTGGGACCGGCTGCTTGTAAACAAACAGGCGAAATTACCTATTTTTTTATATATACGAAAATATATATATCTTGCTTGTAAAAATTTATTTTATATATATGAAAAAAAAGTATATTTTGTGAAAAAATTTATTCTTAAAATTCTAACAATCAAAATAATAATGCATGTCTATCCAAAATATCAGCAATCAAAGATCAAGAAATCTGCAACGTCAACCAAAAGGATCAAAAGAGGAAAATAAAAACAAATTACCTAATCATCCAGAAGTACTTCAATATCCGAGTCACTGCTCTTCCTATCATCAATCGGTTTATCTTGCTCGCGGTATTTCGCATCAAGATAATCCTTCCAACATACACATAGCTCGAGCGACTCGGGGTTAAGACGACTCCTCCTGTCATCCAAAACCCTCCCGCTGGCTGAAAATGCCGACTCTGAAGCAACCGTGGAGGCTTGCACTGGCAGTACATCCCGTGCAATTTGGGATAAAGTTTTATACATGTTTTGATTTTGTTTCCAAAAATTTAACAAATTAAAATTAACCTGTTCTTGCCTTGATAAATCAGAATAATGATCAGTATTTGCATATACACCAATCTCATTAAAAGAGGAAAAAGTATACGAACCTGCCGAATTAGAAGTACCTTCACCTGGTAGTTGTCTTGCTACTAGATGTTCAAAGCCCTGAAGGTATGGCGCATAATACCTCTCAACAGTGGATGATGATGTAGCTCGCCCGCGCACGTCAGCAGAATTACGATAGACGTTGAACAAGTCCTCAAACCTCTTGCTCACTTTTGCTGTGAATGCGGTTGTCTCCTCTGCTGTGTAGCACATTAATTTCGATATCTCTTGTATCGAGGCGTTCACGCCATGCAACTTTAACCTAGGATCTAAACAAGTAGCCACAGTAAAAATAGCAGGCAGTTTACTCCAATATTTATTAAATTTTTGATCCATCACTTTTACTATTTCCTTAAAGGGTCCTATATATCTCCATTTTGTTAACATTGTAGCCATCTTCAGAATTTCTATTACAGCGAGAGGAGAGGTGGGATAGTACGTACCAGACAATAAATTGGTAGACGTGTAGAATACCTCTAAAAATTCAGCTAGGTATGTGGCCATCTGCCATTCCTCTTGAGTTGGCAAGCCGGCTGGGAACTGGGTTAGTAGAAAATGCGTATAGACTTCTCGGTATGCCAGAATGTGTAAAAGCATGTGGTATGTAGAGTTCCACCTGTGGACCACATCTGTAACTGCTCTCCTGCGAGGCATATTATATTGAACACACAACGTTTTAAATTGTTGTGTTCTCGGACTCGAGCTATTAACATACGCTGTCATACCCCTCATTTTGAGAAGAATATCTCCTGCAGCAGCTAAACCATCTTGAACAATTAAATTAATAATGTGACAAACACAGCGAACATGAAATAATTCACCATTAAGTACAGGTTGAAGCGTCTCCTTTAAAGCTGCAACAGCAACTTTATTATTAGAAGCATTATCAAAACTAACACTCATAATCTTATCCTTAATTTTAAATGTGGTGCATGCTTTTAATATAAGAATAGCAATGTTCATTCCATCGTGCGGATAAGGGAAGTGCTCGAAAGCGATGATTCTCTTGTGCATAACCCAATCTACATCAATCCAATGAGCGGTCACACAAGAATAACTAACAAAAGTATAAGGAGATTGCCAAATATCAGAAGTAAGACTAACTTTACCTTCAAATTTATCGAAATAATCGATAAGGCGTGCTTTAGCAGCATTGTACTGTCGGAGTGCATCGGATCTAGTTGTGTTTCTATGAACCTTTTTGTACAAAGGTTGAACGTATGTGTTCATATATCTAGAGTGCTTAGGATTATCGGCAAAAGAAAAGGCTTGTTCATCATGAATAACAAATTCAGCGAGACCGTCTCTTTGCTCTCGCTGATTATAAACAAATAACTTACCGTCAAAAGATAACTGCGTTTGGGTAGGTTCGACGTGGCCTTGTCGAGGTGCACACAGAGGGTAATGCCTGTTAAGATGTCCATTACCACTACCAGACGAAAATAATTTAGCGCAGTACTTACATCGAGCTTTTCGGATGCCGTCCACCATAACTACATCGAAATGATTCCAACACTCGGCTTTCTTTTTTTCCCCTTTTGGACTTCTGGCTCATTACCGGAGGCATTGCTCGGCCCTTCTTCATCATGACCAGGCATAGGGTTGAGATTATGCCACGGAGTAGTAGCTTCGCCAACCGAGCTGCGTCCTTGACTATAATGCGGGGGGTCTTCATCAGGCGTGTATTCAAAATCTGGAATGTTTTGATTGAACTCCCAATTGGCTTGGGTATCTATCATACAGCCTGTACTCATTCGTCCAGGAACGAATGGTTGTGTTGGTGCTTGGATTGGTGTTTGTGATGGCCGTGGCGCTGGCGCTTGTGCTGGTGGTGGTGCTTGCGATGATGATGATGTTTTTCGTGATGACGATGCACGCCTCATTTTCTTCAATAATCCAGCCATATTTCGAGCTAAACTTTGTAAGAGTAACTAAATACACAAGTATAAGAGTAGTAATAAGAAATAACAATTAAAAGAATGAACGAGTAACAAATATTAGAGAGTTAGTAATTAAAAAGAATTTAGCAAGATTAGTAATTAATAAACAAGAGTACTAATTAGTAAATACTAGTAGTAATTAGCAAGAGTAGTAATTGGAGAGGAAAATAGTAGCAAAGCTTGTAGAAATATAGAATGTTTAGGTAAGAGAGAGTAAGAAGATTGGTGTGAAAAATTAGAGAGAAATGGTGTGAATTTATAGATTTTAGAAACTTCACAAAAGACCAAAATACCCCTACAAACTATCCGTTTATAGTTGTTGGGGAGGGTAAGAGTGTAAAGGAGTTGAAAAATATAGGTTAGACTAAAATACCCCCCAAACTAGCCGTTATATTGCTGTTGGGGGGGTAAAAGTGGAATTTTGGAAAAGGGGTGGAAGAAAGGGGGGGAAAAACAAAAAAATTCAAACAAGTGGGGCCAAAACCGGGCCAGACCTGGGCCGCAGACCGGGCCAGATCCGGGCCGCAGACCGGGCCAGATCCGGGCCGACTTCGGGCCGGGCCAAACCCGTTTCCGGGCCGGGCCGGGCTTTTTCGCAGCAATTGAAGGCCTGGTCCAGGCCCAGGCCCCAAGCCCGCTGTGCTGGGGCCGCTACTGTTCATGGACGGGGCCGGGCCAGCCCGGGCCAGAATCGGGCCGGGTCGGGCCAGCCCGCGGGCCGCCCGGCCCGTTTGACAACTCTAGTTCGAGTTACTTGTCTTTGTACATTTGAATACAAAATTGACAGCATGCGAAATTGGGTTATGATCCAATAACAAATTTATATTTCAATCATCTAATTTGAACACACACTCCACACTTGCCCATACAATGCGTCATGCGAGCGGATATGCAGTGCGCCGTAGGACTTCAAAGCTTCACTCCTTTCCATTCCCAAAAAACATTTGGATTAGTGGGGCATGTACCGGAAGAAAATCTTTATTCTTTACGACGCGAAACAATCTTAAGCCAAGCAAAAAAGGGTTCACACTTTCACCGATCGCAAACATTGCACTTCAATTATGATCTATCATAAAACATAGGCTAAACTCTAGTGCTACAGAGTGCAGTATCTTCGTCACACCAAAAACGAAGGAATGGTGGCGACCCTTACGAATTTCGTTGTCCTTTCCTTACCTCATTCACTGCTCCTTCTAAACGAGAGATGAGTTCCACAGATAATTTGTTAGAAAAATAACACACACACACACCCCATGAGCAGGCAGTCCCTAGTCCCTACACAATCGCAAAGAATATTGCAACAGTCCAGTCTCTTAGCCTTGTTCGGATATTCCAAGGCATCACCTCTCTCCCAGGTGCGAGTTTATTATGCATGGTGCTCTTTCTTGAGTAAACTATGTCCTAGCTATGGGCACCTGGTAGTAATTTAATGGCTCTATCCACTATTGGGCAGAATGCCAGAATCTTTGGATTTGGTTTCTTTACATGTCAGGCAACGCAAGCTGATCCACCAAAAACCCCCCACACGAAGTTGGTATGTGATGATTTATCTATCTTAACATTTCACTAGTCTATTTCATGAGGTGCTATGTTGCAAGGAGGTCGCGAAAAATGATTTACAAGGAAGCAGGTAGCGATAGACTTTTAAACATCCGTCGAGCGATCGTTTTATTTTTCAGCAGATCAATAACGGATAGACACGACTGATACAAATTTAAAGTCTTTGGTCACGATTTTTTTACCTTTCAACTTTGTATCTTTAACGGTAATTTCGCTCTAACTAACTTTGAAGAGACGTGTAATTAATCCTGAAAATTTTGTTACCAGAATTTACTGTGACGCCAAATTCGTCCGCAAGTAACGATCGTCAATCATGCTAAGCTAATTCAAAATTTCACGGCACCTCCAAAGTTTTTACCTAGGTAATTAAACAATACCAATCCCATCATGCGACTGCAATCAAAGTACAGTTCTCTGAAGGGATGAATTTCAAAAAGAAGAGAGAAAAGTGAAAGAACACCGTTGCTGGGGCCTGGATTGTGGACCTCTACATGTCTCCCAAAAGATTGAGAAACTGCACTGTGTAACGAATATATACAGAGCCCAAGGGAATGAAATTCAGAAAGGCTTCGTGGGCAAAACAAGCATCATTAATTGGTTAAAGTTTTGTGGAGTGGGGTGTTTTAACTTTCCAATCTGCTCCCTCTTTCTGTGTTGGATTGTGTGTGCGTTCATGGAAATGTGTGCTACCAAGGAAATGTTTTGCTACTCAGTTTTAGGTTTTGTCAAAATTTAAAGGTAATGTCACCTATAAGCCTTTTTCAAATTTTAAAAGAACTTTTCTGATACTATGTGTTAGATAAAATAAAGAACGATATAGCAACGAAACCGAAAGAAGGGTGCGATTGTCTACAAAGTATTGGAGTAAGTTTTGGTAATAATGTATGCGGTCATTTGTCTGATTGTAGTCATTTTAGGTTTGCCAAAAACAGTGTTTTAGGGCTTTATTAAGCTCGGTTGAACTAAAGCAGGATCAAAAGAGAAAGAAAAAGCATAAGAACGACAAAGCATAAAAACAGTGTTTTAGGGCTTTATTAAGCTCGGTTGACACCCATATGATATTATGAAAGTCGAAGCGAGAGAAATCAGCGACGATAGATACTTTTAAAAGGATTTAACTACTTATGTTCTAACCAAGTTGAACCAAAAAGCCCTCTTGCTAAGAAAAACTTATATTCGAGTTTTCTAGTACACCGTACCTCTTGTTCTTCTATAATGTTTTAGGGCTTTATCAAGCTCGGCCGAACCATAGCATGAGCAAAAGAGAAACCAAAAGCACAAGAACGACAAAGTTGACACTCATCTGATAGTATGAACAGTCGGAGCGAGAGAAATCATTGACAATGAATACTTCTAAAAGGATTTAACTACTTAGAGTTTCAACCAAGTTGAACCAGAAAAGTCCTCTTGCCACAAAAAACCTTATGTTCAAGTCTTCTAAAACGCCCTCTTGTTCTACGGTCTAACTAACTCATTTGCCCTCTTGTCTTACGGTCTAACTATCTCAGCTGGAATTTAACAATAGATACTTTTAAAAAGATTTAACTACTTAGGGTTCCAATCCGGTTAAACCAGAAAGCCCTCTTGCCACAAAAAAATCTCATGTTGAAGTCTTCTAAAACGCCCTCTTGTTCTACGGTCTAACTAACTCAGCTGCCCTCTTATTCTACGGTCTAACGCACTCAGCTGACAAAACTTTTCATCTTAATCGCAATTCTCAAGGCCAACGATCGACCATCCGATCTCTGCGTTTACGCTGAAAATCGGAAGGTCTCTATGACCAAGGCCCAAGTCTCCCACAGAAAAGAAGAAATCAGGGGCAAACATTTTAACATCTAATAAGTAATATAGGGTACAATATGATGCAGAGTTGAATGCTCTGAGCTTTCTTGTGGCCAAGGCAAACTCTTTGTTAAATTCAAATTTACACTTCACAAGCAACCCCCCATTCCATCCAAATTCTGATACCACATCCATGGAACAGAGAAAGAGAGGGAGTAGGTGGAGGGTTGCTTTCGCAAAGGTATTATGATTGTCAAACTTTGTTCAATTGCTTTTATTATTTGCTTTGTACAGAGTAAGAGGCCCCACTGCTGCTACATTTAAAGGGCAAAAATATAAGGGATGGTGACCCCACAGCGTCTAATTTAGTCCTCGGAAACTTTATAACAGGCCCTACCAACTTTTGTATATGAAGATGATAATAAGATATACACAAACATAATGGATTACAGGAGCCCCCACCACAACCAACGATTGTGAGATATGGAGTATTTTTTAGTGAGTTAACGCGGAGTAGAATATTAACAGCTTAGCGGCCTCTAATTAGGAGATTAGACAATGCAATTACTGATAGTAGCGTATACCTAGCATACATCGATCCAGATTCCCTGCTGTTAGAGCATATTATGCTCATGAATTGTCGATGAAGAACTCTGAACATCCCTTATTATGTCAGCACTCGATGAAATATATATATCGTAATTATACATGTACATGTATCGATTAAGTGAATTCGTTCAAATTGGGGCGTAAGTGTGTATGTGTGAATTGGTTTGTGTGGGTGTTCTTTTTGTGTGTGTGTGTGTGTGTGTGTGTGTGGGGGGGGGGGGGGGGGGGGGGTTGATTCAATAAAAGCAAAAGCAACTATAAACTATTTTAATCGGTTTTCAAACAATTCATTGCATTTTACTTTTTACCCTCTACTTGCTACGTAAATTCATTCTACTATTCAAGAATATATGTCATTGTGAATTAACTACATACTTATAATATAGAGTATATATGTGCATATTTATATTTGGTCTACGGTGTGACTCATTCGGGGATTGAAGCAAATGGGTCGGATTCCATGCTGTTAAAATATATTATGATCACGACCTGTCAATAAAGAACTTTAAACGTCTCTTATTAGCTGCGTAGCTCTGCTATACGCCAATCCGAATTCGCTGATGTTACAGGATATTATGTTCACAAGTTTTAGATAAAAAGCTCTCAAATAACTTTCGCACTTGTGCCGCTAAACATAACAGTACCTGCAGCTGATTCTTCTCTAATACTTCGTGCTATGTGCCCTCTCTTTTTTAATGTAAGTTTGATTGAGGTTGAATCTAGACTCATTTGTGGCTAGAATATAAGTGAAACTTTTGAACCTTAGAACATTTGCAGAAGTAGAGTTTCATCCTAAAGGGTAATTGTATTTTTGTATTATTAACATAATGAAACTAGACTACAAAAACTGTAAAGATGAGCACATTTAATTGTAAGATTTTGGGAAATTGTCGCATGAGGAAAAAATTGCTGGAGGGAGAAAGGCCATATTAACCACTCACCACAACAAATGTAGCTTTTTTGCGCTCGACTTGTAGAAATTAGCATGCTGCTAGAGACCTGCCTTTCTACGCAAGCATAAGCAATCTAACTTTAAGATACATTTAATGTCCGTAAATTGGCACCCGTCTTTCAAGAATGAAAGGCAAATCTATTCAAAATTCAACTTATTATGCTAGTGCAAAAACGTAACCACCACTTTCGAAGGATTTCATACGAAAACTCTGATCCCCTTAAAATCATCCAAGTTTAATAAAACAAAGATCTTCTGTTGTACAACACCTCTACATTAAAAAAAAAAAAGGAAGAAAAGAATGTCACTGGATGCATTTTAGTCACAAAAAACTACCCATCTACATTTTAAAAACATCAGCATACGTCTAGTGATAATCTTCTGTCATTACAATTATTACAGCAGAGATGTTGGACGGTCTCGGAGAATCCTAATTCAGTTTTATCTTAGGAGTAGACATTTAGCATTACTTTATGTTCACAAATTGCAAGTGTGGAAGAGTAAAAAAGCAAGGTCCAAGTCCAAACTAAACCGTGTGATTTCAATTCAAGAGTCCTCGAGAATAAAGCCAACGGTCAGTACCAAGTAAAGTCAAATTATTCAATGCTTCAGATTTGGGGACTTCCGTCTCCCATATTCACCTCCTCCAAAGCCACTGCGCGCATATTTTTCACGTCTCCCACCCTCACTTGTCTGGTCAAAGTGAAAGGCTCGCATAAAAAGGAAAGCTTTACCGTTTGTTTTCCCGGAGGCCCTAAAACGTCGAGTAAATGAAAACTATTTGCACACCCTCCCACTCGCTCGCGCACACTTATCCGGATCGTCTGCTGTAATTACAAAATTTACACATCGATGGAGAAACTTATCCCAATCCTCTCTCAATTTCCACTAAATTACTATATTGTTATGGACTCATTGGTGAGGACTTAATGATTGCGCATGCAAAAATAAAAGCGTTGGACAATATAACAAATTTGAAGTGTAATGTCACAACATAATGTATTGGGTTTTGCACCGGCCGTAACACTGCCCAGACACTTGAGGGATCCATTGACAAAAGGCTTCGGGAAACTTATTCAGTTACAACATGCGCCGTTTGTGTGCTAATGTCTTTTTTCTTTTGTGGTGCGTGAAAAATTAAAATGCAACACCAATAAGTGTACGGCGAGAGATCTGTCACAATATTAAACTAATATATCATCTAAGAAAGTAAGCAAAATATTTATGGATTCTAACATTGGGGGTACTTGGGTTTCACGAGCTGAGATTGATATCCAAAAAAAACGGTTTCAGCAACTTCAACAACAACAAAAAGAGAATATCACGCAATTCTAGTGAGCAAGTGACTGACTTTAGCTTTAACTCCTTGTCACGGCCACCGAGACGGCACGAGCCTGCCGTCATCTTACACCACTAGTTCACCACCTCCACCCTCCATTCTCTTCACCCCCAATATCCTTTTTTTATTTACAACTCCCCAAAAATGTTGTATCTGAATAATGTTTGTGTTAATTTTATATAGAGAGAAAGGCATAGAAATTAAAAAAATACCTGTCCACTCTGCTTCCTGTGAAGAAACATGGAGATATGAGAAAAGATTGTTAAGGAGTATCGGTTACGAGACGGTTTACCGGCAATGTCTAAACTCTACGTCAAGGACTCAGCTATTGGTTTACGTTTATCGGTACGAGTTACATCACTTCCATTGACCCTTTTTTCCTTTTTTTTTTTTCCTTTTATATATATTGTTCTCTACTTCAGAACTTGGTGAAAATATGAACTTTGATCTAGTGTTTGGCTAAACCTTAAAAAGCGAACACAAAGCTAGTGCACACGTGTAATTCTTAATCCATGGTTTGATAAGTTCAAGCGTAATATGAACGATAATAAAGTTTTAAATACTTGAGTGGACATTATTTGCAATAATCACTTCCAAACTCAATTAACCAACTTGAGACCAAAGCAAATTGGATGATGCAAATATGTTGCCTAAATGTCCTGGTCGAAGAGAATAATACAAGAAAATATAACTCCGTCCAAATTCCACACTGTTAACAACAAATAGCTTCTTTTTTTTTTTTTTAAAACTCGGTGCATTTTATTTTTTATAAAAAAATTTAGAATTCATGAATTTATGAAACCGAGAACCATAGACTATAGGAAACATTTACACCTACATCTTTCCATAAATGATTTGTATACAAATGCACATCTCAACAAAATTTTGGCCCTTATTTTCTCCTTGTTTGGTATTCAAATTTGGATCCATAAACTAGAATGCTCAGGGTCCTTGCAAATAGAAAACAAGAATAAAAAGAAGAAAGATTATCCGATTTTCTGTGATTTTCACATATATATTTTTTTTACTGAAACAAAAATAAAATAAGGGTTAGAAAAAAAAGAAAAATCTCCCCAAAATTTTTATGGTTTCTCTTTGAAGAGAGAAGCCAATCCGGTAACAACCGCCTTCTTCCCCCTCTCACAACTCTTCGGTTTAACCGCCGGCGGAACCCAGGCCGTCAACCCAGCCGGAGACCTCTCAACTCCACCGGAAGAGTCCACCACCGGCGACGACCACGACGAAAACAGTCCGGCACCACCACAATCCGTCTCCGGCGAACTCGTTTTCTCTCCAAAAATCAGCTCAAACTCACCACAGTCGCATTCAGAAGCTGCCGAACAACCCATGTTTTCACCTTCGGGCTCATCAACGGCGTCGTCTGGGGGAGGCGTGGTTCTGGTGTGAGGGGAGAGCCATTTGCCTCTCATGTACTCCACTTTCCTCCACGGCGGAATGTGCATCCCTTTCTTCTTCAGGCTCTGCCTGGCCGCCTCCGTCACGACGGCGACGATCTGCTGCAGCCGATCGGCTTTTCCGACGAAGATATACGGCAGCGACTGAAGCATCGCTCTGTAACTACCCGTCGATCGGGCTATCTCGAATTCCGATCGAAAATCCAGGTCGATCAGCACTCTCTCCCCTTCCACCATCACATCTATATACTCATATTCACCTGCATAAACACGCACATACACACTTCAATCAAAACCTGTGCCGGAAAAATAGACGACCAATTGAAATGGGTAGTGAAAGAAGGAAATGTACCAGCGGGAAAAGATGAACATTTCTCCCACCGCGACTTGCAAATGGAAGCGTCGTAACCGAGGATCAGTAAACCGTCGGTGACGACTTTCCTCATGTCATCTTTGGTCTTGCAAGTTTTGTTGTTCTTCTCGACGATCTTCGAAGTGTCTGCTAGTAGATTTCTCTCGGCAGTAGTTGAGCAGGGTACCAAACTCTACAGGAACAACACCACCTCTATCAGACAAAGCCTCATGTGAAGGATTTAGTGTGTGTGCCCGAGAGGATAAAAGAATTTACCTTGAGAGTATCGGAAGAATCACCGACCGAAGCGGACGAGACCGAGTCGCCGAGACCGGCGGCCAAATCGAACTCGTCGTCGGAGCTGTCGTTGTTGTTGCCGTTGAAGCAGTTGCAGCGGTTTCGGCCGCACTTGGCAGCGGCCGGCTGCCTCTCGTGACTCTCCTCGATGAAGTTCTGCACCATTTTGGCCAGGCACACCGAGCTCGGCTCGAATTCGGCATCCTTCTCGCCGCACTGCTGTTGCTGAGCCTCGACGGCTGGCTTTTCGATCGCCGAGATCTTCAGGACGCTAGGGAATTGCCGATCGAACAGCCTCTTGAGCCGCGATTTCAGCACCGGCTTCGAATTGTCCGTCCTGATCGATTCTCTGTAAGTCGGAGAATCGATAGGCTGAATCTTCATCGGAAAAGGCATGTTTTGTGTGGTGCTTGTCAATCAAAACTCTAAAAATGTTGTTCGAGTTCCTTTTCAGCTGCCTTCTGGTCTGACAACTTATTCAAATTAAACAGCCTAATCCTTGAACAAACCCCTCAGTTTCTCAATTCTCACACAAAATTTGCAAAGTACTAATTACATCCATCCGATCATTTTCCTAGAACATCAGTGACAGATGGAATTCAAACTTACGCTCAAAATCGAAAGTGATACCTTTCGTGGGGAGAAGAATCGCAATAACTTGTAAAAAAGGTGTAGTACGTATATATATTTCTGTTTGGGTCGTACTCCGGCGTGTGTTATTCGTGGAAAACGTGGCGGCGATGGACGGGTACACGGGCATTGCGTCCGGCGAGGGAGGTATCTTCGGCCGGAATATTCATTTACCGGCAAAGTTTGACCGCCGGCGGTGGAAGATGACAAGAGGGTGTTGAGAAGTTTGATTTTGGTTTATCTGTGGAGTAAAGGTGGTGGAGGGTGGGTTTGGGATTATATAGGGGAAGGCGGAAGGGTGACCGTGGTGACATGGACTCCTGTGTGCTACGTAGGATAATGACGTGGCGTGGACATTCCAGAAAAATCCCGGTTTGGTCACGTGACAGTGGGTTCAGGGGAGGTGGGCCTGTGGGCTCTGCGGATGCGCGACACGTGTAACGGAGGGAAACGTGGGTGGTGCTGATTGGATCTCTATGTAGAAATGACTGAAAACTCCCTCAGTATTTATTGAGAATTTTTGGACGTGCCCCTCCTTCTAGGCGGGATTGGGAGATATCTTCAAACCGTCGTGTGATCGTGTGTTGCAAATATGAAAATTGTCAAAAATAAGTGTCGCTAAAGGTTTTGAATTGTCATTAAAGAAAATAGTAGAACTAAAGTAGCAATTTGTGAAAGTTTGATTTAGTTGTTGACCAAAATAGCGTGGCAGAGAGTTTTAATTCAAAAATCTGTGCGCAATCTCACAACTTTAATGAATTAGAATAGCAGATTCGGTCTTTGTTGTGATTGTAATCCCAATTTTTTTCAACGGAGAAGCAATCAACGGCACAAGACATGTTTATGTTTTTTTCCGTTCTGCAGTGACGTAACGTGAAGATGTGCATGTGTTTGAAGAATAGCTTGCTGGTGAAGAAAAAATATTATGCGACGGTAATAAATATGACGTGGCACAACCGGGTCAAATGAGTGCAAAGGGATAAAGACCGAATCCTCTTGATTCTTCTGTGTACTATAGAGTTGTCAAACGGGCCGGGCGGCCCGTGGGCTGGCCCGGCCCGGCCCGGTTCTGGCCCGGACTGGCCCGGCCCCATCCATGAACAGTAGCGGCCCAGCACAAGCGGGCTTGGGGCCTGGACCAGGCCTTCAGTTTCTGCGAAAAAGCCCGGCCCGGCCCGGAAACGGCCCGGCTTTGGCCCGGCCCGAAGTCGGCCCGGTTCTGGCCCGGGTCTGGCCCGGTTTTGGCCCCACCACTTATTTGAATTTTTTGCCAGCATTGTTATGTGTTAAGATTTTATTAATAAAGCTCACCAAGAAGAGTATGAAAATGTTTAACATATAATAAAAAATATAATGGCTAACAAATAAATATGTATATACATATATATGTATATTACTTATAATGAAATAAAAGGATAAAGATTAGGTTCGTTAAATTGTGAATATTGCCTAGAGATGAAATTTAAAATTGAATAACAAGAAAAAAAAAAAAAAAGGCCCGGGCCCGGCCCAAGCCCGGCCCTAGATATTGGGCCTAGGGCCAGGGCCTGGACTGGGCCTAGGTTTGCCTTCGGCAGGCCCGGCCCGGTTGGCAGCCCCACTGGCCCGGCCCCGGCCCGGCCCCACAGCAGGCCCGATGGGCTTGGGCTAGGCCGGCCCAAGCCCGGCCCTTTGACAACTCTAGTGTACTATGTCACCAATCACCAATTCAATGAAAATTTTGCTTGATTGTAAGGGGTATAACTACAATGCTAAAGAGGGACGGGGTGATTTTGGACTTTTGGTTTTTAATTTGTAAAATCAAATCTCATAAGACAATTTTAGTTCCAAGAAATATCTGTCTCATTTGAAGATTGTTTTGCATCCATTAACCAATTTAACAGAGAACCGTACATTATTCAAAACGAGGCCTTTTGATTCTCAAGTGATTTACCGGTAAAACTTAAAGCATTCAGCATTTAGGTTGTAGTTAATGTATTGATGAATATTTGTTGTAATAAGTCAATCAAAGGGACCTTCAATTTCAGTATAAGTACTTTGTACACGAACAAAAATCTCGACCTTATTCACAAAAGTCAAAAAAAGTCGAGTAAAAAAAGAACCAGCTCATTGCAAGCTGTAATATTTTTGGAACTATTAACATTATTACTCGTATTTCCAAAAAAGTAATCAACAATTTTTAGGAAGTCATCTTAGTTTGAATATAGGGTGGAAATAGAGAATTATGCAGCTAAAGTAGAAAATTATGTAGAATTAAATGTAAATGTTAATGGAATTCAGCATGGCACGCAGAGTTTTAGTTTAATAATCGTGAAGCAATCTCATAGTTTTAGTGAATCAGCATATTAGAATTATGTGAAAAGCGTAGTCTAAGACTTTTCTTAATCAAAAGCTCAGCTCTCCGTTTAGATTATAAAAGTGTCATTATAAGCTTTCGAATTGTCGTCAAAGCTTGTCAAGCATATGAAAAAATTGTGGAGCTAAAATAGCTATTTGTGTAAAATAGATTTAGATGTTAATGAAATTTATGTTGGCATGTAGATTTTTAGTTCAAAAATCCAGATGGAATCTCACAACTTTAGTGAATCAGCATGCTCGACTCAATCTATGTAGTAGTAGTAGTAGTAGTAATCGCAGACTTCTTTTAACTAAAGAGCGTCTAGCAACCCTTTTGTTCTTTAACTGGCCGGTCGATGTTCACTAGATTGCACCATGTGTTTGACGACGCATAATTTGAAGGAATTGCAAAAATATTTTGTTAATTGACCTTAGCAGAAAGTTGTTTCTAGTGTGACGGTAATAAATATGTTGTGGCACAACCGTGCAATATGCGTGCAAAAGTCTAAAAGTTTGATGCCCTGTTGGTTGGTTACACTATGTCACCTATCATATTTCAATGAACGTACACTCAATTACAAGACCATCGGAGGTAATTTATTTACCCCTTACCTTATGTGAATTGATGAATGCGTGTTATGGTAAGCCAATGGGCTCTTTATTTCAACTTAAACTTTTAAAACTTTGAAATTTGGACAAAAATTATGACTTTATTAGAGAAAATTTGGCTTTAAAATTAACCAGTTCATTGCATATTGCAATTGTTTTCGCACTTTTTACGTAATTACTAAACGTAAGCAACATATCACTTATAAGCCATTACTTCGAATAGGCCATAAAAATAAACTTCCTCCACTTAGCATGCATATGAAGGATTATGAAGCTAAACAATTTTGTGTCAAATTAGATTTAGACATTAGCACGCAGAGTTATAGTTCAAAATTTGAGACGCAATCTCACGGATCTAGTGAACCAGCATACTAGACTTAATCTCACGGCTTTAGTTAATCATCATGTCAGATTCGATATTTTCATGCAACAGTAATTCCACACATTTATTAACAGAAAAGTGTTTAGTAATAGAAAGGCACGTTTATGTTTTGTTCGTTTGGTTGTCGTCATCTAACCTGTGCCCGTGTGTACTCGTGCATGTGTTCGATGCTTAACTTGAAGATGATGTGAAAAATCTTTTGTTCTTTGACGAGTGCAGAAAGATTTTTTTTTTCTAGTGTGGTTGTAATGAATATGTTGTGGCACGTTCGTGCAATATGAGTGCAAAAATACATAAGTATGGTCCCCTACTTGTTGGTTACCTACAAAATGTCACATATCACCATTTGAATGGAATTTGCGCGATTATAAAACCACTCTAGGTAATTCTCGAGTAGAATTATAATGTTAAAGAGGGAGAGGTTGAAAAAATTAGTTCTTTTTTGTAGTAACATATCACTTATAAGCCATTACTTCGAATAGGCCATAAAAATAAACTTCCTCCACTTAGCATACATATGAAGGATTATGAAGCTAAACAATTGTGTGTCAAATTAGATTTAGATGTTAGCACGCAGAGTTGTAGTTCAAAATTTGAGACGCAATCTCACGGATCTAGTGAACCAGCATACTAGACATAATCTCACTGCTTTAGTTAATCAGTATGTCAGATTCGATATTTTCATGCAACAGTAATTCCACACATTTATTAATGGAAAAGTGTTTAGTAATAGAAAGGCACGTTTATGTTTTGTTCATTTGGTCGTCGTCATCTAACATGTGCCGTGTGTACTCGTGCATGTGTTCGATGCTTAACTTGAAGATGATGTGAAAAATCTTTTGTTCTTTGACGAGTGCAGAAAGATTTTTTTTTCTAGTGTGGTTGTAATGAATATGTTGTGGCACGTTCGTGCAATATGAGTGCAAAAATACATAAGTATGGTCCCCTACTTGTTGGTTACCTACAAAATGTCACATATCACCGTTTGAATGGAATTTGCGCGATTATAAAACCACTCTAGGTAATTCTCGAGTAGAATTATAATGTTAAAGAGGGAGAGGTTGAAAAAATTAGTTCTTTTTTGTAGTACTGAATTTTCATGAGATGATTTTGGTTTCAAATTAAAACCGTTCAATTTGAAGATGATTTAGAGCCCTTTATCTAATTGACTAGAGAAACATAGATTGCTCCAAAAAGAGACCTTTTGGTTCTCGCATAATCAATGTGAATCGACGAACGCGCATAGTAAATAAGCGAACAAGACTCTTTACTTTAACATAAGGTTTAAGTACCATGAATAGAGACAAAGATACGGACCTTATTCACAAAAGTTGACTCAAAATATTACAAGTTCACTGTATATCACATTTCGTTTTGAGATTGTTTAACTCGTGTTTCAAAAAAGTAACTCACACATTATTTAGAAGTCATATTTTCTTGCACCCAAAAAAAAATGTCACATTTACAAATTGAAATTGAAAATATATCTCACTTATTTTTTATCTCCTAACAGAGTTTTGTCATATTACCAAGCTTCCATGGCATGACATGGCAGATTGGAGAGATGGTATTTACTACTATCTATCAGGATCTTATAACAAATTTATTGTATAAACAAAGGGAGTTAAAATTTTTAACTATAAAAATTATCATTATAAATTTCAATAATAATAAATTATTATTATAAATTTTAATAACAATTATAAAATAACTTTAATAATAATTTTTTTTATCGTTAAACACCGCACAGAAGAGAAGAGGATCTTGGTCGTGTTTACTTGCATAAGCCAAGTCTGTTTTTGGTATTACCCTGAAAAAATTGCAATGAGTGGCATGTCAGTAACAAAAGTGCAAAAAGAGGTAAACCTTAAAGTCCAGTTCAGCCCCCACAGGTGACAGTAACAACTCCCTCTTTTGTCTCTTTCCCCTGATGAAGGGGCTGTAAAAAGAGGAAACTCACTTTGCTTTTGCTTGCTGCTGCCGCTGCCAAAACCAGAAAGAGGACAATAATTTCAGAGCTCCCAGATAGTGGACACATGTCAAAGAACACAGCCATCACCAGTGACCAAACCAGCCTCACACGCAAGTGTTGTTCATTCAGGACCACTAAGCTTGGAGAGGGAGGGGCTGTGTCTTCTGTGACTGTAACTGAAGCACTCTTCCTGGGTCTCTCGCTCATGAAACCTTCACTTTCATGGTGACCGACTGATAAAAGCTTGAGCTGGGGGGTGTTGTTTATTGGTTTGGTTGGGTCGGGTTTGGGTTCTGTTCACGTGTGGGTGACCAAAGCCAGCGGTTCGGCCTCGCCACGTAAAAACGTCCAAGTATGTGTAATCCATGGTTTCGCCTCGTGGTCGTGGGTAGTAAATACGAATCCAATGTTTTTGAAACACCTCCTTTTTTATTTTTAGAAATTCTTTTGCGAACTATGATTTTTTGTATTAGTGATAAAATGATGAATGCTAATTATATTTAATGGTTTATAGCAGCTAAGCTGAGAAGTGCGGTTCAAAATTATTGATAAAAATGTCCGTCAAAGTGCTACTTAACAGAATTTGACAATAATTAATAATCACTATATAAAAGAGTTGTTTGGCAATTGCATTATCACGGCTGCAACTAGATTCCTGCGCTTTCCTTACGCTGCTCGGTGAAATGTATTTTAGCGGCAACTACTAAATCGTCGACAATAATAAGATAGAAGAGGAGTAATTCTAAAGGGTAAAAGTCCCCCCTCCTCGCCTTTTGTTGTTGTTGTTGTTTTTTTTTTTTTTCCTAGTTAGGAAGGTGTCAAAAGTCGATGGACTCGACCGAATCTGAAACTGTTAACTCCGTCTTCTTTTGAGTAGCATTTTGGACATACCTATTTACCAGCTTGGTAGCATGAAATGGCGCTTAATATCAATAACCAACCTGTTAATGTTTTAGTTACAGTGGGGGAAAGCAGTAAAAACAGACTCCTAAACTTAAAACCTCAAAGTTGATTCTTATTTGATGCAACAATGACTTTCAAAATTAACCGTAACCGCTGATGGCAAACTTTTTTCTAACAATTGAGTTATAACGAATCACATTAATTTGCCAAACAGTATATGATCAAGTGATAAATACCAGTTTCAATAACAGATCACATATAACTTTTATCAAAATAGTATGCAGCTATAAGATAAGCAATGCAACAATCAAGAATAAATTATATATTACTTTGACAGAAGCCATAAATTATACGGAATATATGAACATTGCCATCACCACTACGCGGGCAAAAGATGAAATCAGCAGGACCGTGCTTTAGATGAAAAAGCCGGGAGTCTAACCAATAATCCGTCTGCATCACTGTTTCTTGCACGCACAAATCTACTGGAGCATGCGTGTACATTGTACAACGTTTTCAGCTCCACTATTCCGGTACTATCTATCTGGTACATCTCAAGTGAGTTGAAATATATTCTTATATTAATCATCTTAGAAGTTTTTACAGCGTTACGAAATTGGCAAAATTATGTTGTTAAGAGAAGCGGGGGCGTTTAACATGATTCAAGAGCTTAAACGTTAGGGAGATAACAGGGAATCAAGGGGTCACCGACCCACATATAGGATGAGTGTAATTTGTTCAGAAAGTTTGAGCTAGCGAGACTCGGTCCATTCATGTGTACATGTCTGACTTATTTTTAACGTTTAATCGATACATGACTAAGTGACCCCACATGTGCGTATCAACAGTCGCCCATTCACATGCGAGTCCAACGCCATCAAAGCTCTACCTCAAATCTTGCTTTACTAAGAATGATAGTTCATTATAACCGACACAAGTACAAGGTTCAGGTCGTTACCATGAGCTCAGATACTATGTTAGGGAGTTAACAGGAAGCCAAGTATCGCCTACTAAGAAGGCCCACATGTATTGGATGAGCACAACTTGACTAAAAAAAGCTCAAGATAATACGACTTAATGTCCAACCTATTTTTCACATGTGATCGGCATTAAGTCTGAGCACATATGTTTGTAAAGCAGTGTCTTGCTTTTTCTATTCATCCGAGTGAAATTTTATCCTAACATGTGTTTACTACTATTTTGTTTCGAATGCACGTAGTTCCTACCAAGTGATCGAAGTCATTGATTTTTCATATGATTTTATGAACCAGAATTGCTTCTTTTTGGATCCACTGATGTGCCACGTCATTGATTATTTGGTGGCAGAATTTTATTTTTCAATCAGCTATACAATCACGAGAACGAATCCAACTAGCGAGAAGGGTCGACGCCAATCTCACCGTCCTCTATAGAAAAGATGGTGCTCAGTTTCAAAACCAAACAAGTCTCGATGGCATGCAAAAACGCGATTCCTGCTCCTCTATTGACCAAGCCAGCCTAGAGCCGATTCCATATGGGAGGGAAATTTCGTCCGCTCAAAATACATGTCGGTTATTGAAAAGTAAAAACAAGAATGTGTAGTGCATCCCAAATCACTAAAAAGAAAGTACTCAAAGAGTTTTATCTACCCCTTCAGATAAATTTTTTTTTTTCTTTTGAGCTAGAAGTCATCATCTTCCTGTTACAATGAGAGCTGGTCAATAACGGTGAAACAAAAATTGAGACGATTGATGAGATGTGTTCTGTTGGTTCGTGACTCAGGTGAAAGATACCACTACTATTTTACTTCTTGAAATTCAAAGGACTGAGGTTAGGATGATGCTAATGATAAATTAAGTAATCCAAAAATGAGGGAAGAGAGGGTTCATAGTACAATCTCTAATTTAGCAAGTCAATCATCCAATACAATAAGCTTCTTCATTAATCTTAATTATTATTATCAAGCAATTGGCCCATAGATATTGAAGCTATAAAAGTGAATAAAGTCTCAAACAACTGTGTCATTGTTTTCCCTTTCCCACAGATTTGGACGTCTTATATAATTGGTTCAATGAGGACATATTAGTTTAGCCAAATAAGTTCATGGAGATGTAGCTTGCCAACAAGAAGTCTTATTTGCTACTCAATAGGGACGGGACGGGACCTAATTGCCCCGTAGCTTTCAATTTTAAGACTGTGACTAGTAATAAATAGTGAGATATCTTATTTCACGTCTTGCTACATTCTTTTACGCTGTTATTTGGCGTTAAAATTTTTGTATGTTATCAGTAGTGTACCCTACAACGACAGAATGAAGGTGTAAAGCGGCATATAGGATGTAGAAATCGACACCCGTTAAATAGTGTACTTGATAAGTTTGCCGCACCACCCATCTTTTTTAATCTCCAGTGGTACTTCGTCCCTGCAACTTATGGGAAAAAGAAAATTTCTTATTAATCGTATCAAGGACATACCAATTAAAAGGGCTCCACTATAGTAAGGAAATAATTAAAGGCATTTGTTATTGCAATTTTCCTAGTAATACTAAAGAATGTGATCTTTTTTATTCGTTCATCTCATCCTAACACGCTTTGGTGATCAAGGTGATCAACTCTTCTGAAAGATCCTTCGGAAAGCAAAAATCCACGAGAGACATAAAATCCTAATTTGGTGAATTGCTTGGAATACTATCCCTGACTGAATGAAGCTTCCAACCATAATCCCTGACATTGAAACTGTCCATTATGCAAATTTGCGGAGGAGACTACATCATATATCTTCGTTATTTGCCCTATATAAATCGAGCACTATAGGTATAAATTCCCGGATGGATTTCGTCCTCCTAATCTACTGAACCAATCTCAGACAAGGACCTCCAACTACCCTCAGGGTGATACGCTGTAATGGCTTACGAAAATCTTATCCCTACCATTCCTGTTACAGTGACCCTGATCTGAGCCACTGATATACTCCCTCCGTCCCTAAAAAACTGATCATATTTTCTTTCTGGGTCGTCCCATAAAAATTGATCATTTCCAAATTAGGAAATATTCTGTAGGTATTCTTACATATTTACCTCTTTTATATTTTTTTTTATTCTATTTCTCTCACCACATTTAATTCGCTACCAACTCATTTTCTCTCTCCTGACCCACTACTTTACACATTTTTATTCTATTTCTTCCTCCACATTTAACACTCTACCAACCAATTTTCTCTCTTTCATGGCTCACTCTCTTCCCCACTCTCTCTAAAAGGTAAAATGAAAAGGACACAATATATAACATAAATCTTTAATATACGTGCAAAGTTAAATGAATGACTCTTTTATGGACGGAGAGAGTACTATGTTCGCACTAGGTGCTTTTTCAAAACTATGAAACCAATGCAAAAGAGGCCTCAAAACAAATCATTGTTGCAAATACCAATAGTTTCCCAAACTCCCAGAACAACCTCAACTGTCAGCCATAATCCACCTCTACATTGGTTCCGAGCCAATTTTGAAGCTGCAGTTTGTGATAGTAGGAAAACTCAAGCTGCGACTATCCGTGAACATGAAGGACCGTGAAGGCAAAATCATTGCGGCTCAGACCTTAGAAAGTACAAAAATGGATCCAGAAGCTGGAACTGGAATGCTGGTCTATTGGAAATAGACTTGGCAATTACAAACAACTGCTCCCGTGTTTTATTTGAAGGAGATGCTTGTTAATTGGCTTAACAATCATGAGAACCTTCTAGTTAGAAAAGCTCATCCACCATTGCAAAAGCCAGAGATAAGCTCAAATTTTTAACATGCTGGTCCTTTTCGAAAGTTAGTAGGTCTGTAAATAATTTAGCTCACAACCTTGCTCATAGGGCAGATGTCTATAACTTTTTTGGTTTGGTTCCAACCGATTTAAAAATTAATCGGTTTTTTTTTCAAACCGTACATGCAGTTCGATCGGTTCGGTACGGATTTTTTTTGAAACTGTATAAATTAAACCAACATTATATAATATAATATATTTATATTTATATTTTTACCTAATCCTAGTTATTTTTTACTAACCCTAGTTATCTAACTACTTATATAAAATGGGATAAACCCTAAATCTCTTGAGGTAACACACATTTGTCACTTGCCGCTTACATCTCACTAAGTGTTACTGCGTATCAAATATGATAAAAAAAAATTTAGTTTTTTTAGCTTATTAGCATGTACTCCATCCGTCCCAAAAAAACTGATCATATTTCCTTTTTGGGCCGTCCCACAAAAATTGATCACTTCCAAATTAGGAACTATTCTGTAGGTATTTTTATATATTTACCCTTTTAATATTTTTTCTATTATATTTCTTTCACCACATTTAATTCTCTACTAACTCATTTTCTCTCTCTTGACCCACCACTTTACACTTTTTAATTATATTTCTCTCTCCATATTTAATATTCTATCAACCAATTTTTTCTCTCATGACCCACTCTCTTCTCCCCTCTCTCTAAAGGGTAAAATGAGAAAGATACACAATATATAACATAAATCCTTAATATACGTGCAAAGTCAAATGGATCGGTCTTTAAGGGACGGAGGAGTATAACTTATTAATTTTTTGACCTAAACTTGTCCAAAATTGAGTTTAGCCCAAACTGATTAAACCGTCCAAATCAATTCGTTAAATCGTTCAACCTGCAGAAACCGAACCGTTCAACCATGGTTTGATTTTTTTTTCCAAACCAAGGTTGGTCAGTTCAGTTTGGTATTCAGCCTCCAAACCGAGCCAACCAAACCATGCTCACCCTACTTGTGGATTAACCGGTAAGTTGGGAATGGATGTATAAAGTGGATACAAGTAAAGTCGTTGGTAAATATTGCCAATCCCTCATTGACCTACGCTCAGTTGCCCGATCGAATAAGCAACCAATTACATTTCCGTCTAGGTACCTTCTTTAGTCGTCTTTGTTTCAGCCACTATTGAGAGTCTCCTAGGTACGAGGGATAAAGGGAAGGGGATGGAAAGGTTGGAATGTCCTTTCATCATATAGGGGATGAAAACTTTGAGGATGCCTAAAATCGTACGATTGCCTATATGGACCAAGGGGAAATCCAAATGCATGAAATGAGGTAAAAAGATAAGAAAGTACTCATCAAAAAACATAAATTTATTATCGGGGCACCACCACATCAAACTGCAAATAACTTCGTAAGCCAAATGATAAAACCACACATCTACCAAATCCCCTTGGCAAAAAGAAACTTGTAAGCCAACTCTAAGTACAATACCAATAAGATACAACACAAGCATACCATCATGCTCATCTAGGTCACCACGGGTAAACTTGCACATAATATGCAGCTGCTACGCCATCAATTGTAAAACCTCTTAAACCATCAGAAAATGTCAATGCTTTCTAATCACAGGTTATGGACCATAACTGAAACAACAGAAGATAATAGTAAGCTCAAGGGTTGTGGAATGAATCATTGCAAATTATATTAGAGCCAACTCTCAAAAGCTCGAACGGAATTATCTTATTAGACTTTTGATGGCTAGGGAAAATGAGAGCAAGCATGTGTATATTCCACGTCAATATGATGATCGGGGAAATGAAGGGTGAGTCAAGTATCTCACACATTGGCTATAGAGAAAATTTTGAGTTATATGTGATTTAGCTTTCTGGAGGGCGGTAACATATAAAGAGGGAAGATTGTGATATTTCAAATAGAATACACGATAGTAAGAGATTGGCCGTACAAGACCCTACTATGAACTTTCTTTTGAGAGAGGAATTACTCTGTATTGAGACTGTGGATCATATTGTTCCATGTACATTCTAGAGAGAGAGAGAGAGAGAGAGAGAGAGAGAGAGAGAGAGAGACGCAATATATTTGAGGTCGGAAACCCACTCAAATTGACATAAGGTCTAAAAAGCAAAACAAGAAGGTGAGGGATGTCTATCCTCAAAGTGCAAACACCCTCCCCTTGAGTGGCGTCAACATTTTTTAGGGAACTTTGTCTTGCCCCTTCTATTTTTCTTCTATATCCCCTTATCTCATCAAATAGCTTAGATCGCTATTTCATTCTTCTTACTTGATTTTCCTCTCTCTCTCTCTCTCTCTCTCTCTCTCTCTCTCTCTCTTTATGATACTTGTTGCTTCGTCATTATGGTATGAAGGTGATCCATGTTCGTGGTGTTTGTGATTTGTGTTGTTTCGAAATGTAAATTCTTTTTCTCTCATTTTGGAGGAGGGCCACGGATAGCCTTGAATGGCCACTAAGATGAATACGACGGTGAATATTGTGCAATTGTTTTTTGCTTTTGGATTTTCTTGGAGTTGGTTGTTCCGTGGTAGTGCCTCAATGGCACTTCAACATGATTTTGTACGAGGAGAAAAGTACTTTTACTTTTGATATGTCGACATGATGATGTGATTGTCCTATATAGTTTGAATACTTGATCCGATAATACAATCTTAATTTTTTCTTGTTGGAAAGAAAAGAAGCTGCCGAACTGGGTTCAAATGATAGAGTTCCTACTAAAATTATGTCTAAAAATTTTCAATAAACTCTTTAGTATTTGCAGCCTATATGTTAAGTAGAACTTTAGTGAGACAAGGGTCCTTGATGAAATTTCTTTTGATGATGTCTCTTGAAATTATTGATTCTCTTTGGCACTCATTTTCTCCTCTTTAATGACTTTTGGGAACATGGGCTTGTCATCAGGTTTTGAGACTCGAGTGCTTTTTGGTTATTTACTTTCTGTTTTTTGAGAACTTAACCATTGCATTAGGGGCCCCTAGTCTTAATATTTTGTACTTCAGCACTAACTCCCACATTCCGCCATACAACATTGTGATATCAAAACCTAATCTATTGCATTTTTCCTCTATTTCCAATTAAGATGATCAATTTGCAAGTGATTTTCTTAATGCTATAGACTTCAAAAACTTCAACCGTGTGATGCAAAAGTCAAGTGAGGCGGTCACTCTGTATTGCGGAGAGTTAGTCATATTTATGGGTTTCAGTTAGCCCCGTTACATGGCAAAAAGAAAACAAGGAAGATATTCATTACATTGCTAAATCCACCAAAAAAAAGAAAAAAGAAAAACCTCATACATGTAACCTAATTTTCGCTGAACAAAAGAAAAACTTCTCATACTCCTAGTCCCTGAAAGAACCTGAATTTCATTAATTCCACGTCTTAACGGCGAAATGCCATGTTTGCCTATCACGTCACATGGCTAAAAGTAGCAACCAAACAAAATAGGAGGAGATAAAAAGCAACCAATCTTTATAAAGATGAATGGTCCTAGGCCACAGGAATGCTATAGCATCATCAGAGGGATGCCAAAGTTGTGAAATCCCACATCTTGATCACTCTCGTACTTATAGAAATAAGGGGAAAAGGGGAGGAAAGGAAAGGGGAAGAAAAGGAGATTGTTGTAACATGTCCAACTGTGTAGCTTTGCTTCTCCAATGGGGAATTTGCCTAGCCATAAAAGGGGGAAAAGTAAAGGGGGGGAGATGGGACTCGAGTGAGTTTCATTTTCAATCAAGTTATCACAGTTGAAGGAGGGGTTGGGGGTGGTGGGTCATGTTGTATTTGTTTAATTTCATCATGGATTTGTGGTAGATGAGCGGTCAAAGTCCAAGTGGAAACCCCCACAATAACGATGGGTACTTGTGTATACTTCCCATCATAGTGATAAATATGGGAGGTCCTCATTATTAATGGGTACCATAATAATTGAATTGATCTGAAGGCATGCTCTTACCTTTGGAAATAGCTTTGTTTGAGTAGTCAATATGATGTTCACATATATGAAAATTTGTTTTTTTTTGGTGCAAAGGAAAAATAAAATAGATTAAGCAAAATTAGTACATGCTCAAATGTTCATAGCTGGCAGCATCTCACTGCAAGACAATATGTAAATCTACTGGGGGTTCTTCTATGTACACAAAATCTTGGTCTCGTTGGGCTACTAGATTAGCTAGAAGATCAGCACTTTTGTTTCCTTCCTTCAGGATGTGTGAGATGGATGTCTTGGTTGCTCTCGTTAAGAAAACGGCGGTCCAGAATGATGCTAGCAAGTGGGTGCCAAGGATTGGATTTAAATGCTTAAATCAGATCCCGCTACCAGAAATTCTAAGCAAGTAGAAGATTGTATGTAAAGAATAAAAGTGAGGCAAGCGTTAGATGCTTGGCTTGTACTTTGTAGGTTATTTAACTAGTAGTCGATTGGGTTAAGGATCTTAGAACAAGAGTAAAGGCCGTTTCCCACTCAAAGATAGACACTTACGCAAGTGTAAAAAGTTCTACGGGCATGAGCAAAGACCTTTATAGGCCTTTGCCATCTTTGGTTATGTCAATAGTTTGAGCTCAAGGTGTTACATTGTGAAAGAGTAGCATAACTTCCTTAACGATGTCGATATTAGTTTTTCCAGTTGAATTTTAGGTACTTTCTTCGAATTTTCATGTGGGAGTCTAGCTAAAACTACAATGGAGCAATTTCTCATAAAGGCAGTTATTTGAGAGGCCATCTGCATTGCACGCGGAGTGGTGAGGTGTTCAGGCAATTCTTTGGTGGGAAAGCCTTAACATGTAATTCTTAGATTCAATCATAAGGGACTTGTCACTGAGCAAAAGTAAATTACAACCAGGTCCAAATGCACACATTGCCGGCTGTGGTGCAGACAATGTTTGCAAATGGTCTAAACTTTATCCGCACCAAGGATGTCATTGTATCCTCTCCAACTAAAAATCAAGTTGGTATTGTGTATGTGTGTGTGTGGTGAGGGTGTGGCGGGTTCAACACCAAATTATCTTTTCGGAAGAAGAATAAAGCAGCATGCATGTGTTTTGTGTAAAAGGGTCAAATTTAAACTCTGATAAAATGTTAAGTTATTGATTGTTAATCAGCCCAAAACTTGTGTATCAGTTTGGAAGCTATTAGTAGTACTCAATCAGTTATCACTTTGTAAGTAGGGTGAAGAGTCATTTCATGTGTACGATTTATGTATCAGATAAGAAAGAATATGTTGTTGTGCAAGACAAGACGACAGATGTTCTTAGAGATGTCAAAGATGCTTATATAAGCTACATTAGGAGAAATGTTCATGAAGTCTAAGTACATTAGGTCTTGGTAAGTTGGTTTCATGCATTTTTTCTTTTAATTAATTATTATAGTTTATGTTTGTACTGTTTTCTCGGATGCATTTGAGACTTTGAGGGCTTTCACGAAAGAGAAGATAATAGAAATACCGTTAGTAGCTTATACTTTTAAAGTAGGCATGATATATCAAAGGCCACATATCTCTGATCTAAACACTCATGCTAAAACACTACCCGAACATAAAACCTATATGTTACGAATCAGTCCCTCGACAAGGTAAAACATCGCATGACCAATCATATAAACAAGGCTACTCTTTGGTGCAACGTCGTGTACATGCTACTTTGCTCCGAAAACAGCAGCATGTACAGTTTTCATCCTAACCGCTGTCTTTCTACCTAACTACTCGTTTACGCTCTGTTTATAGTTCGTCGAGGTGAAAAAGTAGTCTCGTTAAGGTGTACATGCTACTCTTCTTTGAGGTTACTTTTTTGTGCCCAGACTAGCGAGGCTACTTATATAGCACAAGTAATTATTGCACGATCGTGAATTTGGATCCCAATCAAGAGTTCTTAATAGTCCAGATTAATAATTTGAGAGCGGCCAATAATTTATGCTTGTACACGCATTAGCAAACCAAATCCAAGCAACTTACATATAGAACACAAAATAGGGCCAACGTCATTCCTACTGCCACTGCCCTATCTTCCTCAATAAGACCCCCTTTGTTGGCCTACCAAACCCTACTGTCTTTATACATCAAGTCAATCTTTATGTAATCCTCCCTCCAGATACCCAAAAACGAAAAAAAAAGAAAAGGCCAACATCTCTTTTCTGTTTATTTATATGGTATTTCAAAATTCTAAGATTTTTTTCCTAAAACATCTGGCCCACATGAAATCAAATCAAAACCCTTGAAGTTTGCTGTCATTACTTATGTTTTGCCTTGTTATTGCCTATGGTTTTTGGGCACATTGATGAGTACTCAATGTCTCAAGTATAATCTATTTAATCATGTCTTTGTTACCAAGACATGACAAGCAATAATGCCTTGCAACTTGTTCTTAGTGGGTGTCTAGAACTGTAAAGAACCAAGCATGAGTAAAATCCTATCATGGTTAATTTTGAATTTGTTTGAAATCATTTCAAGTTTTGGTTTTTTATTTTCAAAAAAATTAAAATTAAAATCAGTTAAGTTTTTATTTTTTACAAAAATATATGGGTGTATGATTATCCCTTTTTTATTTTGAATTTTTTCTTTTGAATGTTTGATTGTCCAGTTTTTATTTTGAATTTTTTCTTTGATAGTGGTTGCTGTGGCGGTGATAGGACGTGGCGATGGCCGGGAGCTGGCAGGTGGCGACGCGCGGTGGCTGTGGCAGTGTTGGGGGAGCGGTGGTCTCAAAACAAAAACCAAAATTAGAAACCTAAAACTCCAAAATGAGAGTTTTCAAAAACAGTCTTGTTTTAAAAAAATTAGTTTTCAAAACTGAAAGGAAAAAAAACTGTGTTAAACGCTTTTTTTTCTTCAGTTTTAAAAACTGGAGAAAAAACAAGAAACCAAAAGGTTTTCAAACAGGACCTTTGTTGTTGACTAATTCTGTTTGCATTTATTTTAGGGACGAGGATCGCTGCTAAATACATTTCAGCGATAAAATAGTATTACTATAAAGTTTAAAAATAACGGCAAAATATTTTCAGTGACAATCTTTGATCACTAAAAAGCAGAGATTTTGTGTAGCAGAGGATCCTTATTCTTACTATTTGCGTTAAGTAATAAGGAATAGTTCTCCACCTTCTTAATCTCACTCTCGAGACTGGTACTACAACGCTAAGGAAATTTACTAGCTAAACTAACTAACTAATGGAGAACTACATTAATAGGAGGATAGTACCAAATTTAATTGCACCAACTGCAAAGAGTTGTGCAAGATTATAGGACACTGGTGAAGATATGAGGAGATGGTCCAATGGAGAGATGCCCAATTGAGGAAGATAAGAGGACCGTTTGTTTATATCGATTGGAACAAGTTGGCGTCACACCATTAAAGAAATTTATGATTTATAATTATTATTACCGATAATGACAGATGACGACATAAAGTTGTTTGATAAGGAAAGCTATATGAGATGATGGCTTTGTCTTTGGCCATCCCCATAACCCAAAAACCCTTCTCTTATTATGGTTTGGATTCTTGTTTGTGTATTTTCTTTTTTTATTTGGCAAACATGACGTTGCTACGTGAACGAAGAATTATTCGCTGTAACAGTTTTAATAACAAACAAAATTTATTGAAAACGTTTTGTCATTGCTAAAATTTATATAACAACCTTTTATCGTTAAATGCGTGTAGTGCCACAGTTCTATTACAACAGTTTTGACATTCTTCACCTTATTTCCTTTACAGCAATGCAAAGGGTACGATTCATGTTTCCTCTCGCTTGCAATCTCCACAAACCCATCTCCAACTTTCTCTCGCTCACAATACGTGTTTCCTCTCGCTCACAATCCCCACAAACTCACCTCCAACTTTGTGACCCAAATCTCCACTAACGCTCACAAATTGTGCATAATTTTTTTGAAAAAAAATATTTCGAACATTTATATTGTCTCGCACACGCACACATTTGCACCAAATAACTAGCGTAACTTAACCAACGACTTTTCAAGTTTGGTTAAAACTTTCTGAATATGAAGTGGGTGTCCATAGTTTTTTCCTACAATTTTTTTAGTGTAGCAGGTGTTGGGTAAGCTTTCAAGTCACCTCCAAAACTTTTTTTCAGATTGTTTTTAGCCAAAAGAGACAGAGACCCCTCTGGATTATGAATGAATAAGTGAGATAGTCTGGAACCCTACCCCCCACCCCACCCCATCCCACCCCGACCCACGAGAGAGAGAGAGAGAGAGAGCAGAAAAATCTCTTTCATTGTGGCTTTGTTGTGACTTGTGTAGGGAAATTAAGAGCGTGGTTGCGAGTCACTGTCCTGTCCCAGCCCAATCCATTGCTTCAGTCAAAATGTACCTGCCTTTCTTTAACTTTCTTCTTCTCAATACATTATATAGAGATGGCCCAGCTCAAGAGTCCTTGTTTTGGCCTGGTTGGACTTGAGAAGCATCATACACTTCACTCATTCAGCTAAATTTTGAGAGCAAAAGGATCAGAATATCTACATCTACTTCACTCAAGTTTCATTCAATGGTTTTGGTTGTGTGCATTAGGTGACATGGGTGCAAAGTTGATTGATTTGTTCATACATGATAGCCATGATGATGCCAAATCTTCATCACACTGTATTGTCTTAGCCCCAAACTCACATGAGCCATTGAGCATCTTCATGATCAAAGTACTCGGACTCTGACTTGATATCCCCGGTGAGGGTTTGCCCGAGATCGGTTGCTTATATAATCTGAGATACGATAAATTTGTAACCGACTACCTACGTCCAACGATTAACATTGATACCGACCCTCCTTGTACTGGTGTAGAAGTTATAACTTCATTGTAGTCTCTCAATAGCTCTTCTGCATCAACTAAAGCCAAAACATAGAAAATCTATCTTCGGCTTGAAAGAAGATCAGCCTACAAAAGGACTTCCTGAACTAATTCCGATAGTACCATAGATCGTGTTAACGCAGAGGAAATGAAAAGGCCGCTCTAGTTTCTAGAATTCATAACTGTCATCCTGACCGATATATCTGGAACGGACAGCTGAGGTTCCATGAAAAGTACCTCACACTTCCGAAGAATGCAGCTGCTCTTGCAAAGTCATAGTCATGGGAGCCTCCCCTACATGCTCCCACTTGATACTATAAAGAGAACACGGATATTCACTATCCATTAGCTCAAACCTTACATGTTGAAAGGGTCAAAATATTCTCAGTAGATGATCGACACGCATATAGCACATAAAAAATCTATGCTGAAACCGAGTGAACAAGCCAAACCAGCCAAGATGTCTTCCTCATTGAAGTCCTAGTCTTCTAGGCTGGATTCTGGTCAGGTGACCCTTACCATTCCAATAAATGGTGCTTCTTTGTCAACCCATGGACACATTATTTCCTCCTGACCACTAAATTAACTGAATCATTGCAAGTTGAGGTAATCAGACAGCGCTATAAGAGATGAGCCAAAATGAGGACCAATTAAAATGGATGGCCATGGACCATGGAATATTGACATCAGATTAAAGAAAGCTTTCCCATTTAGTGTTGATGATGCTCAGTCCTAACTCATTATCTAATCGAATAAGAACATCAAAGTACATGAGCTACATAGTTTGACAAGTGACTTTGTCAAGAAAACGAATAAAGAAGGGAAACAAGAAAAACGAAATGGAAATGGTACAGATATGTTAAACCTCAGTAGAGTGGCAGCCCTTGAAGCAGCAATACTGCAGTTGATACAATGCAGGATTGGGGGCAAGATCACCACCTCATCTTTTTTAGCACCAAGTGGATCAGCAAGTAATAGTACCCGAAATAGAAGTTTGGCACACAACATTGTCTATTAGAATCCAGACGATGCCCGACCAGCGAATATAATCTGTGTTCTCATGGGACATTGATCACTTGAATGGATTGCAACATATCAGATACAGCAATGACCAGGTCACCTGATTTGATCATTCCCCTAGCTTTAAGCAATGAGAAGGTTTTATTGAGGTTGCTTTCCATATCATCAGAAAAGCTCAAGCGGAAGGGTATCAGACCCCACTGCAGATTTAGACGTCTTCGAACAGAAGTAGTTGTTGTAAAAGCAAAGATTGGGCAGTCGGGCCGGCAACGTGACAGGAGAGATGCCATGTGCCCGGTCTTCGTATAAACAAAAAGTGCATCCACTTCTAGGTTGTTAGCTGCAAAATAAAAATCCCCATTGGTAAACCACTAAAGGAAAAAGCCAATTACGAAATCAAAAAGGAAATATTGTAATAACACTAGGATATTAAAAGCATGATATGTTTGCGCCTTGGTAAGCACTTCATTATGTTGTTTGCACCCTGTGAGCATTTTTGGTTTGTCTCTCCACAAGCAATCGAGGTCTCGTTGTCTGATGGCCAATTCTTCTGAGCGTTAAAAGGCTGATAAACATTGTTGGGTTCGTTGTCTGACAGCTTGAGCTTTTAAAGCAAGCGGTTACCTTTAATAATATAGTTCTCGACTTCCATTACCTGTTTATAAAGGTTACATCATAGGAACCTACCTAATGCGCTAGGCACGCCTTATCTTATCCAGAAACAGCATAGAGCAAATATAGAAGGTGTGAAGAAGGTCAAGAGTATGTAATTCATGATCGCCAGTGGCAGTAACAAAGGTCGGGCACCTTTAAAACCCCTCAAATCGTATCAACTGTGTTTTCTTAACCCATCACAAATTTTAGAAGAATGTGGGACTGAACTAAAAAATGCATGACATGTATCACTATTTGAATCCTAAAAGGGAATGAAGAGACGGAGAAGAAAAAAGAGCAATAATTGACATATATACATGAGAAGACAAAAAAGAACTACATAAATGTGCACATCATTGACTCTCTAAAAGGGTATTGATCAAGTATTTTGGGAAAGAGAGAACAAGAAGCAAAGAGCAACAACAACGATCGATTCATTTAACTTTTATCAGACATCTAAAAGATTCCCAAGGAAACCAGCACAGTACAGAATATGAATGCTGCTGAGAGAATATCTAAGAAGCCAACAAGACAAAAAGCCTGCATGTCTAAAACTTTTGGAAAGTTTGTTCCAGCATTCTGACTCCAGGATAACTGCACGAATTGTGATTGTAAT
This sequence comes from Escallonia herrerae, assembly GCA_033070095.1. Classification (NCBI taxonomy): domain Eukaryota; kingdom Viridiplantae; phylum Streptophyta; class Magnoliopsida; order Escalloniales; family Escalloniaceae; genus Escallonia; species Escallonia herrerae. The sequence goes on along the minus strand of JAVXUP010000618.1, from coordinate 176,616 downwards.
GATGAGAAAACTTACTGCAACCATGAGTGGTCACTGAAGGACAGAGTTGCAAATTTTCATACTTTTGTTAACAGATACTTCGGAAACTTTACGAATCATCTCAAAAGTTTCGTTATCCCTAGGTCTTTGGTCTAAGCTGGGTAATGGCTTTGATGATCACAAAGGCAGCTCTCTGTAGTCTGTACTAAACGCCTAATGCTTTGGCATAGACTCCATGCTAGTGTGATTCTGCTTCACAGGTAATATCTGAGGATCGTAACACAATGGACACTTAATCAACAAGACAGTTGAAGACACTAGATGAAGATTATCTTAAAGACCATTTGTTGGATCAAAGATTATATATCTAGGCGTTTAGTGCTTATCTTTTAGCAATTTTGTCTAGTGGGATGGCTTAAGATGACGAGTAAAAGACCTAAGATGGACCTTTGAGGTTTCCTGTCCCTAAACCAACGACATACAAACTCAATAAAGATAAAATCTGGCCCCTAAGGGGTGTAACAATTTCGCTGCATGTGGACCAGATTCATGATTAGATGCACCGTTAACTTCAGGCATGAGATATTTTTCCAACTAACATCACGACTAGTTTTTGCAACTACAGAAGGGGGCTTCCACTAGATTCTTGCAATCTAACAGGCATACTTAAGCAGACATAGTCATACAGACTCTAGCAATCTACTTTGAGCTTTAACATGCAGAACTCTTTCTAAAGCCACAATTCCATACTTGAAGAGAGAGGACTTCTAATTCACTCTTTTGACGGCCATTCCTCTGCAATAAAAGGGCTTCAGGGCACATGGTACCTGTCATTGCGGGGTCGGGGGAAGGTGATGTACACAGAAGGTTGTATTTTTATTCTCTTTGGAGTTGTGAATTGTTGCAAGAGGGAACCAAGGTGAGCTTGAGAGCTTGGTGCACAGTGGGAGACTTTGTCCTAGTGAGCTTGGTTACAATCAGTTTTCTTCACCCTAAGAAGACTAAGATAGTAGAGTAACCCCAAGTGAGGATTCTCATCTGGTAAAGAGCAACTGGGAAAGGTGGAAGGTAAACCATCATCCATCGTCTTGGCTTGAGTTATAAGTTTATTTGTTCCATTGGACCTTGGGTAACACGTTTTAGTGGTGCTTTATCCAAATTAAAACCAAATTTTATGACTGTTATTGCAGTATGTGTCACCAAACCACCTTTGTTAGAATTTAAGAGTTTAGTAACTTTAGAACCGCATGTCTCACAGAGAACATGCACCAAGTAGGAGTTTCCTGTGATGCAAAAGACTCGAAGAGGCTATATGCCTTTGGCGATATAATTATCAAAACTATTTCCCTGTTAAGGGTTATGCTTACATTATCATGTCGATCTCAAAGGAGAATAAGGATGAGAATTAAGTTATATGGCTGAATCACAACTGATAACAATAACAGCAAAGTAAAAATAAAAGGAAAGAACATCCAATATTTAAAAAGTTCTTACCCATTTTAGCAGCAGAGTTGCAAATCTCTTCCGAAATACTGTCTGAGAAAGAAGATGCTATGTCCTGAAGTTCCATAGCTTCGTGTCGTTTCTCTTCCCTCCACCACCTCTCGATTCTCAAACTAACGCTTCTCAATACGGTCAATGCCTTGTCAGGGAATTGGCCCATGGCTGACTCGCCAGAGAGCATTAAAGCATCCGCTCTTTGCCTAACTGCTTCAGAAACATCAGCCACTTCTGCTCTGGTGGGTGTGGGGTATTCAATCATAGATTCAAGCAGCTGGGAGGCAACAATAACAGGCTTATTTAACTGCCTGCACAATTGAACGATCTTTTGCTGCGCTGATGGGACTTGTTCCAATGGGATCTGAGCACCTAGATCACCTCTTGCCACCATAGCTCCATCTGATGCTTGAATAATCTCCTCCAAGTTCTTTAATGAGTCAATGCTCTCTATCTTTGCAATTACAGAAATATCACTGCATCATCACAAGAAAATGCAACTATAATTCATCGTACCCAGAAAATGCTTTGGTAAAGGATTTATCATTTCAACTAATTTCCATACAAGGGCATAATAACAAACTAAAAATTTATACATGCAACAAAACATACAATCGCCACAACAGCCTCCATGACCACTGAAACTAGTGAACCAACAATAATCATCACCAAGTAATTATACTGGCCCACAATCAACAAATTGTGAAACCAGCAAGCTAAGTTTGAACTTGGTGAGGATGACTGTTGTTCAGGTTGAAAACACCCATCAATTCAAATAAAAAAAAGGAAGAAGGGTTGAAAACAACCAGCCAATCCAAAACCGAAATAATCAACCAGGAACAAAATAAAAGAAATCCAAGCCGAAGCAACAGAAGCAATGTAGAGGGACATCAAGAAATTGAAGAGTGTAAACAAAAATGTATACTCTTACCTATCACGTGCACGTGCTTTAATATAGCTCTTAAGATGATTAATCACTTCAGCAGACTTGACAAATGATATTGCAATGAAATCAACACCCTCGGCAATCCCGAAATCGATGTCCAACCAATCCTGAACATGAAACATTACTTGAGAGAGAGAGAAAGCAAGTAAAACTGTTTACCAAAAAACAACCAAAGAAAATGCTTACCTAAAAAGTGACCTGTTGCAAGAACCATCACTATAGACATGCAAACAAGTATGTACAAGGATAGACGTCTCAAAAGGTTTTAGCGCCAGGTACCAAGGTACTCCCCTATTAGCCATGTTATTGATATTAAATTAATGATTCAGGATCCTCACTTCAGTTCTAGTTCTACAGTAACATTCTAAATGATTAACACGTGCATCAGCAAATGCAGTTTCTTATGTTCAGTATGGACAAATGAGTGTCTTCCCATACTCGCATGACTGAACAAGCAGACTCTCTAAAATAAGTATCCTTATTATTGCAGAGGAGCAGCTTCATTGTCGTATCCTCAAGCAACCCGGTCTAGTACAAGAGAAATTGACATGCCAAGCTCATCCATTGCATGCAGATAACGCGTTGATATGTCGTGTGGCCAAGTCCACACCCTTCTGTAAATAAATCCACACCCTTTTGTCACTAAATGGTTTGAGAGTTTCACCAATGCCACTTTATGTGACGAAGGGCGTAAATCTAGCTCCACCCTTTGTGCTATCATTTAGCGTTAGTGCCTATATTGGGCCTTTTGTTCTTAATGAAGGCTCTTGAGTCGACATACACGTACTAAAAAATGTTGTTTTTTTAATACCAGTGGACTCTACTTTACTGCAGCAACAGTTTAAGGAACCTAATTAAATTAATTCAATTGGTAGATGCAAAACCACTGCTAATCGGAAGAGTAAGTTGCAATCTGGTAACACAATTATACACAAAGAGGTGAATGAGCAATTACCGCCCTAGAAATAAAGCCTTTATACCCAGTCCAAGAGTTGGTAGAGCTGATTCTTCTTTATGGAGCATGGCCTGGACCTGGGTTCAAAAGATTTAAGTCCCACCAGTGACAGCGGTTGAGCTCACAGCAAATCACGCTCGCACACAAATCTCCCACATAATCTATATGTATGTTGGTGTAGGCGAGAGTGCGCGCGGGTGTGTATTCTGTGTGTGCCCTGATTATAAAGAACGAGTTTTTAACCCAAGAATTGTATTGGTAACTTAATTACCAAAATATAGCAATTGAAATTTATTTACCCAGATAATCTAGTTGGGGAAATCCGGATGTTCAAACTGCGTTTCCGTAAAAGAAAAAGCACTTTCAAAGCACGTTTTTTGAATAAATTTTCATTGTTTTCTCGAATTGTAATTTTCAATTGAAACTTTGAAGAAAAATAAATAAAATCGTTTTTCCAAACCACGCTTTTACTGAGATGTGTTTTGAAATCTTGTTTTGTATTTCATATTTACAATCCGCTTTCGTCTTTTAGCCCTTTCGCAACTTTTCCTTGCAAACACTTTGGCAAAATGATTCAGTATCCAGTTCCGGCCATTTTCATTTATAATTCTAACTTTCTGTTTTGAAATTAAGATTCATAGTATTTCCTATGCAAATTTAATATTTTTATTATGAAACACGAGATTGTGTTTCATATGGTGGAGATGGGGATGCTATGAGTGCTGCATATGGTGGAGACGGTTGTTGGCCATTGGGGGTACTTGGAGTAGCGCAAATGGTGGAGATTGGTGTTGTCATTTTTTCCCTTGATCATCCTGTTGGTAAACCATATAGTGAAGACAACACTTCGGTGGTGTGGCCATGTGGGAAACTGCCGATGGGCGGTATGTTAGAGGGGGCGTGTTCAGGTAGGGTTGTCGGAAATGGTCTGGCAGTAGCGAGCAGGCAATATACAAGGTTGTGTGGGTGTTTCCGCATTTCCAAGAGAGGTGAGAGAAGAGAAATTGTGTTTTCACTTTTCCTATTTGTTTCTTTTTCAAAATTTATTACAATTACAAAAGAGTACATAAGATCTGAAAACGTGCTATCATAGCGCATTTTCTTTACGAAAACGTGGTTTCAAAAAGAGATTTATCAAACTACAATAGCTGGATAATAAGATTTGATCAGTTAAATTTTGATAAACAAGTAATCACAATACAACTCTTGGGTAAAAAACATAAAGAACAACTCTTGCTACCTATTTATGCTGCTGACCTAACCTCTATTGTAATACATTTCTATTGTGCTTTCTGAGATGTAATAACAATTTTTAAGGTACTTTTTAAACGTAATTGTGGTTCTTTTTATATTCAAATGCATTTTTATGCTCTAATAATGGATACTGATATTAGCTTTGTCGAGATACGTTGAAAATAAAACTTCTAAGTACTGAACCTGACCCATCACATGCCGACTATATTTAATGTAGGACTTATTAGAGAATTTAAGGAATGTAGCAGTTGCTCTCTGCTATAGGAATATAGGTTTTTCTTTTTTTGCATTCTTATACAAGGCAGAGGGCTTCCATCTTTGTGGGGACTCCAGCTTTGCAAAGAATGTTCTCGAATATCCTTGTGGAGTCGAATTCACAGTTTCCGTTTCTCATCCTCAGTCAGATCTCCCTTTTCCTTAGCTCATCACACCTTTTCCTATACGTACAATCGAGCTAGAATACCAGTATGTGTCTATGCTTTTGGGCAGTGCAACCCAATTGGTGATAACTGATGAGCATGCGTTTATCAGTGTGAAGTGTGGAACTATGGGGAAAATTTTAACTCACTTCGTAGAGCTTATTGCTGGCTAGATTTTTGACATGCTTGGATAAATGACAAAAAATATGCTTCATGTTCGGAGTAGATAATCCTCCACCTTTATCACAGATTCACAGTTATCCCTTCCTCATAGAAAAATTCTTTAGGAGTAAGAGTGATGCAATGGATGATAAGTTGTTCTACTGTTTCCTAGCACTTGACCTATCATAGTTGAACAAAGAACAAATTCCAAGGCAGATACTCAGAACCTTGAGCTTAAGAACTCATTTTAAGGAATCAACAGAAGGAAGAACAACGAGCACTAACCTTGGAAGAAACAGTGGGGAGCATGGCATTACGTTCCCGTACCAAGCTCCCATCCCGCCAAAAAGTAAGATTAGCCCGAGGTAGCAGAAGCCCAGGATCAGTACATAAGCACTTGACATCTGGACCAATCTTCTCGATCACCTCAAACCTCACCATCCCGCCGTCAACTAAGAGTTCATCCCCCACTTTAACATCTGTCAAAATTCAGTCCAGGTGATATTGAGTGGCATTTAGCATGTTTCCGTAAACATGCTAGAACAAACAAAACCTACTTAATAAAAACTAATTGTACTATCTGTCAATCAAAAGAGTATCGAGTTATGACCTTCGGCAAAACCATCATAGTTCACGGTAATGGTGCGTTCTGGGCGAGGCGAACCAAAAGCTCGAACGCTGAAAGTCCATATCTCTCCATCCTGCACAAAAAGAGCAGGTCATTAAAACTTGGAAACTACACCAAGACACCTCACCAAAGAAAAATTCTTTGAAGCAGTTTAGATTAGCAATGTTAATGCCCATCTCTCCGGGTGAATTACATAGTCTGTTACTGTAATGAAATGTTTGAACGGTTACTTCACATTTTCAACATCTATTTATTAGCTGGTCATGAAAATTGAAGAGAAAGTGCGATGATCTCTGTGTATAAAAAATATATTTTGACTTGGCCATCACAAAGAAGCTGAGAAAACATGAAGTTGTTACCTTCCTACTCAAATGATGGAATACTACTCCCAACTAAGCATGCTAGTGAACAAAATGAAAAAAATGCGGGAGGAGAATCCCATCTACCTGTATGGATGCAAGTATGCATCTGAGAATTAAGAAACTCTAACCTCCAGATCTAATGACACCGGAATCCGGGTGTGATGATCTCTAACCTTCACATTTTCAACATCTATTTATTAGCTGGTTATGAAAATTGAAGAGAACGTGGGATGATCTCTGTGTATAAAAAATATATTTTGACTTGGCCATCACAAAGAAGCTGAGAAAACATGAAGTTGTTACCTTCCAACTCAAATGATGGAATACTACTCCCAACTAAGCATGCTAGTGAACAAGATGAAAAAAATGCGGGAGGAGAATCCCATCTACCTGTATGGATGCAAGTATGCATCTGAGAATTAAGAAACTCTAACCTCCAGATCTAATGACACCGGAATCCGGGTGAGCGTTGGCGCAACGGTAAAGGTTGCTACATTGTGACCTAGAGGTCATGGATTCTCAACACGGAAACAATTTCTGATGGGAATGGGGGTAAGTCTGCAAACATCAATCCTCAGCAAACCCCGGAGTGGCGGGAGCCTTGTGCACTAGGGCTGCCAGGGATAGAATGGTGAACTATGTTATATGAGTGTTCAACGGAGAGGGTCGGACACTTATCCATACCCATACCTTAGCCAGGTATCACGCAACCAAAACAGACCAACCATGCTAACATAAGCAAGATTATCAGGAGAGTAGGCAACTCCTTTACTGCCAATTGTTAAAATCACATTATTTCAAGAGTCAGAAGATATTTTATGCATTTTGCAGAGTCCATGGAACATAGATCTTAAAGTTTGGTGTCTGTTTGATTTGAATGGCTAAGAGGTGCTTTCGTGTCACAGAAAAGGGCCGGCCCAGTGCATGAGACTCCTGCCACTGTGGGGTCTAGAGAAGGTTCCTCGGTAAGATGTAGCACCCTATTATCATGTTTTGACCTGTGACCTCCATGCCACAGTGAAGATCTTACCATTGCTAAGGCTCACTCTCCAAATATGAAGAATGGAAAATGGATCAAAGAAGCCGAATAGCAAGCCAGTAGAAATGTGAATGATGAAGTCGAAAAATGGCTCCGAAACTTTCATGCACTCGTCAAGTTCTTGGAAGGAAATTGTACAGATAACAAAGTCCGTAGAGTACTTATGATTAAGACAGCCAACAGATTGAAAACATTCGAAGGTACTACTTCTTCTGTATCCTGTTGTGGCACCCTTCTCTTCAAACTTCAATAAACCTGTCACCGCCATAGCTTTAAAGTCTCAGGCAACCGGTGCTCAGAGGGAGAAAATTTGTTTATTTCGCACTGAAGAGGTCAAAACGTGTTAAACAGATAGTATCAACTCTCAAACACAATTTTTACAAAAACAGGAGTCGTCTCAACAGCTATACAGCCGAAGGCAAGAGGCATGCTGTTGAACTTGGTTTTTGACTTCTTCAACAAAACATGAAGTATTAGTCAGGCCCAACAAGTCATTTTCCCTTTAAGCAAATTCAATGATTAATCTACTTCAAAACACAAGTTAGATACCCATGGAGATCAAAATGGTGGAAAAGGTTAAAGAGAAGGTGAAACACTCTCGTGTTATGTGGGAGGCTCTAACCTCAATAACATGTCCGGACAGCATCAAGGGACATCAAAGAGATTAGGTAAGAATATCGATGCACTTGGTTGGCCAGACAGTACAAGTAAATAGGATAGCATATGGTTGCATAGCATAAAAATTAATACCGTGGTATCAATGTAGGACAAAATTTTGAAAAGATAAGGAACGGTTTACTGTCATCCTCCTACCGGATCTCTGCCAGTCGGCAGACTGCGTCCGCTGACCCACAAAGTCACAAACTATTGCCGTAACTCCTCGGGAGAAATTTACAGGGGAAAAAGATGTAGCTCTCAAACTCTCAAGCTTTCTCCAATTTAATTCCAGTTCCAAATTATTCATGAATTGATAAATAATAGGGATTACAACCTCACTTAAATCTTTATCTAAACTTGGACAATAAGAAAACCCTAAAGTGCTAAAATACCAAATCAGACATAGTTAGCTAGCCCAGAAATAGCTATGTCAATGCATGGTCAGCGTGTAGCACAGTAGGCCCTTCAGAATAAACCCTGTTGAGCTCATAATTCAAACATCAAGATAACAGGAAGTCCTGAGGTGGCAAAAGCAGATGTTTATCCAATGTTTGGGATGTGTGCATAGAAAATTTTATGGGTAAGTATCAGGATTTAGGTTTCCTGTTTTCTTCTTCTGCTAGCACGGTCTTGGCTTTATGGATGTAGTCTAGCTTGAAAAAGAGGACAACCACCTTCAATCTTTTTAGATCTTTAGAAAGAATGAGGAATCATAAGATACTGGGAAGTATATGGCCATAGTAATAACAGACACATTATAAGTGAGCTGGATTAACACACGGCCAGGTGTATTAACCAAATGGATAAAATTCAGACTAGATGTAATAGCAACTTCCCCTTTCCAACGACAAAACACTGCAATTTATTCCTCATATCTCATTCAATCACACAAACTAGAACTGATTGAAGTTCTTATATTGCATCTTAAACCCTGATCATTATACATATGTACATATGTACTTCTTTCCTTTCTTAATACGAGTCCCGGTCAAACGTGGCCCTCTACAGCTACTGAATGACACAAAGCACAGCTCCAAAGCACAAGGATCCCGTATAATGCCGGGTCTGGCTGTTTCCATGATACGAACCCATCACCCATATATGCTAAAGGATATTATACAAAGAAACAAGTCTAAAGCAGTCATCTTGCAGTCCCTTGACTATTAAGTAAGAGACCAGGAGAAAAAAAGGTGTATTCTTCGTAAGCACACAGAATTTCCCTCCCATTTATTATTCAAGAAAATTATAGTTCTGATCATTGTCAAGGCTACCGATTGGGATCCAAACTCTAGTCCTAAACAGTTGTATTCCAGAATGACGTTGCCAGTTGTGGACCAAATGTTTTAAAATTGTTTATCGTCATTACAAAGTGCCAACTCTGAAAATACCATTGCCACGTCAGTTGGGATTAACATTCAAAACTAAGATTGAGATCCATATTGCTGCTCTTACGCTAAAATTCTCATTCAATTAGTATCCATAATTTCTGAACTTAATCAAACAAATTAACCAAGATAGCAACGTTCATAACATCAATTCTTAGTCCAAAGAGTTCTACTCCAAAATGACGTGGCGAATTGTGGACCAAGTGTTTTAAACACTGCCTACCGTCATTATACACTGTTTATTCAAAAATGCCATTGCCACATGATTTGCCATTTAACTCTTGAAACTAAGGTCGGGATCCTATCATTACTGTTAGTGTTAATCAATTGGTATCCATAAAAAAGTAACAAATTTAGACTAACCAAACTAACCTAGTTCTATAAATTACACCAATGCAATGCGCATTAGCGGCACATAAAGCGAATGTACCTCGGCTTTAGCAGACGGGGCGCCGCCGAGGTCTCCCATGTGGATCTCGCTGCCCTCGGTGTCCATCATGACGGCGACGGCGTAGCCCTTCTCCTCGTTGAGCCGCCTCACGCGCTCGATTACCAACCGGTGCCACTCGCGCGTGCCGTGACACATGTTGATCCGGGCCACGTTCATGCCGCCCTCCGCCAGCGCCTCCAGCTGCTCCGACCCGCTCGTGGCCGGGCCGATCGTAGCCACCAGCTTCGTCCGCCGCGTGCTGCGGAACCCGTTCTCCTTCAGCTCCGCCTCCGTCACCAAGTCCACCTCGAACGAGCCGACATCCGCCGCCACCACCACCACTCCGCCCCCGCCGCCGCCCACGCCCTTGCCGTTGTCGGAGGTGAGCACGGCCGCGATTGGCCTGCGCGTGCGGGCCTTCGCAACCGGCAACCGGATGGCGAAGGTGGAGAGCAGCGAAGGCTTCGGGAACTGCTTGGGGACCGTGGTGTCGGATAACCGGGAGGAGGGGATGAGGAAGTTGAGAGACTGCGACATCGCTTCGCCGGTGAATCGAACGAAACCACTGCGGATTGGGACTGAAGTAGAAGCTAAGTACGTGAATGTGCGACGGATGGACGGAGTTGAAAATGGAGAGTGGAGATATAGAGAGAAGAATGGCGGAGAGTGCGAAGTGAGGGAGCTTCGAAGTAGTCGCCCGATGTGGAAAGTAGGAGGGACAGAAGGTGCAAATGCCAAATAATTAGTAGTCCTGTTGGATGCTTTGGGGATGGATCTTCCCTCTTTCTAAATGTGGTTTGTTTGAAGGTGTACTTTGTGACCAATTACCTTTTGGGGAGTGTGTGAGTTTCTTCCTTTTTTTTTTTTTTTCCTCCCTTCTTTTTTTAGAAAATTCTTAGGAAGTAGTCAAGGGATATGTTGTAACCTATGTATAAAAGGTACAATCATGTAGATCGGCAAAGAATTGTTGGCATGTCAGGGATTGTTAATATGACCTCAAAACTAGAAACGAATTCAAGTTGATCAGATCAATCAAGTTAAGTCCTTCAAATCGCCCAACTTTAACTGTTTAAATCGCGAATTCAGTTTGATAAAGAAATTATGCAATTGGTGTTTACCCTCTTTGATGATGCATGATAGTCTATAACAAAACCCTTTCTTTCTTTTAGCACTGCGAACACATCGAGCCTAATCCTAAAGGAGAGGCAAAAAGGGTGCTGATGTGCGGCTAATGAGGATCAAACCTCGTCAGCAACGAAGGTGTTATAGTTGCAATGAAGTCATTGAGGAACATCCGAGGGTACGAGCCATGTGGGCGAGGAAGTTGAAGATGATCAAACGATGCGTTTGGCCTTAACAGTGCTAATGAACGGTACTGTCTAATTTTGAGGCCTTGCAGGTTTTAAAGCTTCAAAGCATATGATCGGAGTAACTTGTTTTTCATTTCTTCATTGATTTTTCTCCTACGTACTTGATGGTTATGTTGTGTACATGTCTAGATGCACCCTTTTGATGCAATTTTCCAAATTCATGTATATTTGGCTTATTATTTCTTGCGTTCCTATTTTGGTAGTGGTACGCTGATCTGACAACCAATGAGCAATGCATTAGAAGAAAAGTTGTATGTTATTCTTTGATTCACTTGATTTAGCTTTGCAGTACAAGATTTGGTTTCTTAGCGTGCATGTGCGTGTTTATGTGAGAGAGAGAGAGAGAGAGAGAGAGAGAGAGAGAGTTGTTCACTGATGTAAGTTCAACTTTGACAATTTTAACTTTATCGACCAAGATCTTGATCCATGGCTTCGATTATGACAACATCACCTCTATTACATATTTCCTTATGATATGAATTCAGATACGTCAAGGGGGAATAATTAAGGAGCTTTAACTACTTATCCACAGCATAATCCTTAACAGACCGTCCAATAACAGAGTTGATTGAGTCAGCACACACGAGAGAACGTGTGTGATGAATAAACACCCAAAACTCACATGAAATATGTATGTAAACCTACGGCTCGTAAAAGGAGCAAACTTGGTCCAACTATGATTTATACCCAACTGATCTTGAATGCAACCATGAAGAATACAATCTCAATGCAAGATTAAGCATTTTATAAAATGGTGATCTTCTTGATAAGATTATGTTATGCATGTTGCTCTTGAATAGGAACTACAAAGGTTTTCGATGTGGCAAGGGAGCTCCGTGATAGGATTGGGCCTTTTTGTACAGCAATGATGTTCTAAGTAAGCTTAAGCTTTCAAAAGCTCTCAAACAAATATAATGAACATAGCCTATAAAGCTGTGTACATTCAGATGTCTGGTGGCAACAGACTCATAGCTAAATGGGATCTTGAAGGAGTTATGATTCGGGGAATTAAGAGTAACAACTGTTAGGGATTAAACTACCTTGAGTAACTTTGTATGATGTAGAACGCGCACGAAATAGATTAGTCACTTGGATGAAAAGGTAGACTCATTTATATAAGGAAACTTAAAGCGTGCCAACTTAGGTTGCTTGACAAAAGGGACAACGTCTACCCATAAAATCTTTACATGTAAGCACAAAGAGAATGACGACAGTACTCCATTCGCACACCTTATAACCTCATGACCAGTTCTGCAACACACTGCCTAATCAAAGTTGCTTTACTCTTTCCATCCATCTTGGGATAATTGTTACACCCTGTTGCAGCTAAAAACTGGATCGGGAACGACACCAGAAATAAGGCCTGCAAAAGAGAACACGGAGTGACCGCCGGGTGGGGTACCGCCGGGTGGGGTTCCGGCAGGGGAACGCTCCGATGCTTAAGTCAGAGATGGCTAACAATGTAGAACTCTGAAGAAGCAGTAAGACACAATGTGTGATTGTGTGTGAACCTGTCTTTACCTGAAGGGCTTGACCCCTTTATATAGTGGTAGAAGGAGGAGTCCTAGTAGGACTGGGCTTTGACCAACTCTAATTAGGATCCGGGAGGAACTCGTGTCAATCTGAACTGATAGAGTCAGAGCCTCTTTAGGATTCTGTCCGGTGATTGATACGGTAAATGCCATATCAGTAATGAGCCAGTATGGGTTACGTGTCATAACTGCCACGTGTCGTCCGTAGATTGGAAGGATATTTTTAGCTATATCATATGCCCCATGCTTTTACCAGCGTTTACTGAAGCGGGTGGAAGCACACTTTTCCCACTGGTGATAGCGAAATATGCCAAAAAGCAGGATCGAATCTGTTTGCCCCCATTTCAAATATTTGAAGAGTTCTCTGCTCGGACATGGTTCTGTTCGGATGGAATTCTGCTCGGGCATGAATCTGTTCGGACATGGTTCTGCTCGGACATGGTTCTGTTCGGACAGAGTTCTGCTCGGATGGGATTCTGCTCGGGCATGAATCTGTTCGGACATGGTTCTTTGAAGAGTTCTCTGCTAGGACATGGTTCTGTTCGGACAGAGTTCTGCTCGAATGGAATTCTGCTCGGGCATGAATCTGTTCGGACATGGTTCTGCTCGGACATGGTTCTGTTCGGACAGAGTTTTGCTCGGATGGGATTCTGTTCGGACAGAGTTTTGTTCGGCATTTGTCACTCTACTCGGGCAAAGTGTTCGGACAGAATTCTGCTCGGCCTTTGTCACTCTGCTCGGGCAGAGTGTTCGGACGGGATTCTGTTCAGACAGAATTCTGCTCGGCCGTTGTCACTCTGCTCGCACAGAGTGTTCGGACGGGATTCTATTCGGACAGAATTCTACTCGGCCGTTGTCACTCTGCTCGGGAAGAGTGTTCGGACGGAATTCTGTTCGGCCAGAATTCTGCTCGGCCGTTGTCACTCTGCTCGGGCAGAGTGTTCGGACGAGATTCTATTCGGCTAGAATTCTGCTCGGCCGTTGTCACTCTGCTCGGGCAGAGTGTTCGGAAGGGATTCTGCTCGGACAGAATTCTGCTCAGCCGTTGTCACTCTGCTCGGGCAGAGTGTTCGGACGAGATTCTGTTCGGACAGAATTCTGCTCGGCCGTTGTCACTCTGTTTGGGCAGAGTGTTCGGACACGATCCTGCTCGGGCAAGATTCTGTTCCGACACGGTCACTCTGTACGCGTAGAGTGTTCGGACACGATCCTGCTCGGGCAAGATTCTGTTCCGACACGGTCACTCTGTACGCGTAGAGTGACTGTGTCGGCCATTACCTTGGTTCCCTCCACGTGTCTCTTTCTCCATTAATGTCTTTGAGCGGGAATTGAGAATTTTCAAGTTTCTCTACTCTTCAGCTTGTGACACGTGTGTGGTGGATGAACCGTTGCGTTTCCCCAGAAACAGTTACATGGGGTTTCTCTATAAAATGAACTTTCAGTTCATTTTTTCTTCACTCGAAATTTTTGGAAGCACACTACTCTTCAAGTAAGTCTTTTTGCTTTCTTCTTTCTGTTCAGCACTAATTTTTCACAGTTTGGGTAGAAAACATGTCCGAAACTTCAACGTCTGTTTCCTCGTCCGAAGAGAGTAGTTCATCTTCGAGTTCAGAACGAGTTCCAACTTCAGGAAGTGAAGTTGGAACTTCAAATCCACAACTACCACTAGCTTCAACTTCCCATCCATTCCAACCTTTAACTTCTCAACCATTACCACCTTCATCTTCTCAACCTTCGCACTCTTTGTCTAGAAAAAACGCCTTAGGAGATGTAAAGGATCAAGCTGACGATAAGGCTAATCCCAAACCTTGGTATACTGCTAACGAGAAGTCAGGCAAGATGTCTACCGAAGATTTGCAGGATTTAATTCGGGAATATCCTCTTCCCGAAGGTTGGTATGCTCGTCTTCCTGGTTTGCAAGAACCAGCAAATTATGGAACCAAGTTTGAAACTGGGATATATGAAGAGCAGGTGAAGTCTGGGTATAGGCTTTCTCTCCACCCCTTTGCTCTTCGTTTCTTCGAGCATTATCGCATGGCTCCCGGGCAGCTTGTTCCAAATGGTTGGAGGAAGCTTTCCGGCCTTATATATTTGGTCCAGATTTCAGGCTACAAACCAGATGCAACAGATTTTATGAGAGTGTTCTTCCAAATCTGTTTCGTCAAGGGAGTCGCCAACTACCCGGGATGGTATTACATTCATAGTAGGCAACGACTCTTAAAGGGAGGCCCGAAGTCAAATAAAGGCTGGCATTCTAGATACTTCTTCGTTGGCCACCTGGATAAGGGGGAGCTTCCCTTTGATAGAGACTGGAATCCATTCTATAAGGATTTCGAAAATCCTGGCAAGCCTACTCCCAACAATCTGACTAAACATATACTTAGTCATATTAAGCTTCGAGGTGGTCTTTGCATAGATGAGCCTCTTTCGGAGGAGCAACTGGAGTGGGCGAAGATCATTCCTCTAAAGCCTATTCCAGCTGGTCTTCAGATTCCTTCTCCTCCTCCCGCTATTCCTAGCATGTCATCTGCCGAGACCGTTCCCCTAGGTGTGCTTTATGGAAGTCTTTGATTTCAATTTGGTTTCAGTATTCATTCCCGTATTGATTTCTACCTTGATTGCAGAGATGGCTAGCGGAAGTAGAAAATCGCCCCAAGGAGGTTTTCTTGGCGTTCTTCAGAAGGCCAGGGGGAAGCGAAAAGAGAAGCGGCCAACTGTGGAGTTGCCCCATGCTCCTAAGAGGACTAGAGTCACTCCTCCAGAACGTTCTCCATGCATCTTAGAGCAAGTGTCCATTGATGACGATCCGATCTTTCGACCACGGTGGACACTTAGGCATGATGACCTTGGGATGCCGGATAGCCAGGTCTCGGAGCAGCATCTTCTTCATGGAATTCTACCTCGAGACAAGGAGGTTTTCCAGACTCAGACACACGAGACCTTTGCCTGCTCCTTTGCCCAGGCTGTCTATACGGTAATGTCCTTTGTCTCAACTAAGTTTCTGTTTTGTTTTCAACTTTCATTTAGCTGATGGTTCCAATCTTCATTCCAGATGTACGCTAGCGGATCTGAGATGCTTTCTCGCTTTGAGATGGCAAGGCAAGTGGCAGCAGATGAGGCTCAACAGAAGAGGGAAGCTGTTAAGGAGGCACAAGAAGCTTCTCATCGTGCTGAAGAGCTGATCAAGCAAGAGGTAGATCATCTTGCTCAGATTGCGACTCTAGAGAAGAGGCTGGAGCGAGTCAAGAGGAAGGCAGCAGAAGAGGTAACCAAGGCTTGTGACCAAGGCATCCGCGACTTCTTGGATGTAAACGCTGGGGACGAATGGCTCAAGAAACGTGCGGATGACGGCCTTAAGATTTACGAGCTTGGTTTTGCGAAGGCCAAGGAGATATTTGCGGAGCGCTTTCCTGATATCCCCTTGGATGACTTTGTTCTGCCTACGGTGATATCTCCGTCTGGAGAGACTGTTCTGCCATCAAAGGTAGGTGATGCTGCAGCTTCTCATCCTCCAGGGGAAGGTCCTTCTGGTGATGCCCCCGAGCCTTAGATTTTAGCCTTTGTATCTAGGCTTTTTGCTTTATACAGACAGAGAATTTTGATGCCCGTTCAAGGGCTTATTGTAAAACTCTTTATCTTTTATTTATGCTTTACTATGTGTTTCTCATGGTTTATCTTTACCATTCACACAGTATTATTGATTTTTACTTTGGCTCAAACCCTTTATTCGTCACTTAAAGAGTTGGCAAAAAAGTCGAGCACCCTTGCTCGGCCTAAATTTCGAAGAAGCAAAAGTTTTTGTGGAGTGACGGTGCCCCCATTAACTTTTGTTTCTTCACGGATTCAGATTTGTAGCTAATCCGTTTGGCCTACTCTTGTATTTTTATAAAACCCAAGAGTGTTCGGCCATCACTCTGTTTAGTTGGTCACTCTGTTCGGGCAGAGTGTTCAGCCATCATTCTGTTCAGACAGAATGTTTTGGCGAAGTTGATCACTCTGTTCGGGCAGAGTGTTCGGCCATCACTCTGTTCGGACAGAATGTTTTGGCTAAGCCCACAATAATACCGAGAGCAAAAATAACTTTATTGCTCGAGCAAAAGATAAAGTTTACATTGGATTGCTTAACAACCCATTTATTTAAAATTATCTTTCTAAAGACAATTTTTAAAAGATTGGGGTTTTGATAAGGTCTGGGCCCTTATCCTCATGAAAAAGAAGTGTCTTGCCTTGAGGCAAGATGCTACTACGCGACGCGTTGTTTTATAACAACGGATCGTTCATGGGCTTGAGTCCGAACTTCTTCTATCAAATCAAGATTTCCTCTGAGTCTAATTTCTTTGCCTTCTTTGGTCGGCACGAAGTTACGTAGCACTGACGAGCTATAGTCTGGTCCCCTTTCACCTCTCTAATCCCGTGTTCCGTGGGGAACTTCATCTTGAGGTGATAAGTTGACACTACAGCTTGTAACTGATTGAGTGCTGGTCGTCCTAATATGGCGTTGTATGCTGAGGGGACCTTGACCACCACAAAATCAAGTATGAAGTTGGCTTGTGCCGGAGGTGTGCCAATCGCAACTGGGAGTGTGATAATACCTTCGGCTGTTACTGGATGATTGGAGAATCCATACAACGGAGTATCCATCTTTCGGAGACGGTCTGTTGGAATGTTCATCTTCTTGAATGCATCGTAAAATAAGATTTCTGCAGAACTTCCGTTATCTATCAAGACACGTTTTACATCAAAGTTTTCAGCTCTAATTGTGATGACTAATGGGTCATCATGAGGAGTTTGTATGTCCTTTGAATCTTCATCGGAGAAGGTGATCGCTGCTACGGGTACTGTCTTCGATTTCTTATCCGGGGGCTGACTCGTTATGTATACTTATCTGGCGTATGCTTTTCGAGCCCGTCCTGATGAACCTCCTGCGGCTAATCCCCCAGATATAGTGTTGATTATACCCGTAGTCTCTTCCCGATCTTCTCTTTCTTCCATGGCCGGAGGTGTCTGTTGTCTTTCTTCTTTAGGAGCTACAAACTTTCTCAACTGGCCACGCTTGATAAGGGCCTCAATTGCTCATTTAAGCGACCAATAATTGTCAGTTTTGTGGCCATGATCGTTGTGAAAGTGACACCATAAATCTTTGTTCCGTTTATTTGGTCGAGATTTCAGCTTGTCCGGCCACTGGAGAGCCTTAATGTCCTTGATCTCGTGAAGAATCTGTAATGGTTTTGCATTGAGGGGTGTCAGATTTTCCAAGCGAACGGCTCTTTCGGACGCCGTTCATCATACTTGGAACATTTTGTCGGCTTTCCTCCTTGGGGAGGAGTTAATTCCCGAGACCGTTTCTTCTGTTCTTCCTTCTCTTCTCCACGCCGTCCTCTGTGTGTCTCCAGGTATTCTTCAGCTTGAATATATTTGTTAGCCTTCTCAAGAAGGGCTTTCATATTACCTGGAGGACTTTTGTTCACAGAGAATGCGAACTTGGATGTGGGTCGAAGGCCTCGGAGGAATGCAGTATACTTCACGGACTCGTCCAAGTTATCAATTTCCAAGGTGGCTGCGTTGAATCGTCCGAGAAAGCATGCCAAAGACTCGTTTTTCTCTTGCACAATGTTCAGCAGACTCGCCGAGTTCTTTCTTCGGGAGCGACTGCTTACAAAGTGTTTTTGAAAGAGATCCGATAATTGGCCGAAGGAGTAGATGGACCTTGGTTGTAGAGATTTGAACCATGCATGTGCTGCTTTCCTTAGAGTGGTAGGAAAGGCTCTGCACATGACAGCGTCTGAAACCTGGAGGAGTAGCATGTTTGTTTGAAACTGGTAAACATGTTCTCCTGGATCCCCAGTCCCGCCGTAGAGGTCACATTGAGGCATTCGAAAATTGGGAGGTAGCTTTGCCTTCTCGATGGCCTTCGACAACGGATATCCAGATTCATCCCTTGGGCGAGATTGTTCTGGAGAACGATATCTAGGGACCACCTTCCAGGAGTCCCGTTCTTGGGAACGAGACTCAGGCGTCCTCTTCCTGTGGATAGATCTTCGAGGGGTCTCAACTCTGGCGGCCTGTGCGGGAGAGGAGTTGGTACTGTCTTCGACTGAAGAATCGCGATGATAGCATGATCCACTCCTGGTTACGTGATCTCCGCTCTTATCTTTGGGATTGTAAGTTGGATTGGCCGTTGATTGGTATTTGCAGCCGTAACTTGATCTGGATGTGAGACGAAGATGAAGATCGCCGGGGTCAAGATGAGAATGGTAAGTGGATGGAGGAGCCACCGCCATGTCGAGCTTTTGTTGAAGAGTGTTCACGACATCTTTTAGCTCGTGGATCTCTTTTGTAAGTTCGGCATGGGGTGTTTTGAATAACTTACGGTTCAGGCGATGACGAAGGTCCCCGTTTTTCAAAGTAGACGTCGGAGAGTGATTTCTTTGAGGTCTAGCTTCTGATTCGGGAGTTGCAGATGTTACGTTAACATGTGCATCTTCCGCATAATCGGTATGACGACATGAAGGTGTCGAACGGTGGTCACGACTGAGTCGACGAGAGCTGCTCGTTCGGGCGTGACGATGTGGAGAACAACTATGTGAAGAGTCGCTAGAAGAAGAATGATTGGCCATGTTCCCTGTAGTGGTCCCACGGATGGCGCCAATCTGTTGCAGCTAAAAACTGGATCGGGAACGACACCAAAAATCAGGCCTGCAAAAGAGAAAACGGAGTGACAGCCGGGTGGGGTTCCGGCGGGGGAACGCTCCGATGCTTAAGTCAGAGATGGCTAACAATGTAGAACTCTGAAGAAGCAGTAAGACACAATGTGTGATTATGTGTGAACATGTCTTTACCTGAGGGGCTTGACCCCTTTATATAGTGGTAGAAGGAGGAGTCCTAGTAGGACTGGGCTTTGACCAACTCTAATTAGAATCTAATTAGAATCTGGGAGGATCTCATGTCAATCTGAACTGATAGAGTCAGAGCCTCTTTAGGATTCTGCCCGGTGATTGATACGGTAAATGCCATATCAGTAATGAGCCAGTATGGGTAACGTGTCATAACTGTCACGTGTCGTCCATAGATTGGAAGGATATTTTTAGCTATATCACACCCTAATCCACACACCCATTTACTACATATCTACTTACCTTTTTGCGACTTTATTAGGATAATCAATCACAAAAGAAGATTGTTTTTTGTGTTCATCTGTTCATAAGATGGTGGTTCGTATTAAGAATGTTAGCAAGCAAGTGGCAAATACAACTGCATCAGCTTCTCTTTATGATCCAATTACCAAACATGAAGGGCCTACACTTGGAGAATTAGATCTTAACGATGGATTTGAGCCTGATGAACCAGTCATTGAAAAAGAAAAAAAAAGAAGAAGAGACTAATATCCCATCGATGGTATTAGAGCAACTATGCACCCATAATGGTTGCTAATTCAGCTTGTGTTTGAGCTAGTTAATAGTTTATCAACACATGTCCCAGGTGTAGCAAATATCACCGATATGGCAAACCCATCCATAAGTGTTCGAATGTAGCTTGCATATTGCATATTTCATATTTCAACCGCTCTAATTTCAATTCAAGTTCCACCAACTTTTACTACTTCCATTGATGGGAAGATTCGCACCTCCTCTTACTACCGCTAATCTTTTACGCTCTCTTTCTGCTCCCAAACCCTAACACCTAAGTGAATAACTTCACCAAATAAGAGGTGTTAGCCTTGCATAAACAGATGCAGCAACGTGGAAGCAATATAGCAAAACATAAATACAGTTATGAGCCTAGATATATTATGCAAATAGCAGATTCCCTTTATCTGGTTACATGGCTCCTAAGTTTAGTAGGTTTGATAGTCGCCAAGGGAACGAGCACAAGCACATTAACAAGCTCATAAATTTACCTAGTGTTGATGGTTAAGATCAAAATATGCAAGTAAATGAGTTCTAGAAACCTCTCATAGACAAAGCCTATGAGTGATGTCATTATCATCTTCCTGCATGTGGTGTAACCTCGTCAAACGACCTAGTATGCAAGTTTGCTGAAAATTCTTCTTGGTTGTTGAATAGTTGTTCCTTAGCACCATAGATTGCAAAAGCGCAGCATCATGGAGAAAATATGCCAATGTAAATAAACCGATTATATGAGAGTCCCCTCTAGTGAGGATGTGCATCAAGAGAATACTATGAGGATTTAAGTTGCACATAGTCAATGATATCTTCTCGGATCATAGTCCTGTACCAAAACCCTACAAAAGTTTGAACAATGCAGTGCAACACCTGAGAAGCAAAGGCATGAGGCCAACAAAATTAGATCTACCAGCCTACGACTACATTCTACAATATGTGGAACGCCAATATCTCTATGGCACAGATAAATCCTTTGAGGAGGTGAAAAGTAAGGTGGACGCAAACCTAAGTCGGTTCCTGATTTCTCGTGCCCCATCGTGGAGGTCTTATCTACTGTTGAGAAGTGGGTCAAGTAGGGGCAGCTACAATTACATGGAGAAAGGACCCTAGCAGGAGCATCACAATAATTTTGTGCTAAATCCTTAACCTAAACCCTAAGCAGCTATCATACATGGCCAACGGTTATACTTTTAAGCGAGCCTTCAATAAGAAGCTATCAAACATAAGCCTTAAGTCATGGAATCCATCACGAGCGAATGCGCTAATAAACTATTGCCAAAATCATGAGGGTGAGGAGTAGGTTAATGTTGTTGGAAGCGTAACGTGATCACAGAAATTATAATTTGAACAACATCAATATTTGTATATATCGACACAAAATTCTAATACAAAAAACACTCTTAAACGATATTTGTATCTCTCACAACTTGGTGTTTCAACGCTCTCTCTCTCTCTCTATTTTCGCAAGCTACTGCTTTTTCTTTCTTTTTTTAATGGATCATTTGCACATAAAACCCTATAGTTTGAGGGTTTGTGCGCATTTCACCTCACTATTTCAATTTTGGCGCAATTCATCTTATTGTTCATTAATTTGTGCTCAATTTACCAATTGACGGGCTGAAATCTAATTTTTTGGATGTCCGTCAATTTCTTAGGGACAAATTCGTGACTTCAATCCTCCAATCCACCTTGGCAATTACATGTCCCCTCACCAAATGTTAGCCTAATCAAAATCGTCCACTTGTGCAACCCACATCACCATTGCCCAACACAAAGTCTTTGACCTGCAAAATCCAAAGCTCTATGGAAAAGGGCGAAGGCGATGGTAGAGACAGATGTCAGTCCCTCCCGCGCAGTCCAAATCCAACCACCGTAGAACCCTCAAACCCTCAGCAGCATTATCGCCGTCCAAACCCCACCACCTCAGCACCGTCCAACCCATCTCCATCACAAAGTAGTTCAACTCCCACCATCACAGAGTCATCCAACGCCCCCCAAGCGCCAGTCCTTCAAACCCTCAACGGTGCTAGCGCAGTCCAAGCCCAACTCTCGATGATGACGTCGAACTCCGTCTTCTCCTTGACGACGGCAGATCCTTCCACAATGGCACCGGGAGCAGCGACGGTAGCCGGTGCGAAACCCCACCACCATAGCGTTGTCTAACCCACCTCTATCACAAAGTTGTTCAACCCCCCACCATCATAGAGTCATCCAACGCCCCCCACATGCCAGTCCTTCAAATCCCCAACGGCACCATCCAAACCCAACTCTCGATGATGACGTCAAACTCCGTCTTCTCCTCGACAACGACAGATGCTTCCATGGCGGCGCCGGGAGCAGCGATGGTAGCGTTGGCGAAGGCGACGATGGTGATGTTGAGCCTGTCCTTGAAGTATTTGACAAGCTCTACGCGTCAGTAAGGGATTGCTTGGAGATATCGTTGCTAAGGGCAACCACCTTCTTGGGGGAGTCAACAGCGAAAATAGGGCGTCAACAACAGAGTGCGATTAGGAGGTACAATGAGTTGAGGCCTGAGGTGTTCGAAGGAGAAGAAGGCAGATAAGGCGAGAAAGAGAGCAGGGGAGGAGGATGCAATGCCGACACTGGCAGAGGTGAAGATGCCTTTGGGGGAGTTGAAGAGGCTGCGGAAGGTTAGGATCAGGTTGGACAAGAGGCTGAAGTGGGAGATTGAAGGCTGATGTGGCTCCAACTATGTTTCTCTCTCTAAAATTATAGAGAAAGAAGAGAAAGTGAGAGAGAATTCTGAGAATTTGAAAATCTGAAGTCCTCCAAATGAATTCTCAAAACTTCTATTTATAGAGGTTGAGATGATGATGTCATCAGGCGACATGTGACGCTCCCCAGGAGTGACACATCACCGAGGGGTCCACAGCTGCCGGTGCTCCACGGACTGTCAAATCGCATATTCACTCGGCCTGCCCCGCACAGCGTCACTCTGTCTGTCTAGAAAGACTGGCTCCCATAGCGTCGGTGTGGCCAGAGAACCCCCTTGATCTAGCCACCAATCCAAGCCCTTGCAGAGTCCCACCGGCCTGGCAGCGGTGGGGAAGACCCGAAGCCCAGCTGCCAGGTGGACTAGGCGTGATGCCCTCTGAAGACCTGCTTCCGTCTCGGAGTGACCTGGGGGTCATAGTCCCTAGGGCCTAGGGGTGCCGACGCGAGCCCCCAGTACCGGAGCACGTAGGCTAGTCACGCCGACACCCTGGCAGAGATAGTGTCCTGGAGGAGTCGCATATCCCGCGGGTGAGTCCTTGTGTATGAGCACTCGGAGCGCGTCAAGGTAGCATCCTGGAGGAGCCGTCTACCCGATGGGCCAAGGTAGCATCCCAGAGGAGCCGTCTACCTAGCAAAAGGGGAGTTAAAAATCTCCCTAGAGGAGATAGTGTCTTGGAGGAGTCACCTATCCCCCAGGTGAGTCCTTGTGCCGGAGCACTCGTAGCGCGTCAAGGTAGCATCCCGGAGGAGCCGTCTACCTGGCGAAAAGGGAGTTGAAAAGCTCTCTGGCGGAGATAATGTCCCTGAAGAGTCGCCTATCCCCGCAAGTGAGTCCTTGTGCCAGAGCACTTCGAGCGCGACAAAGCATCCCGGAGGAGCCGTCTACCTGACGGGCCGAGGTAGCATCCCAGAGGAGCTGTCTACCTGGCAGAATGGGAGTTAAAAAGCTCCCTGGTGGAGATAGTGTCCTGAATGAGTCGCCTACCTCGCGGGTGAGTCCTTGTGCCAGAGCACTTGAAGCGTGTCAAGGTAGCATCCCGAAGGAGTCGTCTACCTGACGGGCCTAGGTAGCATCCCGGAGGAGCCGTCTACCTGGCAGAAGGGGAGTTAAAAAGCTCCCTGGTGGGGATAGTGTCCCAGAGGAGTCGCTTATCCCCGCAGGATGCTACACACTCTGGAGAGTGAGTCAAAGTTTTTTCCACATCCAGGGCAGGGTGCATGGTGTGGTGATTAAGAGTGGTGCCCGGGGGGTATGTAACATGATTGTGGCCCACGGGCGTCGCGGGACAATAGCTGGAGCCAGGGCACGTGTCATGGAGATGGTACATAAGCGCGGTGAAGTGTGTATGGTGCCCGGGGGCACGGTAGTGTGACAGAGAGCCAGGGGCGCAGCTGTATCAGTGACGCAGTGCATAGGCGCGGTAGAGTGTGTATGGTGCCCGGGGGCACGACATTGTGACAGGGAGCCTCAGGATACAGCTGTATTAGCTCCGCATCACATAGGCACTGCGGAGTGTGTATAATGACAGCACGCGGACAACGGGGGTAGCTGCGACAGCGCGCGGCCGTAGGTAACGAGCGTCGCAAAGTTGGCGCGCGGGCAATGACGGACGTCACACGACCACAAGTGATGGGCATCGCGAAGCTAACGCGCGGGCAACGGTGAGCGTTGCGTGGATGACTCACGGCCACAAGCGACAGTCGTCGTGGCTATAAAACGGGGCCGAGAGCGATGGTTGTCGTCACTACGAGCGATGGTTGTCGCAGCGACGAAGCGTGGCCACAAGCGACGGTCATCGCGATTACAGGTGACAGTCATCATTGCAACTGAGCGCCGCCACGAGCTACGGTGGAGACTACGACACGCAACTGCGAGTGATGGTCGTCGGTCATCAAGGTAGGTGGTCGACCCCCCTAACGTGGCCGACCCCTTAGGGTGGCCGCCCCCTAAGGTGGCCGACCCCCTTAGGTGGCAGACCCCTTGAGGTGGCCGACCCCCTTAGGTGGGTGACCCCCTTAGGTGGCCGACCCCCTTGAGGTGGAAGGCACGCCTTAGGTGTTTCACGAGCAATTCACGTGACTTGAGTATGTGTCGCTTTGACCTGCTTGAGAGCGTTGAAAAATTGACCGTTGAACACGTGACGTGTTGCGGAAGACGGGACCCCTGGCGGGTCCTCGGGTGAGACCAAAGTAAGTTGGGAACATTATGTTACTCGTTTGAAAACGGTGGCAAACGAGATGAAAAGAAATGGAGAAACTCTTGATGATGTGAGGGTAATGGAATAACTCTTACGTTGTCTTACTAAAAAATTTGATTATGTTGTCACTATCATTGAAGAATCGAAAGATTTATCTCAAATTTCTAAAGATGAGCTTGTGGATTTTCTTCAAGCTCATGACCAAAAAATACACCAAAATAAAAATAGTAGTAATTTGAAGCAAGCTTTGCAAAGCAAATTATATGTAGGTGAAAACCAAGTAACAACAGCCACTGACAAGGTAAAGGAAATCATAGTGACTATAAAGGTGGCTATAGAGGTGGACGTGGTGCACGCGGTGGACTAGGACGTGGTAGACAATCTTTTGAAAGAGGCCAAACAAGCAATGGCTATCAAGCATATAGTCGTGGTCGAGGATTTAGAAGCAGAGGTAAAGGCGGATTTCAACAACGAGGCGATAAATTTCAGTTAAAATGATATAATTGCAACAAATATGGTCTTTTTAGTTACGAGTGCAGATCAACTCCTAAGATGGAGGGAACAACTAATTTTGCAATAGCTGAAGAGAGAAATGTGGAAGATGCTATTTTTCTCACTTACAGAAGAAACAAAGAGTGCAGGAAAAATATTTGGTATCTGACACTAGTGCCAGCGATCACATGTGCGGCCGAAAAGAGTTATTCACGGATTAAGATTAGACTATCAAAGGAGAAGTTACTTTCGGAGACCCGTCAAAGATTCCAATCAAAGGAAAAGGTAAACTTATGATTACCTTAAATAATGGAGACAAAAAATATATATAGGATGTTTATTATATATCAGCATTAAAAAGCAATATTATCAGTCTGGGTCAGCTCTTAGAAAAGGGATATGGCATACATATGAAGGATTACTCTCTCATTATCAGAAACAGAGATGGAGAATTAATCGCCGAAGTTGAAATGACAAAAAATCGTCTTTTCACACTTGATATTCTAACAGAAATGATGAAAAGCATGAAGTCCGTCATTAAAGATGACTCATGGTTATGACTTTTAAGATTTGGTCATCTTGGTTTTACCGGTCTAAAGTTGTTATCGAGAACAAAGACGGTGAATGGTCTGTCAAAAATTAATGAACCAGATCAGTTATGTGAAGCTTGCGTTAAAGGGAAACAACACAGGCAAAGTTTTGAAGTTGGAAATTCCTGGGGAGCTAGAAGGCCACTACAGATTGTGCACTCAGATATAGCTGATCCATTTGACATTCCATCACTTGGTAGAAACAGATACTATCTTACTTTTATTGATGATTTCGGTAGAAAGAGTTGGGTGTATATTCTTAAAGAAAAATCGAAAGCCTTTGATAAATTCATGGAATTCAAAGCAATGGCTGAAAAATATATTAGACAGTATCTGAAGATACTCAGGTCTCACAAATAAGACGAATACACCTCGAAATTATTTGAAGGTTACTGTAAAAAGTATGGAATCATTCATCAGTTAACAGCCTCTTATACGCCAGAACATGCTGTTGTAGAAAGAAAGAAGTGCACGATTCTCGATATGGCAAGAAGCATGGTGAAGGGAAAGCACTTACCAAGAACGTTTTGGGTTGAAGCCATTCAATGTGCAGTTTATTTGCTAAATCGATGTCCAACAAAGAGTGTAAAGTTCAAGATGCCAAATGAAGCATGGAGTAATAGCAAGCCGGAAGTTGAACATCTCAGAATTTTTGGGTGCATTGCATGTGCTCATATTCCTGACCAAAAGAGAAAGAAGCTAAATGATAAAGGAAAAAAGTGCATCCTTATTGGCTACAAGAAAAGGTTTACGGCGTATAGACTATATAATCCTCTTACAAGAAAGTGAGTATCTCACGGGATATTGAGTTTTATGAAGCAGATTACTGGAGATGGAGAAAGGAAGAAAAGAAAGTTGAAGAACTATATTTTAATGATGATGATGGCGACGACTTCAATACACAATATGAGCAAGGTGATAATCAGACTCCTTCACAAAGTCCTACTCCAACAACTCCTGTATTAACATCATCATCTAGTAGCAATAGCAGTAACAGCAACAATACAAGGGGAACACCTATGCAAATGCGAAGTCTAAATGATATCTATGATGCTACAGAACCAGCTCAGACAACATTTGATTATTCACTATTTTGTTTAACGGCAGAATGTGATCCAGTAACAACGAAGAGGCTACTAAAGGTGAGAAGTGGAAGAAAGCCATGAATGAAGAAATTGCTACAGTAAAAAAAATGACACGTTGGAGCTAACTAATTTTCCGAAAGGGTACAAGGCAATCAGAATCAAGTGGGTGTACAAGACAAAGACTAATCAAAAAGGTAAAGTGGAGAAGGACAAAGACTAATCAAAAAGGTGAAGTGGAGAAGTACAAGGTAAGGTTAGTCGCTAAATGCTATAAGCAGAGACACGGAATTGATTATGATGAAGTATTTGCTCCAGTTACAACAATTGATAATATTAGACTTCTCATAGCACTCACAGCACAAAATGAATGGAAGATTTATCATATGGACGTGAAATTGGCATTTTTAAATGGCTACTTAGAAGAAGAAGTCTACATCGAGCAACAACCTTGATATATTAATAAAAGTCAAGAAGATAAATTCTACCGAATGAAGAAAGCTTTGTATGGATTAAAGCAAGCTTCGAGTGCTTGGAACACGAGAATAGACGAGTACTTCCAGAAAAATAATTTTGTGAAGAGTCCGTATGAACATGCCTTATATACGAGAGAAATCAAGATGGTGATATCATGATTGTCTGCTTATATGTGAACGATATGATATTCATGGAAAATAATTCAAGTATGTTCAATAATTTCAAGAAAGCAATGACTAAAGAATTTGAGATTATAGATATTAGAAAAATATCATACTTTCTTAGAGTCGAAGTAAAACAAATGGAAGATGGAAATTTATGTCTCAAAAGAAATATGAGGAGCAAATTTTGAGCAGGTTCGGAATGAAGGATTGCAATCCAATAGCCATTACTAGTAGAAACAAATGTCGAGTTGAGAATTGACTCGAAGAGAAAGTCGATAAATCTGAAACTATACAAGAGTATGGTTGGAAGTTTGAGGTACTTGACTTTCACTCGACCAGATATAACATATGTAGTTAGATTGGTCGGTAGATACATGGAAAGACCAAAACATGATCACTTCAATGCAGCAAAAAGAATTTCAAGATATGTCAGAGGCACAATTGATCATACTCTATTTTATACACACTCTCAAAATTCAAGATTGATTAGTTATTCAGATAGTAACTATAGAAGAGACTTGGATGATTGGAAGAGCACCTCTGGATATACATTTCTTATTAGACCGGCAATATATTCGTGGTCATCAAAGATGAAACAAATAGTTACACTCTCAACATGTGAAGCCGAGTATATAGCCGCAGTAGTGTGCATGTGTCAAACAATATAGTTGAAGAATATTTTGAGAGAGTTATATCTCATTGCAGAAGGTTCAACTACGATCTACGTCGACAACAAATTTGCTATTGCACTTGTGAAAAATTCAATATCACACAGTCGAAGTAAGCATATAGACATGAGGTATCATTTTATTCAGGAGCAACTTAAAAATAAAGTCGTAGAGCTAGTTCATTGCCGAACAGAAGAACAAATAGCAGATATTTTTATGAAGCCATTGAAGATTAACATATTCCGTAAACTCAAAGAGAAGCTTGGCATGCAGATTCAGGTTTGAAGGGAAAGTTAGAATTCAATCCCTCTTCCATTAGTTGGAAATAAGTTGCAACTGTTGACTTATAAAAATACTTCACTGTCAATTGACTTGGAGAAAGTGGATAATAAATCTCCACATGGTCCATTCATGGAACATAGAAGAGCAGCCATTTTAGTGGCTGTAAAAGAAAAGCTTCACTATGAAGCTTTGGTTATCAACTAGAAGACTCTCCTACCGACTTAAAAGAAGATAAGGAGTTATAATCTTTGAACAAAAATTCATATGAATTGATGAATGAAGTTGTCGACTTGGGTTTTTCCTATAAATACGAGTCTTCTATTGTGAGATGAAAACAAGAGAATGAGAGAGTGTGATACAAGCAGCAGCTTGTAAAGAAGAAAAAGAGAGGAGTTGTGTAGATTAGAAAAGGATCATTTGCACATAAAACCCTATAGTTTGAGGGTTTGTGTGATTTCACCTTACTATTTCAATTTTGGCGCAATTCACCATACTGTTCATTAATTTGTGCTCAATTGACCAATTGACGGGCTGATGTCCAATTTTTTGGATGCCCGTCAAATTTTTAGCGGTAGAATGGTCAATTGAACCCGGGGTGGATATTTATTATCTACTTTCTCCAAGTCGGTTGACAATGAAGAATTCTTTTAAATACATTTGCAACTCATTTGCAACTAATAGAGGAAGGTTTGAATTCTAACAAATGTCGTACTGGTAGATTATAGTTTAAATGATAAAATCGACGAGGTCGAAAAAAGAATCTCACTTGCTCAAGTGAAGGACATGTACTAGGTTAACTCAACTTGAAACTAATCTCGGACTCGACTCAAAGTATGGCATCAAAAGTAAAAGATTAAGGCTAAATACACGTTAGTACCCTGAAAGTACCTCAAAATCTCAGTTGAGGGTCCAAATGTTCAATTTTTACACAAAAGGGTCTGCAGTTTTAATTTTACAATACATAAGGACATCCATCCAAATTCCTAACAATCTAGGCAAACCATCGGGACAATTTTGTCAAGTCGACTTTGTTTTCTTAAAACCCTAATTTAAAATCATCCCCAAATCTTTCAACTACCCCACTGCTGTCAATCGACAATCACCGCCGGTGCTGTCTCATTACGGTACCACCGGAGCAAACGTCGCCCACCAGTGCAAAGATTACAACCACTGCTGCGCACAACCATCGCCACTCACAAATTATCACCATTTCCACCATCTCTACACTCACAGGCGCTACACAACCACCGTAACACCGACAAACCACCAAATCACCCAGCACCACCGGCCTCATCACAGTATCACAGATGGCCAGATCGTCCACCTAAAACCCCCACGAGATCAGCCTCACCACCGCACCACTAAATCACCACATCCCGTCGGCATCACCGCCGCCATCATAGCAGCGCCATTGGCACCCAGATCAGTATCGTCGGCGGCCCAGTAGATCACCAAAATAGTTTAATTACCTTAGATCACATTCCTGAGGTAATTAACCTCGTACCCTTGTTGCTACTGCTGCTGTTGAAATTGGAACTGTTGAAACTCGGCCAGAGATCTTTTCCCGATCAAGTTCGGCCGTCAGTGAACGAGCTGAGCTGACGGGTCTGGGAGGATCTCGGCGAGCGGGGACCTTTACGGACCTTGCGGGTTGTTCATGTTCATGACGGATCTTCCTGTGATCCCGCTGGCGACAAAGAATCCGAACCACCGCTGGAGAACCCGGAAGACATCCTTCAGCCGGCAATAAAATCTGGACCACCGCAACAAAAGCTCCTAGATGATATAAAAGGAATTCCTATATACATAAGGATCCTATATAGTTCCGTTTAATTACCTCAGATCACGTTCCTAACTATATAGGAATTTTTCGGTCCTAAAAAACCTAAAAATCAAGGGTTAGTAGGGTTCATCGGGATACTTTCAGGGTACTAACGTATTTAACCCAAAATGATAAAATTAAAACCCCAGACCCTGGCATTCAAAAATTGAAAAGATAGGTCCTCAGGTGAGATTTCGGAATATTTTCAGGTACTAACGTACTTTAACCCAAAAGATAACCTAAAATTTCAAGTGGTTTTTTGAGAAAATTTCTCCATGACCTGCTGCAAAAGGTCACTGCCGGTAAAAAAAAATAAAATTTGAAGATTGTTGAGACGTTTCGCGAGCAAGGTGTCCAAGAGTTAGCCATTTGAAAAGATTTATGAGAGATCTAACAACTTCATATTCAAAAAATAGGTTTATCAATTCTGTTATTTTTAGTCGACTCTTATATAAATGTAACCTAGCCCATCCATAAAAACTAGTTCAACGGAATGATCATGGATAATTGGCCGTCAATCAATATTATGCCATGGAACACCTTTGTGAAGGCATGTCTCCCTGAAGTGAAGTAAGCATTGTGCCTTGGCCTATCACAATCTTGGGGTTCAGTCTTAATAGGTGAGATCATCAGAGTTAGTAGGGTTCATCGGCATGGAGCTAGAGATTGGTTCAGTGCGTACTCATGCAAAATTTCATATTACAAATTTTTCAACCACATACCACTTCTTGTTAGGAAGACTATGGCTTCTTAAAAGTGGGGAGGTACCCTCTTCTTGCTCTCAATGTGAAAATATAAATGTCTAAGGCCGTTCTCAAAGGATGAAGCTTGTCCACAATATGTTATGTCTTATGCGAAGTATGATAAAGTCATGTCCAGGGACATGACAATGAAGTACCATTATCAAGAATGGAGGTCCCCATGCTCCTATTACCCATAGTCGAAGAAGATCTCAAAGATCTTTGCAATTGAACATAAAAGGAAGGCAACTCATAATCCAATTTTGTGTTACTTTTAACAGAAAGCGACGCTTTCCCTTCTGATAGCACGATGGGCCATACTTGCTACAGGATAAGGATGAACCCACTCATCCAGATCAGTGATATGTCAATCATCATTATGCCAAAAAGATGTGATAAACGAGCCAGAAATGGTTCTGATATAGCTAAATATGTCCACCCAACTAAACGGTGACACGTGGCGTGGTTGACCCCGAATCAACTTTGGGGCCTGTATCAGGATAGGCTCTAGAGGAGGTGATAGAGGCCTTGTCGGAAGTAGAGTCCTAATGCAGTTCTAGTATGTCGAAGGCCTATTGGGGAAGAGTCCTAAACAAGGAAGAAGTCTGGGAGGAGTCTATATGAGGAGAAAAGCCTCAGGTACACAGACAAGTTCACACACAAGCACCCAGTGCATTTCTGCTATTCAGAGCTCTACCCTAGTAGCGAGATTCTGACTTTAGCATCGGAGCATCCTCCACCGGAACATCCCCGTGGTCACTCCGTGTTCTATTTTGCAGGTCCATTTCCCAGCCGTGCTTCCCGATCAATATTCTAGCAGCAACAGGTTCCATTGTAGTTGCAAGAAGAGCCTAAACTCCCAGCTAGAAGAACTCATATCAGTTAACTTAGCAACTAACTCAAATCAGTTACATAGCACCCAATGAGACGAGCCAAAAATCATACTCATTGCAAATAATCCACCTCAATAGAGTAAAGCCAAGCTTGTTTCCTAATTCAATAATATAAGGATGTCTTTGCTCTGTAATATGCTCATATTAAATAACATACGGACTCAATGTTCATCCTTCTACACCACTAGTTCGACATATGATTCAAGATTTCGAGACTGATGCAAGTCTCCATAAAGAGGAGATTATCAAGCTATTGATACTAGATTTCATCAACCCTATTAAGCACCCTGTGTGATTATCTAGCATTGTACCAATCAAAAGGCATAATGAGCATTTTCATGTTGTACGAATTTCGGAGACTTAGATGAGTCGTGTCTAAAGGATGAATTTCCATTGTTACCACTAAGTTACTGATCGATATAATGACCAGACCTAAAATGTACTCGTTTACGGAATGGTTAACGGGCTACAATCAGATCAAAATAGAGCTTTTCGAAGCCATAAAACCCGGTGTTCAGGATGCCCCTTGAATAGTGCATGTATATATTGCATATAAATCATAACTTATATGATTGTGAGTGTTATTTAATGGGAGAGAGTCTTGGAGTGATTGAGCAACCTATAATAAAAACCCTAATGGGCCCTACATGCCAAGCGAAGTAGCAAATTCTAATTAAAGTTCTAGCTCCCCACTATTAGGAATAAAGTTTTATATTTAGGACCGGTTTCCACTTGAAATTTTTTTCCTTTAATTAGTTGCCTTAACTACTTGTGATTAGCCTTTTAAGCTCAAACGTCATCAAAGAGGATCGAGGGAGCCAATTACCATCACACAAAAGAATTGAGTCTCCATTTCCACTTGTCATCACAATTCTAAGTACAAAGTATCAGCAAGAATTCCTTGCCATGCCCAAAGCCTTGGAGATATGAGAGAGCTACCCTCGAGTTCTTCAACTCTGAATATTAACATTATCAATGAGGTTGGTTGATGAAGAATCTTTAAACTTGGTTCAGACAGAAACTTAATATTGAAGACTTATGTGAAAAAATGCTAAACAATGTCGGTTCACTCAACGGATCTCTCTTTTGGCACTAATGCCAACCACAAAAAATGATCGGTGACGTTACTGATCTGTTTACCCACACGCCGAAATAGAAAATATTATATATGACAAACACGTAAAATAAAGAGAACTGAACGCATATACGCTCTAATGCGAATACAACTATTCTTTTGCTCTTATTCTCAATATCAACGGGGACGCAATTGGTTTATGCTACCGATGGCTTTAGTGCCCTTGCAAGTGGCGTACTTTTAGCGCTTTGTTGGTTATCTAACATAACTGTCTCCATATTGTTTTTTAGATTCTTGCACAAATAAAAAAGTGATGTTTGTCCATTTCACTGCTGTTCGATCTGATACACAGTAGCCGAATTTTGCACCTTGTACATTTTTTTAAGAGAAAAAAAGAAGGCATGTCTTAAGCCACTGGCTTTGGTCGATCTGACCTTTTGATGCATTAAGAGCGGCTTGATGCCGTACAAGTTGATGCCTTGTTCTGGCCATCTCGACTATTGGCTACGTTTTAATTCTGCCGAGGATGTAATCAGCATAGTTATGAATACCGTACCGAAGTGCGTACCGTTTTTTTCAATAAAATGGTACGTTCCGATACCGGTACCGCCTCAAATTTTTCATCAATAGTATACATTTGTAGTATTCATTCATTCGCTAACTAACAAAATATACATATATATTTTTTTACTAAGAGCTCCTCCAGAATAAATTGATTGTCCTATAAAGCTTGAATTATATTGATTTTCAATTAAGTAAATATCTTATTCAATTGAATTACCTCATCTAGGATTATCCCATTTTCAACGATCTCATTCACAAATTTTTATGTAAGAATAAGTTGCTTGTTTAATAATAATACCTTCAGATTCAAGAATAAGCTGTTTTTGTATGTGTGCATGTGTGTGTGCACACGTGCATGTGTGTAAAGCAACACGTCATCTATATGAAAGAATATGATCGAAATTTTCAGGTATAAAATAAATCAAAACTAGGTGAATATTATGAGCAAGAAGCTATAGAGGCTTTAACTGACATAAAAGAATTTAGAATGTTTTTCTATTTAATTTTTGGGATAATTACAGCAGTGTCCCTGAGGTTAGGGTATAATTACAGGCGTGTCCATTAGTTTGGACAAATTACACTTATGTCCGTTGACCAAACGGAATACTAAAATACATAATGGATTTGCTGAAAAGAATTGATTGTCCCTAAATAAAATTGAAACTCCTGATATGCCCTTGGTCTTCTTCTTTAACCTTACACATACAAACACACACCAATTGCACGCCTGAGGGGATATGGGGTGAGGGGACAGTCTGAGAATCGTCGACGCCAGAGACGAAGGAATCACCAGATGAAAGATCTGCCGGATGAAAGAGTTGTTTCCTAAAGCACACCAAAAGAGATCGGCCGCAGCCGTTTAAGCGTCGTCTACCGCTGCTTCTTCGCCGCCTCCTTTGCCTGCAAGGCCATCGACAAGCGCCTCATCGCTGACCCCATCGACAAGCTCCTCCACCTCCTCTCCGGCCATCCCAACATCATCTAGCTCTTCCACCTCTACGAGGATGACGACGCCTTCCTCCTCGTCACCGATCGCCGCAACTAATTGGTGGCACATTTGTCACTGGTTCGCAGCCTTCGTCACGTCGGACACCTTGATCGCCTCTCGAGCACCGGCAACACTTCCTCGAACCACCCCAAGTGTAGATGATGAACACCGACAAGATGGCCTCTCTCAAATCTGTCGGTGTGGGGCCAGGGGAGAGGGATGTCGGCGTGGGGCAAGGGAGACAGCTGCCGGCATGTGGAAATTGTTCGTGGAGATTGTTTGTCAGATTTGACCAAAAGTTTAATTTACAAATTGAGATTTAGGGTTTTGAAGCCCTAATTGGCAGATTGAGAACCCTTTCTGATGCAGATTGAGAAATTTGATGAAATCAAGATAGAAAACCAATCAATTTTATGGTTTTACCCTGATATTTAATTAAGGCTTGATATCTTAATAAAAAAAATTTAAAAATATACAATACATACAGTACAAGGGGTAGTATTGTTATTTTAAAAATATGTATTGATGATATCATAAAAAAATACACTTTTTGGACGGAATCCTGACGGATGGACACGGGTGATACATTTTGAAACACTTTTGGTCACGAAATGTTACATTTTGAAACTTTGTGTCCTTGATTGTAATTACCCCATAACCTCATGGACATAGATGTAATTGGCCATTAATTTTTATACGGTCAATTTACAAATTTTTTAACAAATTTGTTCTTTTTATATTTTTTAAAGAACCGGTACAAAACAGAATATTTCGGTCGGTAGAACGGTATTTTGACCGATACAAAATATAAGGGATACCGTACCAGTAGAAGATAAAAATGATACCGGTACGATATTGATAACTATGATAATCTGACTTTGTTTTTAAATGCTGTGCATTTTGAACATGATTTTTAAACGGCGAAACAATATTAGTACATTTAAATTTAAACCAAAAAAAAGAAAAAGAAATCAACGTGGGACCGTCGCGCTACAGGTGCGCTCCCATTGTCGTAATCCAATACGCAATTCTGAGCAATCGACACAGCAAGCCACTTCCCCCCACAGGCACCACCCACCTCCTTCCTTGGAAGCCGCGTCAACACAAATTGACCTAAAGATCTCACGTCTAGTATAGAAATTAGGGTTTCCAAATCCCCCATTTCCATACCAGAACCAGGGCCACTTGCGCGGTCACCTCCGTTTCTTCGAAGCAGCGTCTTCAAATCGTACGGAGGCAATCACAGCCGTCGATCTCTTCCTCTGCGTAAGCTCGATTTTTCACTCCATTTGATCTGTATCTGACGTTGATGTGCACGTTGGATCTGCATACAGACTTGTCACTGTAAAGATTACTATTTTGTCGCTAATGCACTTTTATCGCAAAAATAAGGGGTGGATTTAGGCTTTCCGTACATGTATGGCGATTTGTTACGTTGTTGTTGATTGATGATATGGATCTTTTTCTCGGTGAATTAGGGTAAGAGATGGGGGCACTTGTGTCGAAGTTCTGGTTCATGATGTTCCCTGCCAAGGAGTACAAGATTGTTGTCGTTGGACTGGATAACGCTGGCAAAACGACGACGCTTTACAAGCTGCACTTGGGGGAGGTGGTGACTACTCACCCTACGGTTGGCAGCAACGTCGAGGAGCTTGTTTACAAGAATATACGTTTTGAGGTGCGCAAACGCAACACATAATGCTATTATAGAATTTTTTTTTATATAGGTTGGATTTAGTAATTTGATTGTTTGGTAACTGAACGAGTGATTTCAGTATTTCAAATTTGTCTGCTTCTTCATGTTAATCATTGTTTGGCCAGCTCGAATTGTCATGCATTGTTCCAGATAACTAACAGAAAGCACATGTATGTTGGCCGTTAATTGTTTTAATTGGTTTCTCAGTATGGCATCCATACCGGATTTGTACGTAATTAAAGTTCTTAAGGCGCACAAGGAAATGCATTTCTTTGTCGTCTCAAGCTTAGCTGGCTGATGGTAGTATGGGCTTGGGGTGTATTGTCAATGATGGTCTAGATTAGTTTTTTCCACTTTGTCCAACAAATCTGGAAGATGAAGATAAAAATAATGACGTGATTTCAACTTATGTCGGAGGCTTGATGGTTCACTCCCAGCCTCCTAAGTGCTTGCCTAGGATTTGTGTAAGACCTCTTAAAGTTGCACACACCGCGATGGTATTAGAGTCGAGCCCCGGAAGCTTGGGTCAGTTGGTTGGTGTAAATGAAGGGCATCACACATATCTAACATCAGGTTGGGGACTTATGTATTTCCTCTTTGAGCTAGAGAGCGCCAAGGTACAAGGGAAAGTTTGCCACATCAGCACGCGACTTTAGCCTTGGCCTATTAAGTGCTTACCTAGGACTCAGGAATCACCTTTTGATTGGGGCAATCTTCGGCCAGGGAGCTTACATTGGTATTAAATTTTGATTCATCTTGAAGAAGATTAATTAAATTTTGGTATGACCAGTATTTTTTGGGTCAAAATGCATTGGCAGTTTTTCTTGTGGGTAATTTAAGTGAGCAAGCATTGTCGCCCTTGTTCTGGTTTCTTAGTTGAGAAGTTTTTTCATTGTTTGAACGAAGCAACACATTTGCAATAGATAGTATACAACTATTTATAGCTTTCAAGACTGCGCTCCCTTGGTCGACTTTTGAAGCACGCTTTTTTGTTAAGTTTGTTGCATTGTCTTCACGCCTAGCAGTTAGTTGTAAATAACGCCTAAAAATCTCCAAAGTACCGCAATGTCCAAGATAACCTTGCATTCAATGAGATTACCGAAGGGAATAAATTCTGCAAAGCTCTTTAATTAGAGCACTTGCCACCTTGAACTCCCTCAATTGGAACGGCAATCATTAAATAACAGATGCAGCAAATGAATCAAAGCGGGGACTAATGTTGGACTTTTAATGCAATTGACTTGGCACTTTAACAACTGATATTCATTGCTCCATTATCTGTAATACTAAAACTCTTGGCGAACCAACTTTGTCTTAAGGTGGCTAATTAGCTTCTCTCCACTTTAAGGTGGATAATTAGTCCTCACCGTACATAAAACTGATAAGTTAAATCATCGTTTCATGTTAATTTTAAGAAAACTAAATATACATTTATTTCTGCCTGTGCGCGTGTGTGAGCGAGAGAGAGGGAGGGAGGGAGGAGGGGGGGGACCCTGACCATATAAACTTGGACAGTGACTTACTTCCTTGTAGTGCGTGAAATCCATAGTCGAGGAGCTCCAAGATATTAGTATTTCACCGAACACCATCTCGATGAGTTGGTCAGCGTCTTCAAAGGAAGATGGAAAAGTTGAAAGACAGCTTATCTGATATATAATTAGTCATGCTGTCTTTATTTGTTGTTAGCTGTCATGCACAAACTACGGCACATGAAAACAAAATAAATATAAGAACAACGTGAAATATATATGTATTTAATTGCTTTCAACCATCATTTTTGGATGTATTTTGACTACATTTTTTGATGTATATGTAGTTATTTAGCTTTTAAATATTATCTTTTGTGTTAATTAAATAAAAAAATCTTTTGATGCCAAGTGTCAACATTCTAAGTGGGTAGCATACAAAACCAAAGGGTGTTACACTAAAATTTGGTTTTCCTTTATATATAGTATATATAGATGAGCTAAGGGAACAAAGCCAAAGATCAAGTCCTTTAGACATCATTTGGGTTTAGTATTCCTCTATAAATTTGTGCTGTCCCCTCTATCTGGGGAGGCAGACCGATCTTAGTTGATTAGGCTGTTTTCTTGGGAGATTCTCTCCCGTTCCCGCTGCATCACTTACTCTTATCTTCATATTGCAATGTTACTTCACTTGTCAATACTGGTTAAATGCGGTAGAGGTTTCCTTCATCAGAAGAGCTGGAAGTGGCGTAAAACTGAGTAAAAATTGGGCTCCACACATATGCTAGGGGGCCTCTCTTTTGGTAACCCAAGAAAGCGAAGGCCCATTGGATACGAAAGCAAAGTGCCCTGGAGCCTCTCATGTGCTTGGCCATATGTTGTTACTAACAGCCTATGAAGCACCGGTGTGGCACTTTGGGTGAAGCACTGGCACCGGATACGCGTCGGGTGCGGGTGCGGCATCGGTGCATGTCCGATTTTATTGAATTATTTTTTTAATTTCTTAGATACCGGGTGCAGCTCGGGTGCGTATCCGGCCTGTTATCGAGGTGGCTGGTGTGGCTGGAAGTTACAAGATAATAAAGACTTGAGACTTTTGCTATTTCATTTTTGTACCCACTTATTAACTTATGTTTTAAATCAGCCCCAATACTTCAAAGAAATAATAGTACCACATATACAAACTTCATGTTCACTTATGCAATTTCAATATTTACAAAACAGTCCAAATCCAAACTTAAGAAATTATCACTAATTTAGTTGAAAACTTCAAAATTCAAGAAGCTACCCATTAAACTTAACAAACTTTCACTATTTTAGTTGGAATATTTATGCTTTTTTACATATATCTAACACGTTTTAAGATTCAAATTGTTTACAAAGTTAATAATAAGTGTATATAGTAAAAAAATATTTATAAAATATGCCGTATCCCCGCCGCACCCGTATCCTAAAATTTTAAAAAATGCTGTATCCGCGTATCCGCACCCACACTCGCATCCGCGCTTCTTAGCTAACAGCCTATTCCTGTGTAAAGGCGAAGAAGATGAGCAGTGATGACAGGTAGGTCTGTTGGCTGAGATGGGAATCTGCTAGGGCTCAAATTCTCAAAGCAACGGTTGTGCTTTGCAGTGGCATTGCTCTCGTCTGTGCTAAGAAGAGTAAGCATCGTGGGGGGGCGGGGGGTGTGGAAGTGGAAGTGGAAGTGGGGGTGGGACATGGGGTTGAAGTGAAGAATGGGACAAAGTTGTCATTTTTAAAAAATAACCGTGAATCAATGTGTGTATTGTTCGCACACAGTAAAAATCGACAGTTTCCGTCTAAGGAGCATTATTTTGCTTAGTGTGGGGGGGGGGGGGTGTTAGTACATCATTTGTAT
This sequence comes from Escallonia herrerae, assembly GCA_033070095.1. Lineage (NCBI taxonomy): Eukaryota > Viridiplantae > Streptophyta > Magnoliopsida > Escalloniales > Escalloniaceae > Escallonia > Escallonia herrerae. The sequence goes on along the minus strand of JAVXUP010000618.1, from coordinate 136,786 downwards.
GTGGAGGAGGTGAAATCGCTCCCGAGGTTTAGTACAGGGGGTCATTGGCTAATTTCCCTAAGAATCTGGTATAAAAGATGATGGGGTACTCAATTGGGGATTGAGCATGTGGTTCTTGTTTACTGAATTCGGTTCATGTCTGGCTTTCGTAGTACGATTGATTTACTGAAATGACCGGAGACTAACCAAAAACTTTACAAACGAGTATATTGCTTTTGTGAGCCATCTGGACGGGCAAAATGGATGCAATTTAAATCATATATCAACTTAGATGAACGAATCATGGATGGCATGGTGTAGGATGGAGAGAGCCTATGCTGTCCCTCGCTACAAACTCCTGACCTCCAAGTGCATTTTGTCTTAAACTGGGATCTGCTTTCTGCTCCCACTTGTGTATGAATTGGTTTAAATTTTACATTAAGAAAATTATTCTGGCAGTGGGGTGGTTAGGTAAAGAGGAGCCCGTTTGCCTACCTAAATGAGTTCTTTTTGGGCACTTGTAAAGGTGAAGTTTCGACTTCACTTTACCAAAATGTTAGCTAATTTACATATTTATGTCGAATGGAAAGTTTTAACACAGTATGGCTACTTCTTTATTGCATAGTAAATAGAGCTTTTGGCTTTCTCGCGTGGTTTTAAAGAATTTATAATGAAGGTTCTTCTTTGGTTCCCAGTGTGGTGGGGTGGGGGAGGACAGGGTTTGGAGGGATTGAAAATAAAGTACATGTTAGTTCCCAAGGTAGAACTTGACTTGTTACAAGGCATAGCTTATGAGTTGTGTTATATCAAGGGGTTGATATGATCTAGACAACATATTTAGCTTCCAATGGGAAATTTCTTTTTGGGTTTGAGATTGTCGAGTTCTATGTTTTGCCTTATTCAAGAAAGCCAGAATCGTGAGAAATTGTTTTTGTTCTTAAGAATTCGTCGGAAGAAGTGACTTTGACATTTAAGGTCGTTTATTCTGTCAGTTATCATCCCTCAACCAAATTTCCGCTTTCTGTTCTGTTTAACGCTGGAGAAAAACATTAAAGTGTAAGTGGTTTCCCCCAACTCTGAGCCAGTGAATATTTAAAATTTTCTTGTGAATAATAAGTGGAGATTTTTAAATTGCTTAAAGAAACTGCAGATTTTTACGCCCTTATTCTTAGTCCTTAACATATGCCTTTGGACATGCTTAGCAGTCGGTGTAGTTCAGGTTGGTCGGTAGATAGGACTGTAAATTCTTTCTGGGTCTTTTGCTTCTTCTGGTGGTGGTACTGCTCTCTCTAATTGCCGACGATGCTTTTATCAGGTCTGGGATCTTGGTGGGCAAGAAAGACTCAGGACTTCATGGTCAACATATTATCGTGGAACGCATGCCATCATTGCAGTGATAGACAGCACCGATAGAGCCAGGATTTCTACTATGAAGGATGAACTCTTCAGGCTGCTGCCACACGAGGATCTTCAAAGTTCAGTCATACTCGTCTTTGCTAACAAACAGGATCTGAAGGATGCCATGACCCCTGCAGAAATAACTGATGCCCTTTCCCTTCACAGCATTAAGAATCATGATTGGCACATCCAAGCCTGTTGTGCCCTCACTGGAGAAGGGCTGTACGATGGGTTAGGGTGGATTGCCCAGCATGTTACTGGAAAAGCAACAAGCTAAGCCGCCGAGAAAAGTAAATCTATAAAGGAAACTGTTGTTCCATTGTTTGTTTTGAAACTGGAAGCTCAGTGTGTACAAGCTAACCGTACAAGTGAGGAGATGCAACAAAATGGTTTTCGTTTATATTTTTTCCAGTTCTTTTTTCAGAATATAGAATTGTATGCATCAATGACATCTTGGATTTCAATCTAACTGAAATGGGAGGAACCATACGAGTCCTGCGATGCAACATACTGTTTTTTTCTTGATCGATCTTTGAAGCTTATATATTCTTCAGAAAATAGAGACACCGTCTTCATTTTATGTGTACATATATTTCCTGATTTCCATTACACCTTTAAGGTGATGGAGTATTACCCATAACCAAGTTAACAGTTGCAAGATCTCTTGAACATGTTAGCACAAGAGTCATTTTAGCAGTCGTGTCTCGTGCTTTCCTGCAAATTGGGGTTTTGGGGGTGGGGGGGGGGGGGGGGGGGTCAGAGGACAACAGCTTTCGCAAATCAGTGCCTAATCATCCAATCACGAACGGATTTGAACAGCAACTAGTATTTGAATAAATGGTAGGAGTCCATCGGACCACCTACCTATAATATATGGATGCCACCCCAATTCTTCCCAAACTATCCAAGAGACAGAACTCTTAAAATTTCGACTTTGCTAGAAATATAGAAACAAATAGTAATTGTCGCTCTCTGCACAAAGGACCACTTCATTTCACACTTGTTGTCGTATGACTTCTATATCTGTAACAAGTTTGTACAGTACCAATTGTCAAGGTCCCAGCTCAACTGTTGAAAATTATCAAAGTATCCAGCATCGGCAACCTGATGGATCTTGTGGTCCTTCAAACCAACGATCCCAAGTCGGATTTATGGGGCCATTTGTCCTGCCGACGAAGAATGACAGGATCACGTTAGAACAGGACTAATTGTGAGAACTAATTATGACGCACATTAGAATTAAGAAGAGGTTAACTACACTGGGAGCAGCGGATCTGGTCTTGATTCCACGTTACTCAGCAGCCTAATGACCACACAACACAGTTATTAGAAGACTCACAGAATTTCTTCCATGCACGAAAAAAAATAACATAAATTAGCATCACATTATATTTTCATCCTTACTCCTTGCAGGCAGCTGAAGCTGCCTCCATCTTTTCCAGCTGTTCCAGTTCTTCCTGTGTTAAGAAGAAAATAAAGTTCAGGATGGATAACAATGTATGTTTGGTAAGCGACAACACAGACTACATCTAATAAGAATAGAGCTTGTAAAATGACAACTGGGACTTAGTCATGAACCAGATCCTAAATTGGACGACGAGTTAGTGGAAGGATGGACGAACCATCAGAAAATCCAGATTAATACAGTTTTACCACAGAAAGCACAACCGTTGTGTATGGATAACGGATTAGGTGTGTGTGTGTGTGTGTGTATTGACTTGGTGCTTGAAAAAACATAGTACTGGGACTAGGGGGATAGCTAGAGTTTTGCTTGATAGCATCACGTGGAGAGAACAAGGAAATGGGTTGGGGGCGGATGGTAATAAGCAGCTCCATCAGTATCCTAGAAAGAATGCCAGTCACTATCTGAAAACCTTTCCAGCAACTTTCAACAAAAAATGAGTACTTGGAATCCCCACAAGTGGACCGTTACATGACACAGCAGTCCAACCCAACCTCTGACTTCTAAATCTAAGTAAACCTCTTCTAAGGAGGATATACCTAGAAAGCGGGGAACGACAATTACATTACACATGGTCCAAATCAACCACTTCTCAATTTCTTCTTACTTTTGACCTCTAAATTAAAGTGGCTCTACTTAAAAGTAGAACGCTTGGCTCCCCCATTCTATTAGTGCTAAATGCAATACGTGTAGTACAGCCAGTGTATTTCTTATATTAAACCCACAAGAAGACTGGTGCTAATATTCACCTGGTTTCACTTGTATGTCCAATTATTCCATGCAGTTAACTTGGGTGTCCTTTCCTAATTTAGCTTTACTGATCATACGCAAAACCATTTGAGTTTCAAAAGGATTAAATGCCTTAGACTCCCCCATAGATGCAACTTATAGCACCAGGAAAGAAAAAGATAGTGGAAGAGATGAGCCCATGAGGTTGCCATATCACTTCAGAAAACATTTGTGAACTTTTCCGCAGATCAAGAAAAAGAATCATCATCCTAGCTTGTTGAGAATAAGAATACACACAAAGTAACTATACTTCGTGTGCTTACAACGTCAATGTGTGCCCACAACCAGGAAATATCTGATAGAAGCTAGAAGGATCTTTGAAGTGGACAACATACTTAAATAAGTCGTTGCTTCATTAATTGGGCCAAAGACATGGTAAACAACAGTTGTACATTTCCTTGTCTCCTCTTGTAAACCTCTGCTAAAAACAGATGCATACTCCTCTAGAGTGAAAAATCGGCTACTGGCAATCAATTCGTAGGCAAAGTGCATCCTTCAGAGTTTTAGGGGTCCTCTCATCCAACTTTGACCTTTCCACAGGAAAAACTAACTTTAATTTCAAGTGAGGTTCCTCTTATCGTCTACTACACCTCAAAGGAAATAACTTCCGCTTATCCTCTCATGCATACCTACTGAAAGCGTTCAAAGTGGCAGCAAAGCCACTAAGATATACGCATCACCCAGGAGATACCAAACAGGGCTACGACAAAATCTCATATGACCCTAGCAACTGAAGAATGCAACACGTTCTCACTATTTGACTCACACAAGCACCAAATTTCACATAGATCTTCTCCCACTTTCGAATTGTTCGCCTTCCCGTGCTTATAAATGCTTAAAAATCGCCTTCCAAGGACTTCACAAAGATTTGCCCCAAAACAGACTAAGAAATTTGACAGAGGAGCCCGGGCTGTTTTGCTCAAGTTGCTTTCTGTTGGGTATCATTGTACATTGATCCCAGTTTCCATCCCACTCCTAGTAGAGTTAGGGTTTTCTAAGTAAGTAAAGTTGTGGACGTAATAATATTGAGCATTAAGCCTATCTGTTGGTTGCCTGAAAGCAATGCCTTTCCTTTTTGGAGGATAAGAGGTCTACAATCATGGGCTAGCTAGGGTGGCATGTATTATTCCTTCTTCCGCTTAGTCAATTACTTATCTATGTCCAACTTTATGACGTCTACATCAAGAATGGGCTAGTCTAGGGTGGCACCTATTTTTCTTTGTCTGCCTAGTCCAGATTCTTATGCATTCCCAACTTTACAGCGTCTACTTTCAACAAAGTCTTGGTAAGGACAACTATCATTAGATGTTTTAATCAAAGATACCTGTAACAGGGATTATTGACATACTTGGAAATGGAATGGGAATATCATACAACAGCATGGAATATAACTGGCAAAGAAGTAATAAGCTCAACGAGATTACAAAATCAAGATGCATTAAATAATTTCTAGAAGTGGAAATGATTTCCTTCTCATGAACAAAGAATAACGATCTATGATACCATTAGAACAAACAAAGTTTGCATCATTGGAAAATAACAAGAACAAGTTAACAACTTTATGTATCAGACATAATAATTAGCATCTTCGCAGCATTATGGCCCTTCTGTTAAATCTTCCAATTGCACTTTGAAAAGTTTTACCGATTGCTAATCTTAATGTCTCCAACCTATTAGAATCTAGATCTTCATAAAACAGTGTAAACAGTCAACTGTTTGTATTCTCATCTGACCCAATATCTAAAAATGCACTATAAAGATAAAGGGATTCCTTTCCATTTCTCAATGGTGGTAATAAACTCAGTCCTGATTTGACAACCGGGTTAAATTCTGATTTTCCCATAACTAAAATAACACTACTGAGTTCTTAAGAGCTTTACAAAATTTGTTGTGTATTGTATAGTTAGGACCAACTTGAGTACCTTGACCGTGTCTTTTAGTAATCGATTGAGAAATAGCAACACAACAAGGATAGACCAAGTATTTATCAGCTCAGCAATTTAAATACTGTCCACGGTTTTCTTTATCAACTGAAAATTTCAATCTGTCCATGAGTTCGCGTTCGGAAAGTGAAAGTGATTAAAAACAAAAAAGCGATCGATTAGGCAGAAAAGGACCAAATTAGCCAACATTGCATGGAATTAGGGAAAAAATCCATATTCTTAAATTATATAGACCCTCTATTCCATTGGAGTCCCCCCTTGACTTTTTGTGAATGGATAGAAAAGATTTAGTACATATAAACATCGACTTTATTCATTCTCTTTAACCTAGCCTGACTTGCCAAACGACACAATTGATCTGAGTTCAATTCAATGTCTACATGTGCCAAAATCTATCCTAGGAATTCGCAAAAAGTCCAGGGAGCCAGTGGAATGAGCAAGTACATGTCTCACATATGGCTAACCCCATTGCCAAAGCAGTTTACTGTTCTAGAAGCAGGTGGTACAAGAACAAGTACCCCAAAGCAGGCTTCGCTTTGGCAAAAGACACACCTGCTTTGGCAATAAGGCTAGGGATGGCAAAAAAATCCGTACCCGCGGATCTCCGCCCCGCCCCGACAGGAGCGGGTTATTTTGACTTTGACAGGGCGTGGGGCGGATATGGTATTTTTAAAAAAAACCCGTAGCGGGTTAGGGGCGGGTATGGTATACACTTAAATCTGCCCGGTGATCCGCCCCGCCCTTGTACCCTAATTCTTTAGTTAATCTTAGCCGTACCCTAATTCTTTAGTTGATCTTAGCCGTCCATAGGATACCATATATATATGTTCCTATTTTTTTTTCTGGCAAACCCTAAAATCACTAATCTGTGCGGCTGTGCCTTCTCACTCTCACGGCTCTCCACTCTCGGCTGGCTCTCTGCCTCTCCAGTCTCCACGGGCCACCGCAGTACCGCACGGTGGTCGGCGCACGGCTACTCTCCACCGTACAGCCACGAGTTGAAGACGACCGTTGAGGAAATCTGCGTTCAGGTAATCAATCTCTCTCTATTCCATGTTTTGTTCATCTTTGTTGATCTTCTTCTTGAAGGAGAAAATCTTTCGTGATTCACAAGTTAAAACTTAGTTAAAAAAAATCATCATACCTATGCACTTTGTAATTTTCTGTTCTTTTTCCTGTTATAAGTAGTACCAATCTTTTGTTGGAGCCCCATTAGTAACTATCATGGTGAGATCGACAGTTGCTCTCAATGGCAATACTCTATTATGTCAATTGAACTCAACATATGGCGTGCTTCTTGTAACCAATCATTTGCTAACATCAATTTTAAAAATGTTGATGATGATTGTGTGACAAACTGAAAGTGTAGCAAAGTTATAGTTGTATTTCTCAAAATCGTTTGGCATGCCTAAATATTTTGCGGGACTGGTTATAGTAGTGTTGTTTTGACTTTCCGGAAATGCAAAAGTTGTCTGGTTGGTATGGTGCAGAAGTCTTTGGTTCTAATCATATGTTTCCCCAAAATTGTTTCTGTTGATGTATAGCCTTAGATAGTATTGAACTCTTTTCAGAATGAGATTTTGGAGGTAGTGAGTTAAGTAAAGTTGACAAAATGAGGCTTCAAGCTGGGCAAGAAATTGAGATGAAAGGAGTTGCTGGAAGCAAGATTTGGCTGAAATTTTGGAGAAGATAAAAAAACTGGATATCATCGAATGTGGTTGATACTGAATAGGTGGAAGAGCTGAAAGCTGATTGTGATAGTAATTCATCCCATTGAGCACTTGGGAGCGACTGGGAGGTAGTTTCCAGTAAGACTGTTATTGAGGTAGGCATTTTGAGCTTCTATGGTGCATTTTTCCACAAGCCTGGATGAAATTAATTTTTGCATGCTAGCAGAGATTCATCAAATTGGTCTTCTGAAAATGAGATTTGGAGGCTTTGAATGGCATGGATTGGGGTTGGGTGTATCGGCCCAGTGGGTTGTGTGTATGAGTTGATGCTTGAACTTTTAAAAATTTAGACTTTGGTGAGCAGTTCAGGGTACATATTGGTGTCTTAAATGAAGTTTTGGGACTGGTAGATTCTTGATGCAACTCTAGTAGCTAAATCTTGGACTTCGACTCAGAGGCAGCATTCCTTTGTAATTGTGGAAAGTAGACACTGAGAAAACTAATTGGACTGTTAATTATGGTGTAGTCTATTTGAACAATGTTATTATTTATTTGAACTATGTTGTAATTTATTTAAGCTATGTTGTAATTTATTTGAACTCTGTTGTAATTTACTAATGTCTTCTTTAGGATTTTTAGACATTAATATGATGTGTCTAGTTTATTTTTTGTGACACGGGTGCAAGTTTTGGTGTAATACATGTTTTAAAAGAGTGAAATATTTGCTATACCAAGTAGAACATGTCGGATCGGATCGGGTTGGTTACAGGTTTTTTGCGTGCTACAGCGGGGGCGGGGCGGAACGGGGCGGGTTCGGGGTTCCTAAATTCACATAGGATCGGTTATGGTATTTAACATATATAACCCGGTCCGGGGCGGGGCAAAGTTCACTGAGTAGCGGGGCGGGTTCGGATTTTGTAAAATCCGTATCCGACCAGCCCCATTGCCATCCCTAAATAAGGCTAGCCTTTTCATATTCGCTCACTCTGTTTTCAAACAAGTGTTTCCATATACCGGGAAAAGAAGCAAACTCGAAAACTTCTTTACACCCAAGAACGCAGAACCCGCATCAACCCCATCTCAGAACATGCAACACAATGACTTAGGGCAAAAGCATTCAATCAGCTAATGAAAAGCATTGCAAAAAAGCACAAACCACGGAGCTCAACTAACTAACCTCGAGGAAGCGAGCTTCTTGCTCGAGCCGCTTCAACTCGGCCGAAACCCGGTGCTTCCCTCGCGTGTCGGCCGCCTGCGCCGCCGATCCGACCCGCTCCAGCTCCGCCGATTGCATTTTCTCTGCACACTCAAAATCCCAACAAAAATGTCGCTATACACCTATACGCATAAGTATATGTATAACTGCAAGAAGCACTAGACTATGCCATTTTGATTTGGCTGATCAGTGACCAAAGTAGCGGGTGGGGGAGTGGGGCTTTTGGGGCAGAAAAGGGAGAGCCTCTCAGAGGGGTGTACGTTTTGTTGTTGGGGTTGTAATCAAGATGTGTGAAGAAAAGGTGCTTTTTATCCCTGTTTCTTAATTTCTGTCTCTTTTGTCTCCTTCCCTACACCTTGGTGCTCGCCAACTCTCATCCCACGCCCCTCCCGCTTGGGAGCGTGAGTATCAATCACGTTAACGGAAAAATATTTGGCTGCTATCCGGATCGGAATCACTCTTATGTAGCGATAATCAACGTTCGTTAAATATTTACTGTAATTTTTATTTATTGACGTTAAAAAAATACTGTTTAAAATTGTCGCTCAAAGCGTTAATAGAAAAACTACTAAAAACATTTAACGATTATTAATTGTCATTATATACAGGATTGGAGGAAATTTTTTTAACTCGAGTAAAGGTCAAAATTTGTTCATTTATTAATACTGAGTTCTTTTGGATTATTGGAAGTTAGGAGCTCTCGACGTAATAGTAATTCTTGGGTGATAGGCTTTTAAGCTCATTTTTAAGTGCTTTCGTCCAGTTCGCAAATGCTTTTAGTTTTCAAAAAGTGTTTGTTAATGTAGAAGTGCTTTCGCAATTTGGACTACAAAAGCAAAAATCTGCTTGGCATAAGCTGGTAAAAGCCTAATTTTAACGTAATCACTTTTGCCATGTACATTAGATTTTAGATATCTTCTATTTATGTTTAGCAACAGACTTCATAACAAAATATCTCTCTTTATCGGTCGTTCGCTTTGTATCTCAATCGACTGATCGAGCGAACTCTTCAAAGCTGTTCTAACAGTTAGCCGAAATCGCCTTTTGCCGGTCGCTTTGCTCCCTTTCTTCGCCTAAAACTACAGAGAAAGAAGGGCTCCGTTCTAAGGGTTAAGGTTTTATATCTGGCTTAGCTGCCAACTCGTCATTGCTAATGTACCATTCTTAAAGCAATGTGCGGTCTCTCCTTTCTATAGAATCAGCACTGTACAAAGAAAAATATAGCTGTCATTACGAGACCTAGAGTAGCTATAGCATAATCAATGCCAAAGCTACCCTTCATCCTTTTACTTTTGTGTAACGACGCTTCTTTGTTGCAACAATGTTATAGTAATTTCCTCTTAAATCATTTTTTTGCTTTTTCTCCTTTATTGACATTGCACGCATATGTTGGCTTTTAATGAAGATATTTCTCTCGCCCAAATGCATCTACAATCGTTTTTTACTTAAACGGTAACTAATTTTTTTGTAGTAAGTGAACGGTTTTATTCGATCTAAATTCCGAACACTTGTCTTATATTTTACATCGAGTTGCTTCTGACCGAGACTTTCACGTTGTTCAAGGTCATCAACAGTGTCTTATATTTTATATCGAGTTGCTTAGGACTGAGATTTTCACGTTGTTCAAGGTCATCAACTTTTTCACACCTGAGACATCATTTTCCACGGCCTTAGACTGGTTTTTCCCACCTCTATGAGGAGGGACACCTTTGATTTCTATGGAAGGTTTTTGTTTTTGATGTTGCTATTAACACTCCTAACTAACTAATGACACTCGGTACATGTTTTGCATAACAGTCTTGTAAGCAACACATCAATGTCATTAGTCAATTTGGAGGTGCTGATAGGGCAACCTTTCTTCGGTGGTCAGTTCCGTTTTATTTTCTTCTTCAGTACGTGGATTAATACTTCTTTCATTCTTATGGTTCCTTTTCAGTCTTTCTTCTTTATTTCTGCTGTAAGAGGGAAGAAATACTCGCCAGAAAAACCAGAGAATTGATGCAACAGATTACGTATAAATACTCACGTACAGTAATCAAGCTTGGCTTTATTCAGAAGCTAGAGTTGAACAGCAGTAGCAGCAGCAATCTTGCAAGCAAATCAGTCCACCAAAGAATCAAGAACATGCTCAAAATTTTTGTTGTTCCTCTTCTAGTATCGATCCAACTCGCTAAGAACAAGATCATATCTGCTACATGAATTTCATGATTCTGCTCACGATTCTTAACTAAATATCGCTTCTGTAAGAAAAATCATTGTACAACTATTTGTGTAGCTGCTGAAGTAATAAGCATCATCATGTGTCAATCTTCAACTACGTACACTCCCGAAGCATCTGCTGGAGCTGAATAACTTGCAGCTGCTGATCAGGTGGCAGTGAACTTAATTGCTCTGGCATGAGATTAAGCACTTGTTGCAGCAAGGCAGCAGACTCAACATCGGAAGGAAGCTGCAACAATAGTTAAGAGAAAGAAAAGATAATATTCTGGAAAGTATCCACCAGCTTGTTCACCCACTCACTATTTGCAGGATACGTAAGAGTAATTAGAGTGTCAGTTCCATTAGTTCCATTAGACTCTCATGTTTGAATGCAGAATTATAAATGCAGTATCAATACGAACGGCCCCATCATCAAGGTACTGACATTAAAATCTAGGACAAGTATGTGAGATCACATATCATCGAAGAGTGCTTCACATGATGTGAAGCGATCTATGTTACATGGGCATGAGTACTTGTATCAGGTTTGGTCGTGTTAGCTGTCAAACCATGTTGATCCCTATATCTTAGGATGGGGATTTTTCCTATGAAGTGTCCCAAAAAAAGCCGCCTTAGCTTTTTTGGACAGCTTCTGGCTGTGGCTCCTGTTGTTGAGTACCTCCTTTTCTGTATATATGGGTTTTTACCCCTTGATCAGCATTTTTTTTTTGTGAATAATACTTATCAAAAAAAGAAAAAGGAAAAATTATGCAGGAGTAAATAAATAGGTCTACGTAACTTTAAATGCAGTAGACTTGATTTACTTTTGATGCATGATTGAATACAACTGAAGGCCAAATCTTAGATTCTTAACGATGCATTATAAGTAGGGCATCTGGGTGCTCGATTTGGGTAGTTGGGTCTTCGGCACATATCACGCACCCATATAATATAGCAAATTACCCTCGACTTGCACTCAACAAACAACTGATGACCACAACAGCAACAACTGACACCACCAGCGTAGAACAACTCTGGCCCCACAAACCAGCATAACTCCTCTGGCCCCATCACAAACTACACAGGAGCAATCTCCACAAACATAGGCTATTGCTCCAGATATTGCAGCATGCAACATACTGCTAAACCATAGCACCAAACCAACCAAAACATAAACAATTGGGCCCATAACACAAATGTCTCGGAACATGGCTTTGATACCATCTAGACAAACTAAGAAAATGGACGGAGTTCTATAACACCAAACAAGCTCCCAACTTAAACACCCGATAGGAAATAAACCAGTTTTCTTCATGGTTTATATCTTTTTCTAACAACAAGAAGTCATCCATTGCCTGGCACTATAAAACTATGTAGCTTAAAAGGAAATATTTTGAATGCTGAGACACCAGAAAAAAAAGGCATGAACAATGAGCTCACAAGTCAAAAATAGGCGTTGCAAACTATTAATAGCGAAAAAATAAAGATCTACCTGAGAAGTTTGGTTTTCAGAGGTAGAAGCTTCTTCTGCTCTGTGCATTGCAGAAACGCCAGAAGCGTGAGAGGATCCAGGTTTTGAAGTAGACACGTCCATATTTACAGCAGATAAAGAAGTACCTCTAACTTGAAAAGAACAATTTTTTCAGCGTTGCCTACATTGATGAGTAGGAAGTAATGGATTGTAATGTGCTGCACAGAAGTTAATTGGACATGCCCAAGATACATAGAAATAAACAGTTTTAGTGGCGGGCAAATAATAAAACTGCCAGTACCTGGCAAAGATCCTCATTTCTTGTTAGGTAGAGATATATATAAGATGACCATCCAAGGCTGGGATGGCACCGAGTTTTGCCAGAAACATAATAGAATACAACTTATAAATCAGCTGAAAGTCAACAACATTTTTCTACCAGAGATGCCCATTTTGTTTTTGTTTTTGGGCCCACTCTATTATTCGCATACTGTTGGCACAAGTAAACTTTGGCACCTGAAAGCTATGATCCAGCAATGGTGGATGAGTCGGCCGGGTGGCTGCACTAGGACCAGCTAGCTGAGTACTATGCCCCAAACTTGCAGATCCAATCTGTCCTGGATGTTGTAAGAAAGGAGGTTGCGCTTGCTGCTTCATAGAAGAGGAAGTTGTTACTACCTGAGTTTGTGGTCTGACAGACACATTGGGAAATTGCTGAGGGCGTATTGATGGTTGTATCGGCAATGGAACTTGTTGCAGCACCGGGTTCTGGGCTACCTGGGGAAGTGGGATTTGAGGTTGTGTAGCAGGAAGCTGTGAGACCGCAGTATACTGATTATGAACCAAAGAATTTGAAAGACCAGAAGACAGCTGGCCTTCTTGTGACTGGTGCATCAAGCCAAAGTGCATGTTGCTCTGTACATTAGAGAGTAACCCTGGAAGGGTTTGAACTGCTGGCTGTTGACCCTGTTGATCAACTTGCAATAAAGGCTGTCGAAGTGGACCAGAAGCCTACCTAACATTAGGCATCTTCAACTGCAGTTTAAAGAAAGTCATAGGTCTTCTGTCAATCATCGCATGTATGGACAACAGGACAAATATAACACAGCACTTAATGTGGTGAAGAAACACACCATTTGTTTGGTAAGCATTCCTAGCATTATCTGTGCCTGCAATCAGTGTGAAACGAGTACTTAAATGATGATACAAATGACATAAAACCAAGAAATTCAATAAATTGAAAGATCACAGGCACAGGCAGAATATGCTTTAGGAGCGATAACCCCATATGTAAGGGAATCACAGGAGTAAAAGTGAAAGTAGATTGATGTCAACTGACATCCATCATGATTAAGGAAAAGAACAAGCATCCAATATGTGTAGTGTGTGCGGATGGATGTCCACCTGAGCATGTGAGATCTTTTCCTGCTGAGCATTGATACAAAATGTGCAAACTAGGATTGTTTAGGTACTAATTCTAATAGGCACGAAATGAAATATTCAAGTAAATGCTGGAATGTAGATATAAGAAACGTATGGTGCTATTTGGATCAACAAAAGAGCAGGTCAAGTCTAGTCTACTCCTATCATTCTGCATTTTACACTTAGGTTTTAGTAGTACACTAGGCAACCAATGTTGTACTCTCCAAATGCGAGTAGGAATGAGGCATAGGGGATCGTTAGAGCACAAAACGTATGTTGTTGGACTTCTAGAATAACTGGTGACTAAGTAAGTTAGCTGCCTTCTTAAGTAGGTGGCTACATACCAAACTCGTTAATTAACTTTCTAAAGCTTTTGGCATCCATCACAGTGATTGTTCTAAGTTGTGAAGTTGAGTTACTAGTTACTACTATAGATTCACAGGAAGTTAGTCCTTGAAATGGGCGGCTCGAGCTTAAAGAATGTGGAATGGAGCATGATCAGAAATGGATTCCCATCTTCCAGAGGACCAGAGATGAGTTTTATGGCCTACTTGCTAACATCAACAAAATGGAGGTACTGTAACGCCTATTGGCCAATTTCTCTGCTTTCCTATTTGACACGAAAAGGCTTTAAAGATCATAGTTATCTGGGCAGAGATATGATGGCGAGAGAATGGTATTTGTCCTCTCACTCACACTGACTCTGATTTCACATCTTTGCCAACCGTCTACATGCACACACAAAAGCATGTGGTTTCAGCAAAATGAAGTAATGCACTTTTAGTAGGCGTTCACAAAATTCAGGTCCCAGTAGAAAAATCACAGATTTAGTGCCTTGATTTCAAATCTTCAATTCGGGAACTAAATGGAGATTCATATCTTTGATTCAGAAATCTTTGGGATTTGAGTCTTTGACTGACAAATCCCATTTTGGGATTTAGTTTACTTATGTTTTCCATTGTTGTGAATCGAAGTTCAGAAAAATATGGCTTCCTTTCTATTTTCCTTCCAGCCCCTATCTGTAGGGCTTCTTTCTCTTCAGCCTCAGTTCAAATCGCCTCTTTCTTCTTTCATGCAGCAGTTGTTTTGTTGGGTTGGAGTATTCTAATCAGAATAGACCAAATAGATCATGTTGGGATCTTCACCACAGGCTGACCTCGCTATGGGTTTTCTTGTCTCAATATGGTAAGTGTGCAGATGTGGGTTACACAGGAACTGTCCTGAACTCCCATTAATAGAGGGGGAAAAAAAAAGGGTTCTCGTCGGACGATCAAAGACCCCCTACTATATCACTTCAGGGACCCCCTAGAGCAAGCGCAGACCCTGCAGAATCGAAGCAGCATGGATTGGTGATGTTGGATTTTAAGAGGATCTCAGAGGATCTCAGAGGATCCGGCTACGAACTGTCTGCCTGGAGCATTTGGACCCTAATAGCGATAAGTTTACTGAAATAGTTAAATGGACTGTGCCCTCAGTCCCAGGGCCAGAGAATGGATCAATAAGAAAGTTGCATCATACAAAAAGCTTTGTTCCATCATAGGATCATAACAACCTGGAAAACAGCTTTTTGCAACAAAGGGCTTGCAAGTAATAGCTGGCGAGCTTGCTCCTTGTTTTCTGTAGCCATTGCCTGTCATCAATATAAGAATAAACCCATACCATAGAAATATAATCTATCCATCAGGGCCAACTAAAACGTGTACCTTCACCTCTGACATAATCTCATTCAGCTGGTTCTTTGACAATGTCGCCAGATACAATGTCAGAGGGTCAGTGCCCAATACCGGCTGATTATGCAGAGCATTTTGATTTGATTTGCTACCAATCTGAGCACCTCCAAGAGCTCCTGCCATGACAGTTACAGCAGCCATAGCTATGGAAACACCAATTGGCTGATAAAGTCCAGAATCCCCATGGGCAGCCGGGCCCCCAATTTGTTTTTGAGCATCTATGTTGCAAGCATACAAGAAAGATAATCATTTCAGGTTGCATACACATGAAGTGGGGAGGCGAGGGGAGAAGGTTTCACAAGTAAGAACTAAACTTACCGACAGTCGCAACCATTCCAGGTCCTCCATGGCCCTGCAAGAAACAAGAACTCTTGCATTACGCTTCTAATCGCGCCACTGAATTAAGCCTTGGTCCAAACTCATTGAGGTCAGCATTGCCGCATTAAGCTTATTATAGAAAGTGACTGCACCCATTTTTGTTCAGCCAAGTAAAATTACTCCTTCACTAGTCAAGGAAAACATTAGAGTAACTAATGATAACAAGTGTATTAACTTCTAAGGAAGAAGGGTCTGCCTTCATTTTTACCAAATTCAGTGCACCAAGTACCCATGTATTAATTTATGTCGAGCAAGGATTTGTAGAAAAATCATTTACATAGCCTATTAAAGCAAACAAAACACCTCCTTTACATGACATATCAAGAAGAACACAGACGGAATTGCTTCACGAAAAATTCACAAGTTTTACCTTTTCCCGATTTCTGTCAGTATTTTTGTCATTTTCAGCAAAATCAACTCGCAATTGGCGGCCATTTATTTCATACCCCTGAAGATTACGACGAGCGCTTAGTGCTGTCTCTTCATCCTTATATTCACAAAATCCATAACCTTTTGGCCTCCCAGTTTCTCTGTCAGTAACTAATCTGGACCAGAGGGAACAAAAATAATCAAACAAGAAATGAACCAGACATTCCAAATAAAATCAAAGAGATGAGTGGGAATATAAGGCATTTTCCACATCGGCCAGATGAAATGATAGAAGCTACTTGTTTACAAAGTTTAGTTTTGTTTACCCACATAGTGGCAACCGAATTTGAAGTAAAACAAAACCTTTGCTCTACATCTTCTGTAGACAACTCAGTAACATCGTCTTCTCCAAGATATGCTAGAGAGAATGTTCTAGCCCCAGTGCAGATTACCACCTAAATCTTCTCCAGTGCCATTTCTTTCATCAAATTTAGTCAAATTTTTTTAACTCAAACCAACCAGAATCCCAAAGAGAAGAAAGTAAAAGAAGGAACTCTCTCTCAATATATCTACTTACATGGCGAACACCGCCATGTTTTGGTAGGTTTAGAGATATTTTACAGCTTGCCAAAAAAAAAAAAACATTAATAGATTAAAAATGTCAGATTTACTAAAATCAAAAGCAATCATGCTAGACTTACTAATAGATTAAAAATGTCAGATTCTAGATTTTCATTATACGGTTTGTTCCAGATTCACTGACGTGAAAGACATGACAGGTCCAACCTCCTCGCAAATTTGAATGAGTTGTTCTTCAGAGGCATCATATGGTATGTTTCCAACTAGAAGAAGAAACCATATGAAACATACATCATGTATCAGGGCCTCCAGAAGAAAATACTTACAGAACAATCCGTTCCACATATAAGCACAAAGCATAGATTCTGATTTTTTGACAAGTTTTGAGTTCAATCAGGTGTAGCAAGAATTCATTTTCTCCCTCCAGAACAGTATATTAAAATGTTCCCAACAGACAGTCTATGAACAAGTCGCATATCACAAATTCGAGATTTTCAGAAAGCTGGCACGGATAAGGGAACTCATACTTATTTAGGAGGAGTTATTAGGCGAGTATGGCTCTGATTCTCGCATGGATTCTCTAAATGACCCTGCTCCCTTGTGACCTCTGAGTGGGTTTTATACCACATTACTGAGGATACTGATGCTGTCGGTACTTGCTATGATGGTAAGAAGAACATGCCTCTAATTTTGATTGAGAGCATGTAGTTGGGTAGGGGTTCAAAAAGGAATCCTGTGAGGTTAGGCCAAAAACCTTAGGTAGAACTCGAAACTGTAGAGAGAATTTAAAAGCCAACTTTCTCGGTGAGATATAGAGGTAAGGAAGATTCAGAACAGAGATCCATGTTCTTAGTAAAGATGTACCAGCAAAGTTGGAGAGTCATGCTGGCTTATTCAAAAGTATCAGAAACTATAGGGATGCTTCTCTAGGCATATTAATTTCTCAGCAAGTTATGGCTTTGATATCAGATTTAGGCTTAATCCTTGGTCTGGTGTTCCTTTTGATTTGTCTTTTTCTAACAATACATTATTGTTCCATCGAGACGTTGACGAAGTATCTTTTTCCTCCATAATTGGGAGATAGTATCTCTACAGCTCCCCTTACCAGAAGGAACTCTCAAGATTGCTAACTTGAGTTGGTAACTTAATTCATTGTTTTCACTATAACCATTAAGTCTGAAGTTGGTTATCAAGATTCTTGGTAATAGAAACTGTCTTTTAAGGGGTCTTACAAGTCTAGATCTCATTATCATTCTTTTCTTGACGGGGGAAGGATGTTTTCCTCCATGGAAGACAAAAGCGGCTCTGAAGGAGGTGACATTTCCATTTGATACGTTCCTTTGGAAAATACTCTGAATAGAATTCAAAAACAGATTGGCATCCACTAGTGTTGCATGTGCTACGCAGCAGCAGGAAAGCTAACCACCTCCTTTTTATCTTAGTGTGGGCCTTTCTTTCTCTACTTTTGGGATCTGTCGTGTCATGCCATGAACGGTTGTGGACATGCTAAAATTATTTCCAGAGGCGTGCTAGAAAATGTTTGCATCAAAAATAATGTGGTGTGTTTGGTTAGAAAGCAATACGCATGTTCTTCAAAGGCCTGCCTAGTTCCAAGTTAGATTTAAGGCAAACTTTCTTGAAATCTCTTTGCTCTAGCTGTTCCGGATCAGGGATGGTCATCTTTGGTTCTTAGTTAGACTTTTATGATGGTTTAGGCTGATCCCAACTATCCCTGCATACTCCCTGGTGTATGAGTTCGCCCCCTACGGCAGGTTGATCCTTTCTAATGCATTCTTGCTTATCCGTAAAGGAGACAGAAAGATAAATGCAAACTGCATACGAACCGAAAACGCAGCGATGTTGAGAACTGGCCATCAATTAGCAGAAGAAGGTGAAGCTCTGGTTCAGCTTCATCTTCTTCCACTTGAGCATCATCTTCCTTCAGTACCTATTGCATTGGTGCTGTGATTCCTTGAAGAAAGTCCTGCCAATCAGACATTGTTATTGCTTCGTCACATGCCATCAAAGAAGGCATGCTAAACAAAAAGTGGTGCTGGTATTATATGATTGTGCATCTTATATGTGTTTCTTTTTTTAATTAATTGCTACTAGTAATTAACCGGGAGAAGAATTAGCCCACACGCTTTCAGAAGGAAATTTTTCGCCGCTAATAGTATAATAGACTAATACACTATTCAGAAATGCATGAGGTCGGAAGGATGCAGAATTACCATTTTTAATATATATATATATATATATATATATATATATATATATATATATATATATATATATATATATATATATATATCGTGATTGTTTTTTCATCTACCTATCAAGCAAGTAAAGTTTTACAACGTGACTTTCAATCTCATATTTAACCATTCAGCTTGGACCACTTTAAATGTCCTCGATTATGCTAAGCAAGGAAAAACGATTACGAACCTAAACAGTCACCAACAAGAGTAATGGCATTTCAGTTAAAGAAGCATAAGGAGCATTTACACTTGTAACCAAAAAATGCATCAGCCACACTGATCTGTTACAACACAAGTTCTTTACAGCAGACGATCCTTTGCAATTCATAACATATATAACAACCAAAATAATTCGAATTCAACTTGCCATTCAGCATGGGAAGTCTTCTTACAAATGCCCTTTTGCAATACAGACCAAGAATTGTCAAGCCGACATAATAAAACAACTTAAAACACAACAAAATCGATTCAAGAAACAATAGCATGCCACAAAGCAAGAAACCCATGTCAGGTATATACGGGAATCCTGAGAATCCAGATCTACAAACCCGATTAATGCTATACCGTACTGAAAACTCGAATATTAAAGGGAAAATTAGGAAAAAGTGGGTTTTGGAGTTAAGTTTTTGTAGAAGGTGGGATATATTTCAAAACTTGAGAAAAAGTGAGTTTTCTTTTGAAAATTTCTGAATAGTGGGAGAGCTTAAAAAAAAGGGTTTTTTTTTTAAACTTAAGTTTTTGACTACCCAAACTACCCCTCCCCATCTTCTCCTCCAAAACAGCTTTCCCTCCAAACTACATGCCCCCCCACCCCCTTTCCTCTCCCCTTCCCAGGCCTCACCCCACCCACCCACCCACCCACCCACCCACCCACCTACCTACAAACCTGTTATAATCTTCAATACCAAAAATTCCGAACATGTTAATCTCCTTCATGAACAACAACTTACATGCAAATGCTTTAGCCCCCATTTCTTCATGCAAGTGTCCCAGTGGTATTCGTCAAAATAGGATTATTTCTTCTTTGCTTTTAGAACAATGAAAAACTAAATATCAAGTTTTAAATATCAACGTCTAATTAAAAAAAAAAGATAGGTTGGAACTGTTCTAAACTCGCTTCTATGTACCTACCAGTTATATCCTTTGAATTTATGACATAGTTGTATAATAACCATCGAAAGTGGTGACTAACGTTACTAGCATAATTGAAATAAATATATTGGTGATTGGGATTGATTTATTGGATAAAATTGAGGATTATGTGATGGGATTTGCGGAGGTTAAAAGGGGCGGTGGATATTAATGGAGGGTGAGAGTGGGCGTTGTTGATGACCAAGCAAGTGGAAACACAGTGACAGCCTCCAAAATTCACACGGCGCTATCGACTACACACCCAATTAATGACACACGCACACAATTCACAGGAAACGAGATCATCAGACATAAACTTACGTGCAAAAATGTGGTATCAAGTTTGTTTTCAAAGTTTGTATTTGTCCCTTCGTATTAATATTCAGTTACTCTGCAAAAAAGTAAGCAGTTTGGTTCTAACAACACACAAGTCGTTGTGTGCAGAAACCCAAGTCCTTTTATGCAAAAGTGCATGTCGAATTCTGCCGACACCCCAGTCTTTTTATGCAGAAATTAAGGGGGGTACAAGCGCTGCTTTTGCTTCGGTGGGACTCCTAAAAAAGAGGACCTTGCGGGAACTACACTTTTCCTTGCTAAGGGGTTTGGGATTGAAGAAAAGGAATGTGATTTAGCCGTTTTGTAATGAAAAGCACTGCAAATGAGGCTGCCCTTCTCCCTCGACATCTTAAGAGGATTCAATACATACAAGAAATAAGCTATCCAAGCATGCATTGCTAAAACACCTCTTCAGTTACCCCGTGAACAAGATCTAACTCATTGTTGCAGCTAGTACTAAAAAAAATCGAGTGAAACAGATAAGAATTATTGGTATAGCAATTCAAAAAGTTATTCTAATTTGTTAACATAAAGTTTATTACCTCAAAAAAGAAGCAGTAGGGAGAAAGGGAAATCTTGTAGAACTCATGTTTTGAGAATTTTGGAAGCGGGCAACAGCATTTAGGCCTTGCCAAACACCAGTAATTTGTGAACTTTTCAAGGCATCGGTGGCAGCAAATGTAGAATCACAGATAGCACATCCACCAAGTTGTTCCCCATTACTGAAGGGCCTATACCACTGCTCAACGAAGACTTTGGTGTTCTGTAACACCAACTTGGAGTTTTCAACACGGAGCACTTGAATGATCCGCACGCGTGATTCCCGATTCTGAGGATCAACCAAGCAGTGCTCCAACTCAAAAAGTCTAAACATGGGATGATCCTTTGTAGGCCACACAGCTACGTAACCTCCGCTGGACTGATACGCGAAGGAAGAAACAATATTAGATGCGCCTCCTATGATTCTCTCATCGATGCTGTCACCTCTTAATTAGGCCGCATTTTATCGGCCCAAATATACACATAGGTGCTGAGGAGAAAATGATCAACTTCGGAGTGTGTTTATCGATCAATCATAGAAGAACGGCGTAGAAGCACGGTTTGAGTGAAACTAGTCACTTTCTGCAGAAACTCAAGTCTTTTTATGCAAAAGTGCACGTCAGATTTTGTATTCTTGCATTAGTTGGAAGAGAAAAAAAGACTTGAATATCTGCATTATTTGGAAGAGAAAAAAAAAACTTGAATATCTGCACAAACTGACAAGTGTTTTTGCATAAACATACTTGTATTTTTGCAGAAAATGACTTGTACCAGAACAAGGGTCAACAATTTTGGATGGAAGGGTAATCTAGGAAGACCAAATTAATTGATTTCAAAAAACCCATTTTTTCTTAAGTGTACCCCTTGTTCAGAAATTTTAAATAGTCACCCCACTTTTTCTTAAGTTTTAGAAAGAATCCCACCTTTCACAAACATTTATTCCCAAAACCCCTCTTTTCTTTATTTTCCCAATATTAAAAGAAAATATAGCGATATAGAGACCATGAAGAAAGAGGGAGAGTGGGAAATTACAGTCGGCAGATGAATAGGCGACGAAAGGGGTCTGATTTTCTCTGGTTCTGCCTCTTCTTGTTTTGTCATAATCCTATTCCTATGGATTTCGTTACTGTTCTGGGAATTTGACTGTCGACATAGACCTTGGCTTTCTAGTCTTTTTGTGGAGTATAAGTTTATCTGCATCTTGTTAACAATCATCGTTACAGATAACTTTTGCTTATATGAGGAATGGCATCCTTGAGCATCTCACGGTTAGTTCCGAATACGTATAGTTAAAATCAAAACATCCAAGTTTGTAACTTATTTCATGTCTTCTCAATCATTAGTCTAATCACGCAGACTAATTGGTTTGAAAGTTAGTACATGAAAATGTTCACTGCATAATTTTATATTTGACCCTTGAGTTTGCTCTTCTTTTGATACTTAGTTGGTCCTTAACAAAAAAAAAAGTAAAAATCAGAGCCTGTCATCCATTTTTTCCGTCTAAAATGTTAACATAATTACTCATGTGCATTACAGATGACCATTTTAAAAGTATGTTGAACTGACATAACACAACCTATGGATGAAATCAACCCTTCTCTCCTTTTAATCTCCTTCTCATCTTCAACGCCGACTTCCCACTAGAGTGGTAGTATGGGGTGCCCCGTCCTGTCCTAATCCAAGTCACCTCATCCTCATTTGCCTCATCCTATTGTCCCATCCTTTGATTTAATGCGCTCCTCTCCCACCCCATATAGATCGAGTCCACCCCATTTAACCCGGAAACTCATGTAGTTTCTAATTCTTTTTGTTTCAAACTAGTTTATTATTTTTATTCCAGTTGCCCTTGGAGGTGGTGGTCAGAATTGGCCGATAATGATTGTTGGTGGTTGCTAGCGGTGATAATCAACCGCGACAGTCGACGACAAGGGGTAGCAATTGGCGACAGACGACGACCGTCAACTGTTGGCTAGAGTGTGTGTATGTGTGTGTGAAAGAAAAGTAATACATGTATATGGGAAAAGTTTATGAAAATCTATTGGATTTGAGTTGGGAATCGAAAAAAACTCAAATAGTCCTAGTTGAATAGATACCTATTTGCCCCAAATCTTTTTAGAACTTCCCTAAATAAGTACTTTTATTTGTGGGACGAAACGAGGCTCTAATTACGCTCCCAAATTGCCCCCTTACCTCCCACATAATTGTTGGGACACCACCCTCGTTATAAACCTATTCAACCTTGATCTGAAAATACCACTTTAAGCCTTCCTAACTCTTCTGGTCTCTCGTTGAATACCACTGCCGCTGTCGCCCTTCAATTGTTTATTCCTCCCATTCTCATCACCTTACCCCACAACATTAAGTAACAGTATAATTTTTCCAATTTCTCTCTCTTCACCACCGCCACATCCATCACAACTACCCCATATGCACCTACCACTACCGCCTCTACCGAGTCCATGTCTATCCGCACCAAATGCCTTTATGGTTCTACCCTAGTTTTTTAGATTTAGAACAATCTAAGTCCATCTTGTTTAGTCCGTCACTGCCTTTCGTGTTGTGAACCCACATGCAACCTTGCACCAGGAATTTAACAAAAATGACACTAAATCTCAGGTAAGAGAGACAAAACTACCACCATTTTCAAAACTTAAAATCACCCAGAATTTGACACCGATTAGGATGATCTTGTGTAACACTAGAAAAAAATGGGTGGTGGATGTGGAGGTTTGCTTGGTGGTGAATATACTGGGATTTGGTTGTGACAGCGATGTTATGGTAGTCCAGGTGGACATTAAAGTCCTAGAAAATGAAGTGATTTCAGGTGGATAATTGATGGGGCTGATGGTGTGTGTTGTAGTTTAAAAGGTGTGTGATGCAGCAGCAAATATGTTTTGTAGAGCTAATAGAGATATGATGGTTGGTCTTTGATAGAGTGGATGTCCCTATTGAGAGTGGATGTCCCCGTCGATGGAAGGACAATGCAAATATGTATAAGGCCTATAAAGAAGGATTGGAAAAATTAGAAGATAATAATCTAGTGAGAACTTATGAAGATGATCGAAGAACTAGTCTTGTGGAATAAATATGCTATTCATCTCAGAAGCTACCCAATGTGCCGCGCAACCATGTATGTACGAAGGGGAGCATTATTGAATGCGAATATTTTTTTTACTTAGGGATAATTATATTTTGGTCATATGAAGAATGCCTATTCATTAAAAATAATATCCGAAAAAGTTCTTGTACCATGCGTTGTCATTATTTTAGTCCCTATCTTATAGTCATTAAAAGACCACGTTCTTATTGCGTGGTCATGGTTGAGGAGCAATTTCTTTCAAATCAGTGGTTTGCCAAAAAAAGTAGGAGTTTATGGACTATTTAGAAAAACAGGCATCATCGAGGGGAAGAAAATATAATAATCCATTTTTGTAATTTGTTCATCTCTCCACCACCAATCGTCAAGCCCATCTCATCCCTCACCATTGACCCCCAAAATCCATCAAACCCATTTTTTGAACCCCACCACCATCGGCACCCAATAGAACTTTCCAGGCAACCAAACACATCGCCATTTTTGCCGTCCACCATAACCACAAGATCTTCACCACCACTTTAATATTTAACACCACCACTGCCAAATCCACCACCGGAATACTGACCGCCAAGCCAGTCACCAAACCTACTACCATGATAACCACCACCGTGACGATCGAACGACCACAAAATCCATATATATCACACTCATCAGAATTGCCAACCAAACTCGACCAGTTTTCCCTCGAGTCCAAGTTTTGTACCCAGAAGTGGTGATGAATTATTGTGGTGGCTTGACGCGGTGTTAACTGGTGGTGGTACCGGTGGTTGGAGAAGGTTTACGAAGGTGGTGATGGTAGTGGTATGATGTGATAAGTTGTACAGCGCTGGTGGTTGACAACGGCATTAGGGGGTTGTGTGAAGTGGCGATTGGGTTAGATGGTGGGAGGAGGAGTTAGTTCTTGGCGGTGGGTTATACGGCTGGTGGCGGCTAAGGAATTATGTGAAGTGTTGATGGTAGCAGGGATTATGTGAAGTGGATGATTTTGTTGGATGGTGTTGAGGGGTCTATTAGGGCGGCACACTTTTGATAGGTTAAGTTTGATGATGTGGTAGGTGATACGGCACTATTCCTTTTTGGTCCCTCGAACTATGCCCTTTTTCGAAAAATAGTCCCTCAACTCTTTTTTTTTTCCTTGACAAACCACTAATTTCAATGAAAGTTCCCCTAAAAAATTGCACACATGATGGTTAGTTTTTACATAAAAGGCTAACACGGGGACTAAAATGGCGACGTAACATAATTCATGGATCAATTAAAAAAACTAGGTGTTCAAGGACTATTTTATGAGAATTGACATAGTTTGAGGGACCAAAGTAAAATCATCCCTTTTGTTTAAGCATGGATTAGATTGAAAATAGACAATTTTAACAATAGCAAATTTAACGGGAAAAATAGAGATATACTCCTTCTATTTAGTTAAATGGTAGAGTCATTAGCATATGGTTTTCTACTACATTCCTTCGGTGACAAAGCGACACTATTAATAGTCGATAAAGAAATTAGTTTGGGTGGTGCAAACACCTCCTTCACTTTTATTGGATTTTTTTCTTTGATTTATTTAAATTTCCAAGATAGATTTAAATCATGTAATATGGAGTCGAACTCAAATAACAATTCTGGGTTAAATAAGCATACTATGACAAGTCAAGCTTTAATAAAAATAACAAGTGAAGTCAAAATTTACATGTACTTAATTTATTTTTAAATTTTACAAAAAGTTAACCAAAGAAAATTCAATGAAGAAAGAACATTCATGCATAGAATAACATATTCTCTTTTACATCCTCCATAGTTAACTTGGACAAGGAGCTTGCATTAGAAAGGAGTGGTGTTTATACTTTTCGAGCACATGGAAAAATATATCATGATCTTCTAGCTCTTATATTTAATAAAAAATGAACCACATTACTTTCAGCTATACTTCTGTGATACCCAAAATGAGATGCAGAATAGATTGAAAATACTATCAGATGCAAAGTTGAAGGAAGTAGAATAAAAAAAAAAATTATGGGACTTTTTCAAGACAACCCTTATGTACAGTTCTTATGTAGGTTAAGGCATTATCCTTCGTTTGAGGAACTTCAAATTCATATTAAAAGGATGTCAAGTTAGGTCAATGGCTTTACAACGCACCAACAGCCGATCAAGTAGCGACAACGAGGATCGAAGGGAATAATTTAAACATACATCTTGAAAGAGATATTGTAGTTCATGCAACACCGTGTGAAGCATTATTATTGTTGCTATGATCCACTACAATATCCTCTTCTTTTTCTAAAAAGAGAAATTCGATGGTATCAAGATATCAAAATGAAGAACACTTTGTAGAGAAGAAAGAATATCAATGATGAAAATACAATGAGATGGAAAGTTGAATGAAGCTTAGTAATCAATTGGTGAGCAGATTGGTATTAGCTATGGTAAGATCCATCAAAGTTTGTGCATGTCGCATTGCTTGTATCTTATCTTCTATCTAGTATGTATCCATAAATCTCTGAGACGAAGTGCATCAATGTATGTCTGTGCTCAAAAACCAGCGTAGATGTTAAAATGATAAGAGCAATAGATGAAGCAACTCCAACAATGAGGAATAGCCCCCAAAAGCTGTTAAGACTAAGACTACTAGATGCTAGAGACGCACTTGTGTCGTCCGGGCAGTTGGTTTTCTCTCCAAACCAAGCTTTCTCAATTTGTACCATTTTCTCTCCCTCAGTAACACTCAAAACTGCTCTTGATACATCAGGTACCAAAGGGGAACCCTTCGGAAAAACCTGCAAGTGAATAGCAGAATTAAAGCCCATGTTAGTTCATATACATGTGTGTATGTGTGTGTGTGTGTGTGTAGAGAGAGAGAGAGAGAGAGAGACGTACAAAGCCAAAGCCGTTCGTCTTTATTGTTGGTCCAACCAAGGCATATTTCGAACAATGTTTTTCAAGAAAAGGCTTCAAGTAAGGGATTTCATCAAAAGCAGCAGCCATGCCTCCCTCGGAACTGCCTTTCGAGAAAGCTACTTCTAAATCGCTTGTAACATTAAACTCTTTGAGCTTGGAGCTGTCAATATTCAACTGTTCCAGAAGTTGTAAAATGAAAGAATCCTTTGGGTAACCAATTGTCTTGCCCTTCATCATAAGATCTTGTACACTGGTGAACGTTGGTTCAAGCTGTCGAATGGTTAGCATTGAAGTTAAGCTGGCGGTATAACTTTGAGTCAGGATCAGAACAACGAAGAACCAGATGATCACCGTAAACCTAGCCAAGTTACTCACCACTTTCTCCCCTACACTCGGGACGTAGTCCAAGAGATAGAAAGAAGAACGACGTTTGTCAGTAATAGGAAAAAATACTTCTAGCTTATGCTTATCACGAATGCTTTAGTGTAGAAACGAGGATTACTGTGTGCAAAAACCATGGTTGAAAAAGAGAACCAGAAACTTGTCCCGATCTGCTGTGCACGAGTCCCCCTGAAATCCTCATTTTCTTTGTGTTCAAGAATCCAAATAAAGAATCCGATGAAGACAAAGAAACATGCGCTTGTCACCCAAAGGTCCCAAGTTAATGGCTTCAAGAAAACCCATGCATTCTTTTCCTTCTTGTCTTTCACAGGCACAATCATGGTTACGCCCGACTCTGTATATGGCAGCGTAAAATCCACATACAATGACCTATTTGCAAGAATAGTAACATCTCCCACCACCGCATCAAAATTCTGCATAGAGATAACAAGTGGAGTTCTTCCATTAGCCTGTTGAAGTACTTCTTAAATTAGATAGAGGTAACTTAATCTAATGCGTGAACTGGAAATTAATACTTGAATATAGTCAAATCTCACTTTAAGATAGCCCGACTGTTGTTGGTATTAGTTCTCCTAAACATTTGAGTATGTAGATTTAGAGAAATAGGCATAAGAAAGTATCATTGGAGGGACAGTACACAGATAAGCGTAGAGAAAGAGAGAGATACCCCAAGGAAAACTTGATACACCAAGTCATTGTAATCACCAGCTATCTCTCCATTGTGATTCACAAAGGGAACGTACTCGTACGGAACATTATAGGGTAATGCTACCATTACAGCGTCGAAGACATCTATGCAAAATCCAGTGACCACGGTAGTCCTACCACTAGAATCTCTAGTGACATTCACAAAGGCACTTAAACCATCCGTCACTGGGACTCCAACTCTCAACTTCTTCTTGTTCGTTGGAATTACCCAACCCTTTGGAGCTATTGTAGTTTCACCGGGCCACACGATAGCTCCTAGGTTCTCTCTTGAAGTAGAATACATGTTGGTACTCGTATAAGTCAACGCTTTTGTAATTCCATCTTTTTCAGTCCAAAATCCGATCACTCGCTCCACATTACTGATTATGTTTACTATCTGAAAAGCAGAATAATGCAGTTGGCCGTTCACAAAATGAAAATCTCCACTGAGGCCACGCAATCTAGTATTTGATAATTCTTCGCGAAGATGCTTACCAGTGATATTGTAGCTGGAGTGTCTGGCTCCAACCTTTTCAACTGCCATTGCAAGTGCTATAGTAGCATCATATGCCCATAATCCAAATATGCTAAGATTGGCATCGACAGAATTCTTCTGTCGGGATTCCCATTTCCACCGATTGATGAAATGGTCAAGCCTTTTTCTTCTTGGGACATGAGGTTTTACACCCAGAACCCCAGGCATTGGGATATTAACTAAAGGCTCAACCAGGCTAAAGTGATTAGTTATTCCAGTAGTTATGATCCAAACGTAGTCTTTACTCATCATCCCAACTTCATTTGCTTTAGCAAAAAGCTGAGAGCCAAGATCAGGTGGCATATGCACAATAAACACTCTTGTTTGCATCGTCATCAATTTGTAGAGCTCTGCAGCTATTTCAGCATCACTAGCCGATGGATGAATAACACTGCGGTAGGGTATCCTGACATTTACTTCTTGCAATGCATCGGTCAAGAAAGGTATAACCCCTTCTCCAAACTCAGTATCTGCATATATGGGAACGACTGCCCTCCACCCGAAGGCTTGGACGAGGGAACTTATGGCTTTTACTTGACATGTGTCAATGTGAGTCGCTCGGATAAAATACTTACTTCGAAGCGAAGAAAGTGAAGGACTTGTTGCAGAGAATGAAATTATGGGCACCTGACTATGCTCTCCAAGATTAATGACAAAGTTGGCTTGCATAGATGTCACTGGCCCAAATATGGCTTGCACTTTCACATTTTTCAAAAGGTCTTGAGCTGTATTGAAAATCAAACCAAGATCATTGAAGTTCTTGAACAAATTTTGTGGATGATTGAAAAAGATGTAATCGGAAATCCTAATAAACACTAGAGAGCATTTCATCCTTTCATAACTTCTACAGTATTGCTTGCCATGAAAAAAACTTGAGCATATTGAGCTGAGATTGTGCAGGAACTCAAACATAGTACAATGATAAACCTTATAGAAAGTTGGTCTGAAACATGCATAATTTAAGTCATGAGAGATTGGGAACTTTAAGCCTCATATAATAATCATGGGTGAAACTGATCGCTTTGTGTGTCTACGTTACTGATTCAATTTTATCATTTCAGGGACTAACTTCAACTCTGGAGTTATATCAGAAGAATTCTTACAAAAACATATGCTTCAATTGGAAATAAACAACCTAGCCTTAAGGTAGTAGACAGTACCCATTAGAGCAGCGCGAACAACACTTTTGTTGGAGTCCCTCACGTTGAGGACCAGCCTAGTCTTGTAGTGACCATGAGAAGCATAAAAGTCATTGAGGGCCATATAGATGCATCTCAACCCCATTTTTCCAGCCCATGTATGCATATCTAGAATCACTCCCACGTTAACCGGAACTGTTGAACTTTGCGCCATTGCCACTCCTTTTGAGATAATCATGAGGGCAAGACAGAAGAAAAGGGAAGCAACATTGTCTTTCCTCATCACGAAATCACTTAAACGGCTTCTAAATCCATGTATTGATACTAGTCACTTGTTTATACCTAGAATACGGGTCTATAAAAGCTTGAAGCATTAGAATGTTTCAAAGTCTTTCCTTTGTTGTTGTTACTATGGTTTTAAGGTTTAACTTGGAGACTTGACTAAAGAAATAGTATTACATAGCTCTCAAATGAGTTGAATTGTTAGTGGATTCAAACCCAAGAAGTGTCCATGATTTACCTGACTCGTTCTCTTTATATGGATTCCCTAAACGCTGAATAGACGTTTGTTGTGACGACGAAGACTAGTTTTCGTTAACTGATATTAATTAATTGATCAAAGACTTTTGCTTAACAAGTAGTATCATTGAAGTTGACAGGTTGCAAATAGTTTGGACTGCCTGTAATTAACGTATATTTGACCGTTTCAAAAAAAATAGTTTGGACTGCCATTTTTTCCAGATATTTCGTGTTCATGCATTCGCACAAGGATTTGCAAAATAGTCAAGGAGGACGAACGCGTCTGAAAGGGTCGGATGTAAATTCAAGGTAGGACACTTCTACTTGAATACCGAAGCTGAAAATGCTGCTGAAATTTCCATCATGCATCTCATGTTGCTATCAACGACGAGCACGAGATGGGGGAATTAATAGTACATACTTCAGAAGCATTGAATTGTACGATGACCTTCTCCATGCAATTTTATGTTTTGTTACGGTCGTTTCATAACACTTTAATATTAGCAGCTGATAAAAATTTCGCAGAATACTCCAAAATAAAAATAGTTGTAAATAGGCAAGAAAGTTATGGGAAAAGTTCAAGGAAAATTATGGGCAAGAAAGGTTTGGTTTGTGCGTGTGTGAAGGAAAAGAGCACATGTATACGGGAAAAGTTTAAGGAAAATTTGAGTTGGGGATAGATAGACCTGACAAACCGGCATACTCGCCGGGTACGGGTAAAATCCGTTCAGGTACGAGTAAAAACGGATCGGGTAAAATTTACTCGATTTTTCCGGATAAACTTTTTGGGAACCCGTACCCTACCCCTACGGGTAGGGTATTACCCGCGGGTAAATCACCAATTTATGATAAATTATTTTTTAAAATGAATAGACTTCAATTACTTACTAATTACACACATTTTAACCTCCAACAATCATATTATTCATTTTTTCTCCATCAAATTTCATTACTCACAAATCTAAACATCTTTCCCTAAAAAAAAAATCAATCTGAACATTTTTGAATAATAATAAATATAAAAAAATAATCTGCACATCCACGACAACACACAACCATCAAGATACACTGACTGAAAGCCTACCCAACCACCACAAAGCGACAGAGTGACGGTTGGCGACGGTGGCGACAGATCGGTGGCGATAGGGTCACGATGATGACCGATCGGTGGCGATGGGGCCATGGTGGCAACGGATCGGTGGTGACGGGGCCATGGTAGGACCGATCGGTGGGGACGTGGCCACGGTGAGAACAATCGGTGGCGACGTGGCCACGGTGTGAACGATCGGTGGCGACGGGGCCACAATGTGAACGATCGGTAGCGACGGGGCCACGGTGTGAATAATCGGCGACGGAGATCCAGTAGATCGAGAATGACCGACGAGGCGCCGTGAGTGGAGTAGGGTGGTCGCGACTTTGGTATATTTGGGAGAAAGAGAGACTTGAGTGAGGCCGGGAACCTGTGAGAATTGAGAAGGGATCTGTGAGGGAGAGTTGAGAGCCAGAGGGCGACAGATGCAAGTGGTGAGGAGAGAATGAGATGTTTTAACCTAAAAACATATATATATATATATATATATATATATATATATATATATATATATATATATATATATATATATATATATATATATATATATATATGGACCTGATCCGTTGAGAGCGCTAGTAAACTGGGTTAAGTTGCTAGCGCGATCTAGCCGTCCATCCTGAAAGAATGGACGGCCCAGATCTTTTTTTTTCAAAAAGCTGTCAGTCGTCCGCTACATAGTGTAGCGGACGGTTCTTTTTACCATATTGCCCCTCCCACCTTGTCCGCTACACTGTGTAGCGGACGACTTTCTGGCAGTACTATAGTGCTCGTCCGCTACATTATGTAGCGGACAAATAAGGCACTAGTCTTTTCTTTCTCTCTCCTTTCTCTCATTAATGTTTTCACTTTTTCTCTTTCTCTCTCTCTGTTTTCTTTCTCTTTTCTCTCATCAATTTTCTATCTCCTTTCTTTCTACTCGTGTCTCTTTCTCTCTCTTTTCTTTCATCACTTTTTTTTCTCTCTCATCTTCCTCTCCCCTCCTTTCCTCTCTCTCTCTCTCTCTCTCAATCCAACAGACAATTATGAGAGAGGGCAGACTTCAACAATAACAGCACCAGGACGAACAAAGAGAAGCAATAAAACTCTTTCCTCAAGATCCAAAACATGGGCATGGGATTACGTGAGCTCAAAACCGTAGGAAAAATATGTTAGGAGAAGGAATTTTTTTTTTCTGTTTGGATCAAGAAAAAAAGGAGCGTCAAATCGTTCCTTGTCCTCTTTTTCTTCAATTGTATTTATTAGAAACTTGCTTCTCTTTCTTTTGATGCTTTGGATCTTCCCACCCTCCATCCTCTTTTTAAAGTTTTTCATGTTCTTCCATTTTAGAATCTTTTTGAGGTCTCCTCTTCCATTATCGAAACAGTTGAAAAGATTTTCTCCCAATTTTAGATTGTATTGATCAGAGCTTCGAGCTATTTCATAAGGGGTAATGGCGATAACTAAATCATCATCATAACAACAGTTACCAGATAGATTATCTTCCACAGAACACGAAGGTTTTCCCACTTTCAGTCAAGGGGAGAAGGCTATGTACACCTCCCATTAGTTGTTACCATTAATTTGATTTCTTGTCACTGACCAAACAAACTAGTTGTCAATATTGCAATATATTACAGATTATAGCTTCTTTTTGTTCACATCTTGCTAGGGCTGAGACCACTAGAGATAATATCCAGCTGCCCGAGCAGACCAACCACACCAACACCAACAACTCAGCAGCGGATGACAACAAGTGCACCGTGCGAGAGCAAGACCGGTTCATGCCGATCGCCAACGTGATCAGAATCATGTGTAAAATCCTCCCTTCTCACGCGAAGATGTCCGAAAATGCCAAGGAAACTATCCAGGAGTGCGTTTCAGAATACATCAGCTTCATCACGGGCGAAGCCAATGAGCGTTGCCAGCCGAGCAGCGGAAGACCATCACGGCAGAGGACGTGCTTTGGGCCATGAGCAAGCTCGGTTTCGACAACTACATAGAGCCCCTCACTGTTTACCTTCACCGCTACCGCGAGCTCGATAGCGGTAATCGTGGTGGCTCAATAAAGGGCGAGCCGCCATTGGTCAAGCAAGTGGTCGATGGTGGTGCCGGTTCGGTTTCCATCAAATCTGTTAATGCCGAAGATCTTTGAGATAATACACAACCCGAATCTTTTCTTAGGTTGGAGCTATTAGAACTTTGCCGACGAGCTCCGCCTCGATTCACCCTACCTGAACTTCACCGACGAGTTCCATGTCGATTTGCCGGTGGTGGTAATGGGTTCAATTTCTACCATCATCCTCAGTCTCGAACTTGACAGATGATTGGAGTGTGCCTCTTTGATAATTGCCTGTTGGATTTTGAGAAAGAGAGAGAAGAAAGGAGGGGAGATGAGGATGAGGGAGAAAAAAAAGTGGGTGAGAGAAAAGAGAGAGAAAGAGACACAAGTCAGAAAGAAAGGACGGAGAAAATTGACAAGAGAAAGGAGAGAGAAAAAGAAATGTCAACATTAATGAGAGAAATGAGAGAGAGAAGTCAGAAGACTCTCCGCTACATAATGTAGCGGATGAGAGAAAGAGGGAAAAAAGTAAAAAAACTAATCCGCTACATACTGTTCGAGGGTATTTTGACTGACATGAGTCAGTCAAAAAGCTGTCCGCTACACAGTGTAGCGGACAGCTTTTTGACTGACTCAGACCATGTAGCGGACAGCTTTTTGACTGACTCAGACCAGAAAGTCGTCCGCTACACAGTGTAGCGGACAAGGTGGGAGGGGTAATATGGTAAAAAGAACCGTCCGCTACACTATGTAGCGGACGACTGACAGCTTTTTGAAAAAAAAAGATCTGGGCCGTCCATTCTTTCAGGATGGACGGCTAGATCGCGCTAGTAACTTAACCCAGTTTGCTAGCGCTCTCAACGGATCAGCTCCCATATATATATATATATAGGCATATAACCGAGTAAACCCGGGTACCCAGTAACCGACCCGAACTTACCCGAATTTTACGGGTCGGTTCGGGTACGGGTCTAATTTCAGGGGGTCTTCAATATATATACCCGTATCCGGTATTTTTGCACGGGTACGGGTAGATCCGGGGGTCCGGATCAATTTTTGGCAGGTCTAGGGATAGAAAAAAATTCAAATAAGCCCCAGTTGAATAGATACTTATTTGCCCGAAATCTATTTAGGACTTCCCTTAATAAGTACTTTGCGGGACGGGACGAGGCTCTAAGTACTCTCCTAAATTGCCCTCCTATCTCCTACCCTCATTGCTAGGGCACCACTACGTTCTAAACCTATTCAACCTTCATCTGAAAATACCATTTTAAGCCTCCATAAGTCTCTTGGCTTCTCATTGAATAACACCCCCCCCACACCCCCCACCTCCACAACACCATTGTTCATTCCTTTTATTCTTGCCACCTCACCCCCGACACCAAGTAGCAATATAATTTTCCCAATTTCTCTCTCCTTCGCCACTGTCGTAGCTATCACAACCACCACCATATGCACCTACCAATATCGCCTCCACTGAGCCCATATGTCTACCCCCACCAAACGCCTTTTACTGTTCCACCCAATTTTTTTAGATTTAGAACGACCTAAGTCCATCTTGTTTAGTCTGTCACTAGCCTTTTGTGTCGTGAATCCAATGCGACCTTACAATAGTGAATTTAACAAAAATGGCACTAAATCTCAGCTCAGAGAGACAAACTACCACCATTTTCAAAACATAATGCCACGCTGAATTTGACACCCATTGGGATGTTCTTGGGTGACACTTGAAAAAAAAAATGGGTGGTGGACGTGGAGGTTTGCTTGGTGGTGAATATGGTAGGATTTGGTTGCGGCAGCGATGTTAGGCATTCTGGCTTCATAAAGGGTCGGGTGGAGATTAGGGTTTTAGAAAATGAAGTGTTTTTAGGTGGATATTTGATGGGGCTGATGGTGTGTGCTGCAGCAACGATTATGTTTTGTAGAGCTAATGGAGCTGTGGTGGTTGGTCTTTGCTAGAGTGTACTTTCCCGTTGATGGAATGACAATGCAGATACGTATAAGGCTTACAAAAAGGGATTGGAAAAATTAGAAGCTGAAAATCTAGTCAGAACTTAAGAGGAGGATCAAAGAACCAATCTTGTGAATGAATATGCCATTCATCTCGCAAGCTACCCAATGTGCTGCACATCCATGTTGCACCTTCTCTGTGCATAGTTAAAATTTGAATTCTTTCCTTTCCCCCAGAATTCTAATAGCTTTTAACACACGGGTTATGTATCAAGGGGCGCATCCTCAGACACAGAGAGTTAAGGGAATGCTGACAATAATGGACGAAGGGGGGGATAAGTGATGAATATACTAACAATTATGGTTGTTCAGCCTTACCCTTTGAAAAAGGTGGAGCTGAGTCCTTGGCACTTTACATTCATCAAATTGAATGTAACGTTTTACTGAAAATGAATTTTTTACTTGGGAGATTTCTAGTTTAGTCATCCGAACTCTGCTTGTTTATTAAAATAATATCTGAAAAAGGTCTTCGTATTATTCATGATTGTCATTTTAGTACCTCTGTTATGATCACGAACGCGTGCTCATTACGTGGTCATATTTGAGGCATATTTGAGGAGCAATTTCTTTCAAATTAGTGGTTTGTCAAGAAAGTACGTAGGACTTTATGGGATATTTAAAAAATCTTCATCTCTCGACCACCAACCATCAAGCCCATTTTTGACCGTACTCCTACCACCATGGGCACCCAATAGAACTTTGCTGGCAACCAAACACACCACCATTTTGCCATCTACCGTAACCACAAGATCTTCACCACCACATTTATATTTAACCCCACCGCCGCCAAATCTGCCACCACAATACTCACTGCCAAACTAACCACCAAACCTGCTACCATTATAACCACCACCATCACAACCAAACGACCACAAAATCCACATCTACCACACTTATCAGAACGCCACTCCACCAGTTTTCCCTCGAACCCAAGGTCTGTACTTAGAGGATGGTGATGATTTATTGTGGTGGCTTGAGGTGGTGATGACTGGTGGTTGGAGAAGGTTTGCGAAGGTGGTGATGGTAGTGATATGATGTGATGAGTTGTACGGATTGTAGTTGACAACGGCGTAGGGTGTTGTGTTAAGTGGCGATTGGCTTAGATGGTGGCAGGGGGAGTTACTTC
The DNA here is from genome assembly GCA_033070095.1 of Escallonia herrerae. Lineage (NCBI taxonomy): Eukaryota > Viridiplantae > Streptophyta > Magnoliopsida > Escalloniales > Escalloniaceae > Escallonia > Escallonia herrerae. The sequence continues at coordinate 100,375 of JAVXUP010000618.1, read as the reverse complement.
GCAGTGGTGGGTTACAGGGCTGGTGGTAGCTAAGGAATTACGTGTAGCGTTGATGGTGGCTGGGGTTGTGTGAAGTGGGTATTTTTGTTGCATAGTGGCGGGGGCTATTAGGGCATTTTTGATGGGTTAAGTTTGATGACATGGCAGGTGATATGGCACTGTTCCTTCTTTGTCCTCTGAGTTATGTTTTTTTTTTTTTAAAATAGTCTCTTAACTCCTAATTTTTTTTTGTATAAACCACTGATTTGAACGAGAATGCCCCTAAAAAATTGTACACATGATGGGCATATGGTTAATTTTTACTGAAAAGCCTAAGGAGAAAATATTCAGTGGTGATTAAGAGAGGGACTAAAATTGTGGCGGAACGTAGTTCATGGATCAATTTAAAAAAAAGGTGTTTAAAGACTTTTAAGAAAATTAGCATAATTTGAGGGACCAAAATAAAAGAATCCCTATTGTTTAAGCATGGAGTAGGTTGAAAATAAAAATTTGTTACAATAGCAAACTTAACTAGAAAATGGAGAATTACTCCTTTTGATTTAGTCGGTGAAGTCATTAGCATACGTTTTTCTACCATATCCCTTTGGTGACAAAGCGGCACTACCGATAGTCGATAAAGGAGTTAGTTTGGGTGCTGCAAACACCTCCTTCACTTATTTGGATATTTTTCTTTGATTTTTTTTTCTATTTTAAGATAGATGCAAAATCATGTAAATATGGAGTCGAACTCAAATACCAATTGTTGGTTAAAATAACATAGTTTGGCAAGTCAAGCTTGAATAAAGATAACAAGTGAAGAATATTTACATGTACTTAATTTTTTTTTATATATTTTACAAAAAGTTAACCAAATTTTTTTTTAATGAATAGGAGAAACACAGAAACACTTTTTAGTCAAAGGAGTGAAAAACATACCAGGGATTTAGACTTAGCTACTACTCCGTTTTAGTCAAGGGAGTGAAAAACATAACCAAATCGATGATAATGATGCAAGCCTGACACATATACTATAAAATAATACGTGTCATCGGTGAAATGTGACACCTAAATTCTACTCTGTAAGACTCCTCGTTTTAAAAAAAAATTGATTATATATTTAATTTTCAGGCTGTCCTAAAAATTACTTTTTAAATTAAGAAAGCTTTCATAGGTCTTTTTTCAGGTTTATCCTTCTTACACTTTTTTATTCCATTACTCACCATATTTAATTTTCTATTAGTTTGGATCTCGTGCTTTACACACGAGAGCAACAATTATCATAGTACTTATTTATAGATCTCGAACTTTTATACCCAATAACAATAAATAAATTGATAGTGACAGTAAAATAATAAACAAATTATTTTTACATTTTTCTATGAATTTTCTATAAACTTTTGTCGTTAAAATGAACTTAAGCAGTAGTAATTGTTAGTTTTTAATAAAAAATGAAGATAAAAAATAGTATATGAAATTATAGAAATAGTCTCTCTTACCTAAAGCAATTATAGTGATAATACTGACAATAACAACCGGTGTGTTCGGCTCTGTATTACTCAAGGCCACTAAGAAAAGAGTAAAGATGTGTAATAAATGATTAAAAATAAAGTCAAAGAGTAAACTATAAATATAAACTTGTAATAAAATAAAATGGAGAAAATTAAGTTAGTTAAAAAGAAAAATTGATGGAGAATATTAGATTTCTCTAAACAATAAAAAATATTTAAGATTAAAAGAAATATATAGAGAAATACTTTTGGCAAAATGTAGCAATTATTAGAATTATAAAGATATAAATAAAATTTTTGAGTGAAAAATATTGATATAAAAGAGAGAAATATAAAATCGATATAATTGGTTGAGTTTCAACTAGTAAGAAGGAATTGAAATCAAATTGAATAAAAGAAAAGAAAGAGAGAGAGAGAAAAGGAATCCAAATCATTATTACAAAAGATAAGTAAATTCAAAATGTTTCAAAAAATCAAAATAGGAAAGTCCACATGGCGAGTTAAGAGAATATTCAAGTAAGTGATGACTGAACAACATTCTCTCAGTTTTGGCTTTCATATATATATATATGGGTCGTGATCCATTGATAGCGCTAGCAACTTAATCCAAGTTGCTAGCGCGATCTGGCCGTCCACGGGCGAGAATAGACAGTATAATCGCGCGCAACAACAGCACTTTTTTTTCACCCTCCGCAACATAAATGTAGCGGACGATAATTTACCGTCCGCTACATTATGTTGCGGACGGCAAAATAGCGCTAGCAACTTGTTAGCGTTATCAATGGATCACGACCATATATATATATATATATATATATATATATATATATATATATATATATATATATATATATATATATGAGCTGATCCGTTGATAGCGCTAGCAAAATAGGATATTTTGCTAGCGCGATCTGGCCATCCACGCGCGATCTGTGGACGGTCCAGATATTTTTTTTACGTTTTTTTAAATTTGTCCGCTACATTATATAGCGGACATATTTTTTTACCATATTACCCCTAAGTCTGTCCGCCACATAATGTGGCGGACGACCAAAACCCATCTTCTTCTTATTTTTGTCAGAGACTATTGGAATAATAGCAGCCCCCATTCTTTTCTCTCTCTCTCTCTCTCTCTCATCTCCTCTCTTTTCCTCTCCAGATTGCTTTCTTCTTTCTTGCTTTTATTCTCTTCTCCCTCGTGATTTTACAAATATGCTTAGTGGAACTAGATGCAGCAGCAGGTGACGAAGTGGTGGTGAGGCCTGCCGGGTCCTGGAGCAGGTGCCAGAGCCAGAGACGGTCCTGGAGCCGGTGCCGGAGCTAGAGACGGGCCAGGAGCCAAAGCGTCGAATATGGGCAGAATCGATGCAGACCCGACCGGAACTGGGCTAGCCGGTTTCTTTAGCCTGTGGGTTCTCGGGTCAACTTCCGGTGCTCCTTCGGGTAAAACAGCAGAAAAGGATCGTAAGCTCCTCCTGCTGTTGAAATCTTCTTGAACAGATTTGGGTGCCAAAAGCCTCTATATCCCGTGGATTAGGGCCTCCGCTCACACGACGTCGTCTGGTCGGACTACATTTGCCAGACAGACGGATTTTACGCCGGATTTCGCGTGATGCAAAGTTAGTTGCTCGTGGGTGTCCTTGCAGAGGGTATTGTGCAGAGAAGTTTTGGATGAGTCTTTAGGCCAATGGTTTGAATCGACTCGACCGGGGATGATGTGGAAGAGCAGGAGCTTTTGGAGTGACTTGAGGTTGCCCGGTTCGAGGAGGAAGCGCTTGAACTCGTTTTGAATTGAATCCAGAAATTGTTTTGAGAATAGAAGTATTGCTGACGATGAGGTCGAATGGTTTGTGCATTCAAAATGTTGATCCCATATCTCTCTAAACAGCCGCAGAAGAAGGCGACGGCCCACCACCTTAAGACGCGATTGCGCAAGACGCAGTCGTGGGACGTCCACTGTGGGACCGCCGTCTACACTCCCCTCCCCCAGCTACCTCCCACCATGATGGCCTCCTTTGTAGATCTGCCATCTTCTGATCTTCATAATATGACATAGACAATGGGTACAAGGAGGAGAGAGAGAGAAGAAGAAGAAGAAGAAGAAGAAGAAGAAGAAGAAGAAAGGAGGGGACATGAGAGTCAGACATGTCAGGAGAGAAGGAGTTTGCCTCTATTCGCTACATAATGTAGCGGATGGATTTATGTCAAAAATTATCCGCTACATAATGTAGCGGACATAAAACATGTCAGAAAACTAATCAGACAAAGGAGAGAGAAAGAGTCAGAAAAAAGTACTGCCTCTGTCCGCTACATAATTTAGCGGACGGAGCTGGAGGATATTTTTGTCCAAAAATAGTCCGCTACATAATGTAGCAGACAGACTTAAAAAATGCAAAAAAAAAAAGATCTGGACCATCCACAGATCGCACGTGGACGGCCAGATCGCACTGGCAACTTAACCCAGTGTGCTAGCGCTATCAACGGATCAGCTCCCTATATATATATAATTAGATTTACTCTTTTTTCTCTCTCCTGACCTTCTTTCTTTCCTCCATCTCTCTTTCTATCTCTTAGAACAGAATGAGAAGCTCATCAAATGACTCATATCATAAATAATTTAGCGTGCAAGTCAAACATGATCAATTAATTAGGAGTAGAGGCTAAATAATACTTTACCTTTCTGTTGCTATGTAAAATATATTTGCTTTATTTTTTTATGAGATCAGAATAATAGAAAAACATACCATGAAAGTACATGATTAAGAGCCAACATGTTCGACCTTACACTTACAGGAGGGTAACCAGGAAGAACACTTGACAATCCTAACGAAGGCCCAAAAGGCGAGAGGATAATTACCCTGCCAAATAAGATCATAAAAATATAAAGACAATAAGTTCAAAGGCTAATATCCCTAGCCTCATGAGACATAATTGAACATATTATGAAGAACACACCCACAAAATAGGCAATCACCCCAAGGTATGGCTGGATACGATAACTGGTAATTGTTCGTGTTGGGTACAAATAGATCAAGTTTTATATAATTATCGGTTATTGCATGTTGGGCCGGATGACTTCCTAAATATAAATTTTCATATGTGAGTCTTGTTGAACTTCGACTAATAGGCAAGTGGACAAAATTTTGCTACAACTCTGCTTGCCGGATGATACTTCAAATTTTAGAGACAATTAAATTTTTTTAATAACTTTTCGAGTAATATTTTGCAGTGACAAATCTTAACTGCACTTTTTTAGGGTTACTCAATAAAAATTACAAAAATATTTAATGATGATTAAAAATTTCTATATGAAAGGTTAGAGGTATCTCCGTACAATCGGGATAGTAGCTTAATTTTTTTTCAGGTCAGTAATGTTCGCTTTGTCTTACAAGATTTAACTTTAATTTTTTTGACGAAATGACAAACTTTTTACTCAATTTTCTAACAGCAAAGGCACTGTAACAGCAGTTTTCGAAATTCAAAGTGTTGCCTAACGAGCACTTTTCGAAATTCAGAGTGTTGCTCCCTCCTCAGTAGGCATGAGAGGCATTTTGGTCGCATACAGGTGACGCTAAAACGTTATAACGGCACTTTTTTTTTTGCCGGAAGAGGACCCGACGTTCACTCTCACCCATGCCACCTCCAATACCTCCCCTCCTTCATCTCTCTCACATTCCACCGCCCACACGCAACACAAAAAGCAGTATAAATAGCATAATACAAGCATATGAGTGTGTTTGGATATAGGATTTAAATTGAGAATTTGACTTTAGTAGGGTATTTATAAACCACTTAGACAAAATATCTTGTTTGGATAGTTCAAAAAGAAATTTTTGAAATTTCGGAGGGATTTGAACTGTAGATTCGAGGTCACCAAATCCACCGTTCAAATCACTAGGTTGAACTAATTATTTGTCAAATCCACTCCAATCAGTAATTTACAAACTCACATAATTAGTTCCCATAATTATTTGTCAAATCCATTCCAATCGGGTTCGGTGTTTGCTGGTTGGTCTTGGAGTCAGATGACTCTAGTCTCTTTCTTGTCATCTAGATGATGCTCCTCTTGGACAACAGGATTGATGCCTTGGCTGGTTGTCCTAGTAACTCTCCATTGTAGAGGCATGATGGTCAAATGTGTCAAGCAACGATGGATTGCACTGTTCACCTTTCTTACAGAATCGTAAAAAATGATGCCAAGGAAGTGAGTTCATAGTTTATGTGGAGGTGCCACAAAGGATATATTCTGAGTCAGCTGCAAGATGTACAAAGTGCGACACAGTGAAGGTGGAGTAAGGGCAGAGAGCAAGACTTCCCAGACAGGGCCTTAGGAATGGTAGTGCTGTAAGGACGAGGGCTGAGACGAATAGGGCTGACAATAAAAAATCCAAGCTGAGATCCAACTTAGGGTCTGATGTCACGATCCAATATTATGATCCAATTGTGTGTCTCTCTCTAGAGTTCAATAGCTCTGGATTTATAAATAGAGAAAGTGATTTTGTCAGAATGAGAACGTGTCCCAAAATAAAGTCCAAAGTCCACAATTCATAGGCAAAACTCTGCCTATGTCATCAATTGACATGTCACCAGAAGGCCATAAATATCGGTGCTCTTTTCGATTATCGATTCCCATATTCATGCTGCTTGCCCCACACAGTGTCATTCTGTAAATTGGAAAAGACTGACCACAAAACATTGGCATGGTCAGAGAATGCCTTTGCCCTAGCCACCGGTCCAAAGCCCTTACTGAGTCCTGCAGGGGTGCGTCAAGAGACGCGGAGAACCTGACAGTAGTGAGGGAGGGTGTAATACCCCAAAAATTCTGATATATTTTTATGGGCTAATTTAACTTTTTAACAATGAATTATTACTATTCGTATTATTATTCTCTTAACATCGATATACTTTTAGCGACAAAATTGGAGAACACTATAATTACGATCTTAGCAACAAATTTAAAAGCATAAGATATAACTTACGATAGCAGTTATAAATAACATTAATTGAGGTATTAGTGGCAATTAGCGAAACAATAATTTAGGAACTTTTGGCGACCAAATTCTTTTGTGAACATTGATAGTTTTTTTAAATGACCACTTTTAGCGACACATAGTGGAGCGGATTAGCGTAACAATCATTAATAATTTGCTAACATGTAGTTAATTGTAAGTATTTTATTTTTGAACCATTTTTCACAATCATAAGTGGGGTTAGAAGTTTTAGCGACAAATGGAGTGTAGGTTTTCTTTTCAGTTTCTAATTAGGGTTTTCATCCTACATATATATTTATACATAAGACATAGTTATGGGGCAGCCACCCTTCTAGCCGTCAGACTCCATCTTGTTCACGGTAGAGAGAGATATCGAGAAGAGAAAGAAGATAGCTTGAAGGGGAAATTTTCCGGCAAGCTCCGGCAACCGCATAGGAATTTCAGTAAGCCTTCTTTTAGTTTTTCTCTCTCTTAGTTTATGGAGATCAGTTTTCAGTTTCATTGTTGTATTGCATATATGACTGTGGGTATATGGATCTATTGGATGTGAGAAGCTGTGAAGAGGGAAAAGAAATTGTTGAGAGTTCAAGGAGTTTAGCATTATGCCGTGAGGTTGCCAAATATGGTGAGTGCATGGTGGGCACGGGTGAACGGGTTTGGAGCCATGAACAGCCACGGCTGCCGGGGATATGAATTGTGGCACCGCCATGGATCATATGAGGGTAGAAACAAATTCAGTGACTGCGATCTAGATAGAGAAAACAACCATGACGAGGCTGTGGGTATGGAGAGAGAGAGAGAGAGAGAGAGAGAGAGAGAGAGAGAGACCTGCTGTGTGGGTGCCGAGTGTGTGAGCTGTCGTATATGGGGACTGTAGTGGAAGAATCTAGGTTACAGTGTGTGGGTATATGCGTGAGTTTTGGCTAAGCGTGAGTGTTGTACGTGTATATGTGTGTGCGTGAGTATTGTGTGAGTTTATGCGTAAGGTGTGTGCAGTGTAATGTGTCTTGAGGAGAAAAAGGGGGAGTGTGATAGCAAGAGAGAAAGGAAACTTGGGAAGAAAACCCCACTGCCGTGGACGGTGCTCTATTTGGGTTGGTAATAATATGGTCTAGTGTGTGTTTACGTGTGTAAGAAATGAACAAAGGGCACGACACTGCTGTGAGGCAATGTCTGTTTTTGTGTGTTTAGCGCCCAACTGTGAGGCAATTGTGTGTGAAAATGTGGGTATAGTGAGCAGCTAGGTGTATGTATGTTGTGTGTGATGAGGTGTGTGAAATGCGTTCAAAGAAAAGAAAAAAAAAGGGGTGAAGGAAGAGAGTAGCAGGTGTGGGCTGTGCCCATGAATAAATTGATAAGAGAATGAGGCTACTACTGTGAGGCACTAGCTTTGGGAAGACCTACTGGAAAGCGAAGGCAAGAGATGTGCTTGTGTGAGTATATACATATGAGTGTGTGTGGTTGTTTATGTAAGGTGAGTGTGAGGTGCAAGCAAATGGGAGAGTGCAGGTGAGTGATGAAGTGGTTTCAGGTAACACTGCTGGGTGAGTATGAAGGAGTCGATTGTGTAGAGAGAGGGAAAGTCCTTGTTTTAAAATGGGACTCAAAAGTGTCGCTAAAAAGGTTTCCTATTCCAGTAGTTTCTTTTTGAATTTTAAGATATATCTAGGAATTTATTTGGACAAAACTCAAAAGAGTAACTTATAGTATTTTTGCAAGATCTAACATAGTACAAATTTTAGATTTTTCGGAGCTTGGGAAGCCTTCTAACTAATTTTATCAAAACAAAAGATTTCGGTGCATTTTAAAATAGCAAACTAAATTATTAAATTATGAAACTTCCACAATAATCTTATATATTGAGGATAAAGTAGTTTCTAAAGTTTTGAAAGTTTTTAAAGTCGTTTGCTATTTTAACGGTCTTAGCAGTGTAGCGCCAGAACGGATTTAGCATAACGCTTCATTAGTAATAGTTATTAAATTATTTTTAAGGACCTCTTCTGAACAGATTTAGACAAAGTGCAAAACAAAAACTCCCCTTAATTTTGGGAAACCTTCGACATGAAAGTTTCTCATATTTTTCCGGGCATAGGAAGTGTCTCAAACAATTTTATTTTCAAAATAGGCTTTTGAATTATTTAAGATAGTAAACAAGATTTTTCTAAACCTAGAATTTTATAGTGATCTAAAATTACTGTGATGCCTGAGTGGTTTAAATGTATTCTTTTAGGTTATATCCAAGTGGATAATGGTACGTTAGGCATCGGGGGCGAATAGGAAATTTTACAAAGTACGAGGGGCGGTTTGGTACACTTCACTCACTTAAGAGAAACTTAATACTTAGGCGTGCTCGAGCGGTAATGAATGATGTCCTTGTGGTTTGTTATTTAGGTTTCGTTAGTCAAGAGATAGGATCGACTGTTGATCGAGCTCAAGAACCAATTACTGAGGAAGTAAGTAATCCTGCCATATTCCTCCGTATACCCTATTTTTGTTTATGTATATGTATAAATGAATTGTTCCAATTAGAAGTTTTAAAGCCTTTTACATGCTACTACTTTTGTGTAAATTGTTTGATGAGAAAATGCATAAAAAAATGCCATGGAATGTTTTCTATGAGTAGTGTTTAAAGTTGGCTTATGTTGAATGAGACGGTATTTCTGGCTTGGTTGTTGCGCCCCATATCCACGGGGAAAAGTTGGATTGTTGGGTCCTGGTCAACGGGACGATACGTTGACGCACAGTACTGTTGCTCGTGGTGCACCCTTGCGTCCACACCAATATGTATCCCGGATGAAGGACGGATTGTGGGCCCTAGTCGGGGGGCGCATATCCTGACCAAATAATGTTCATCCCAGGTGGAGTAGGGATTGTGGGCCCTAGTGAGGGGGAACGTACGCTGACCGCAACATGCCTATGTTATGATGAACTGTGATAGTTGTTGATGAGCCTACTTGATGTCATACTTCGTTTCTGAGAATCTTGGATGAATTGCTTTCAAAAGTATATATATGCATAGTATCTCTTGTGAAATGTTTACCAGTTTTAAATTGAAGAAAACTATGGCATGTTTCATGTTTTTATGAATCCCAAAATCTATTTTAAGAATATGGTTTGTGTACTTACTGGGCCCCAAGCTCACCCCTTTTTATAAATGTTTTCAGGCGATCAACTAGATGAACATGAGTATTACGAGGGAAATGAGAATGAAGCCGCAGGAGATGCTCATTAGGAAGTTGTTTAAGCCCTTGAGAAATTGTAGAACTGCCAGTTATTTATTTGAATTGTTTGTAGCTTAATTTTAGGAGGTTTCTTTAAAATAAATGCTATCGGTCTCTATGGAGGATTTCAGCAGAGATGATTTGGGAAAGAGTTGTAAGGGCATCTTTAGAATTTCATGTTATGGTGTTAGTTAATGTATGATTTTAGAATTGTGTACAGGTTTTAGCGAGTAAGGCCTGGCAGAGCCCTAATTGGAGTCTATTGGGTCTGCGGCCGGTCACGTGCCTAACTCGTGGGCCTGCCCGTGGGTTTGGGTCGTGACAGAGGGTCCCTACTCCTGACTATCAGGCAGACTATATATGATGCCCTCTAAAGACTTACTCCCATCTCGGAGTGACCCAGGGGGTCATTGCCCTGGGGGGCGTTGACGATCATCGATAATGTCAGTGCAAAATGGTCATAGCTCAGGTGTGCCTAGTATCATGCAAGCCGCCCTAGGAAGAGATAATGTCTTTGACAGAGAGCCTATCCCACTGTGAAAGGTCCTCATGTCGGAGCACTATGAGGGTAGCCTTTCAAAATGCTACATGGATAGTGGGTCGAAGCATGTTCCACATCCACGGTGGGAGCACATGGTGTGCTGACTATGTGCGGTGGCCGGGGGCATGTAAATAAAAATAATGCACGGGCACTGGGATAGGTGTCGCGGAATAAGGCATCGTGCTAGAGACACATGACATGGAAGCGGCGCACAGGCGTGAAGATGTTTGTCTCAAAGTAGGGCATTGCGCTAGGGGCAAGTGACATGAAAGTGGCGCACGAGCGTGATGACGTGTGTCGTAGAATAGAACATAGTGCAAGGGGCATACAACATGAAAGCGGAGCACGGGCATAATGATTTCTGTTGCAGAATAGGGCATTATGCTAGGGGCACGTGACATGAAAATAGCACGCGGGTGCAGTGACCTCTATTGCAGAGCATGGTACTAGGGGTACATAATGTGAAAGTAGTACACGGACGTGGTGACGTCTGTCGCCGAATAGGGCATTGTGCCAGGGACACGTGACATGAAAATGGTGCAAGGGCATCGTGGAGTTGGCTTCCGGCCACTGCTCTAATAGCGAGTGGCCAAGGTAAAGAAAGAAGAAAGCATTGGCAGGAGGCCAAGACCAACCCCTTTTGGGGGAAGGCTGAGGCCAACCCACTTAGGAAGGTAGAGGATGACCCTTATAGGAAGGCCAAGGCCAACCTACTTGGGGAGGCCGACCTTTGTGAGGTGGTCGGAGCGACCCTTGTGGGAGACCAAGGCTAACCCTCATGGGGAGGTGGTCGAGGCGGACCTTGCTCTCCGGAGGTCGAGGTGTGCCAGGTCGTCCACGCGGCGAAACAAGTCCGCTGAAGGTATACGCGTGCCAAGGTTGATTTTATTAGCCGCTCAAAAGTATATTTCTTAGCGGGAAGAAACGAGAAAAAGGAAAGTATGAAATGATGGCACCTGAATTAAACGTGCGCTACTTTGACCAATTGGGAGAGTTGAAAATGTGATCATTCACTACATCAACGTGTCATGCAAAATGGGACCCACAATGGAGATATGGGTGCGACCAAAATAGGTCGGAAACACATGTATTCAACATCTCTTAAGTCTTCACTTTGTAAACCACGCTGACTCGAATATGCGACATAAAAAAAAAGATATGAGAACCCTATGTATGTATAATGGTATTGGATCAAAGGCAAGTGAATAAGAGATTATATTTGCATTCCAAGGCTGAGTGAATTCTTGATACTCCAAATTCTATTTTCCATCTAAACTATTGTTTGTTAGTTCTGAAAACATCTGGGGTTCCCTAATAACATAATCTTAGAGTACAATACCTGGTTTTACATTTAACTGGCTACCATTTTAACTGGTTTCACATCACGCAGATCACCGGTAGACGCCATCTCCCATCTGTGACTCCACCGTGCCAATCCACAACCCTCACCAACACCACCTATGAGACCACTAAGCCAATTCACACACCATCATGCTAATGGTAAAAAAAATTCTAAAAGAGTGCGTGAGAGAGATTAGGAAACAAGCCACAGACAACAATCTTGATCTAGGATTAGATGGGTCCTTTTCTTGGCCTAGTTAGCTCTTTTCTTTGATTAACTTTCTAATTGGTACTGCCTCAAGGTTAGAGGCCCGAAGCTCCAATGAATACTTGAAAAAGAGAGAAAAAATACAACAATTTTTGAGCTTGGTTTGATTTTCTACAGTGAGCGACTTAAGAGCGGTGACAAGGAGGATATCTGTATCTTGAGCTGGAAAGTATTGCCTATCAAGAGAGGATTTTATTTAAAAGAGAATTTGGTCTTTTATGTTTGTAGAAATATGAAATACGTTTTCATTTCTTTAGTACAACTTACCACCACTAAGGGTTTATATATGAAAAATGATAGCAGATATATAATACTAAGTATAAGAGACAATCTGAAAGATAAATCTAACTTATTATTATTATTATTATTATTATTATTATCATCTTTAACTTCTTAATCTTGATTGATATATCTTCCAAATATTATCCATATGCTTCAATACTCCCCTTCAAACTTATGGAGGTTTGATTCAAAACTTCATGAGTTCGACATCTGCCAATGAAGTTGTTGTCCTTGTGTGCCACCACCGGAGAAGACTTGAGCCTTTAATAGGCTAGGGAACTAAAAAGGTCGTTGAAGAACAATAAACAGCTCCTCATGGGCTAAGATTGTGCTCTCCGTGGGATGAAAACGGTGCCACTATTTGTTGGTCATGAAACTCCAAGTTGAAAAAAGAGAAAGAAAAAATTCTTTGATGGTGAAATGACACATTAAAAGCAACAACTAGTAAATTTTAGTTGCAAGATATTAGAGAAAAGGTATATCATGGCAATTGTCACTTGTCGGCAGTTGTAACAAGAAAGAATTGGGGGGAGGGGCGGCTAAAATGTCGCCCACTGGTGTAGCGGATAGTTGATGGACCAAACTATCACAGAAGGATCTTTGACTTTGATACCATGTAGAAATATGAAATACGATTTCATTTGTTGAATATAACTTACCACCACTAAAGGTTTATATAGAAAGAAATGATAGCGGGTAAATAATACTAAGTATAAGAATCAATCTGAAAGATAAACCTGACTTATTATTATTTCTAACTTCTTAATTTTAATTCTTGCTCCTACAGTCCACTTGGTTAAAGTGGGCGTGCACTGGCCTCTTGGTGTCATGTGCCAGACAGTCTTAATTTTGTTGACCCATTCCATTGCTCTTTGTTTCAGTAGCTGAATTTTGTCTATGCAGAGTTGACGTAGAGGTTTGGCATTGATACATATGACAATGGACAGCTTGGTAGTAGCTGTCCCCTATTAGTCTTCTATTTTTAGAAATTAAGAAAAATAGATATTTAACATAGACTTCATAAAACTGTTTACATTGCCATGTTACAAGCAATGGTCGGACATAACGCAGCTGATGATATTAGCATGAGTTTGATCTATACATTGTACCAAGTTCCCATTTTCATCTGAATAAACTTTGGCTCCTACTCAGGTTGTAAGAATCTTCCTTCAACTCCGTGTATAATGACAATTAATAGTCGCTAAATATTTCTAGTGGCTTTTCTTCTAACACTTTCAGCGACAATTATTAGCAGCACTTTTTTAACGTTACTAAATAAAAGTTACTATAAATATTTAGAGACAATTGATTGTCACTATATAAGGGGTAGGAGGAACATTCCTTCAACTGAGATAGCAACCAAAATTTTTCCTTTTCATCTTTCATGATCTATGAATGTGTAAGTTGCAAGGGCCTTTAATTTTAAAAGGATACAACTACAAGCCGTTTGCAAACATGCTCCTTCCTCTCCATGTTTTTTGCCCGGTAGAGTGGCATCAGTGTACTTGTTTAGGAGGGGGTGGTTTCGGCTTTGGGGGAGGAGGCTTGAGGCTTTGGTTTGTGTTGATGCCAATTTGCATAATAGTTCAAAGAGATGATGGCTTAGTTCATGATACGATAATTGCAGTGATAGGTCATGTGTCATTAATTAGCTGACAATTACTGGTGTTTGACTTGAGGATGCTCTCGGTTTGGGCCTCGAATTAGCTCAGCATTAAAGTATGAACTAGCTTTTATCCCGTGCGTTGCACACGGGAATAACAACTATAAAGTAGTGATTAAAAGATCTCATACCTATAAGCCAAATAATAATAACAGAATTGGTAGTGACAAAAAAATAATTAAAAAATTATTTTTACCTTTTTATATGAGTTTTCTTACCAATTTTTGTTGTTAAAAATGCCTTAAGTAATAATTGTTAGCTTTTAGCAATAAATGAATATGAAAAATGATATATGAAATGATAAAAATAGTCCGTTCAAACTAATAGCAATAATAGTGATAATGCTAACAATAATAACATGTATGTTGAAGTTTGTGTCATTCAAGGGAACCAAGAAAAGAGTAAAGATATATTAACAAATAATTGAGAATCAACTATACATGTAAACTTGTAACGAAGTAAAATGAAGGAGATTATCTTTAATTATAAAGAGAGAGAGAGAGAGAGAGAGAGAGAGAGAGAGAGAGAGAATATTGGGTTTATCTGAACAATAAAAAATATTTAAGATTAAAAAGAATATATAAAAGAATTAGTTTTAACAAAATCTTAGAAATTAATGAATTGCAAAGATATAAATAAAATTTTTAAATGGCATACATTGAAATAGAAAAGAGGAAATTATAAAATCTGTTTAGTTGTTTGAATTTCAAATGACAAAAAGAAGTTCAATTCAAATTTGATGATAGCGGGGGAGAGAGAAAATAAGGAATACAAATCAAATTAATAAAATGAGTAAATTCAAAATGTTTTGAAAAAGTCAAAATAAAAAGTCCACGTGGAAAAATAAGAGATTGTCTAAGTAAGTAATAACTGGACAACTTTCTCTCAACTTCGGCTTTCATATATATATATATATATATATATATATATATATATATATATATAATTAGATTTCTTGGGGCCTTTTCTTTGCACAAATGATTATAGTTCATATTCTACTCAAAAGATTTTCTTGATGAAAACATATACAGTCATGGTGGTTTGCTCGTGCAAGTATTAGCTATTATTAAATCTTGTTGTTGACCTTAAGCAATTAGGATTAAACTCTTGTTCATAATCCATCAACGACCTCTTTTCTAGGCTTTTAATAGATGCAAGTTATTTGGGTTTTGTATCTTACCTTGTCGTAGGAATGCATTTTTATATAATTGACTTCCTTGCTTGAGATTTTTCTGTAAAATTGCATTGTCTTGTGATTTTTAATAACTTTGATTTTGATTGAACCGAGATGACATACTTAAAGCCAACAAGGACAGTCTATAAAACGATACGTGAAAATTCCCTCTATTCATGGGTTCATATTTATGTTAGAAGATTGTATATGTTTTGGTGTCATTATTTGTGTTACAATCCATAGGACAAGGGAAGCTCTTTCCATTCTTGAGAACATCAACCAAGTATTTGCATTTTTCAAGTATTGCTATGTTGATCGAGCTTATAATGTTGTGTAAACATTGAGGTGAGAAAGGATTTGAAGCCTTTTTGATGTTCAAATGTGTTGACATGAGTATTTATAGCTTAATGAGAAGAGCAATTCTATATAAATAGGTGAATGTTCATATATATTATTTTGCATGTCGATGAGGAGTCTAGACATAGGTAATTCATTGAAGAAATTGTGAGATTCATTTCTTCTCACCGACAAGATAGAAACTTGAAAAGATTCATTTTTTTTTTTGGCATTCTTTGACAACAAAATAATATGAATTTTAACCAAAATAGGTACAAATCTAGCCCACCCAGCCGACGACCCACCCTCTCTCTTCTACATTATACTATGTCTCCTCTTCATTCAATCTCTACTCCTAAAATTTTTTTATTCCTTAAAAATGTCCCTTTATAAGTTGGAGTTTGTTTTAAGTTAAAGTTGTTATTGACTTTCAACATAATGTTAAGCCTTATTTTTCCCCTAAAATATCCTTTTTGAATTTCGGAGCTTTATAATATTAAAGGTTTGTTTTAAAACTTTCTTTCATTAAAATACTCTATTTGAATTTTAAAATTTGTTAAAATTAAGGGTAGTTTTTTGATATTTAGTTAAAAACTTCCATCAAAAACTGTTTTCAATTTTATATCTAAAAGAAAGTCTTATGTCAATAATAGTTTATTAATATCACTCCTTGTTAATAACTAAAGTAGATAAGTAACTGTATTTGCAGTACTTTGTCATCAGTTACAAAGTTTAATAGTTTTGATCATAAAATATTGAGAATAGTGACGAGACTCTCTCTCTCTCTCTCCATGAAAGCAACTCTACCTATCTCTTCAAGGTTTCCATCAAAAACTGTTTTCAATTTAATATATAAAAAATTCTTATGTCAGTAATATCAATATCACTCTTTGTTAATAACTAAAGTAGATAAGTAACTGTATTTTACACTACTTTTCATCGGTTACGAAGTTTAATAGTAAGGATCGTAAAATATTGAGAATAGTGACGAGACTCTCTCTCTCTCTCTCTCTCTCTCTCTCTCCCCCCCCCCCCATGGAAGCAACTCTAGCTATCTCTTCAAGGTTCTTCTTTGTTCATTGATACTATCGAACAACATCTACAAAGAAAGATAGTGCAATTGTAAGACATGCCTTTACGGACAACCGAGAAAACCAGAATTCTTCAAAATTACGCAGAATAAAAATATTTCTTTTGGCTTAATTATCAGCCTCATATGTAACAATATAAAGCATTTGTGCTCACAAATTCACAACGTTTCGTAAGAATAATTTTTTGCTTAATTACTCAGATATATAATTACTTTTGCATAAATTCATTAACTTTACAAGTATACCTATAGTGCAATTAGTATAGAGTATTTGCATGATGTTGGTATCAGAGAAAACTCACAAGTGTCAACTAGATCATATTCCACAAAAAAGTGAGTGTAGGTGGTTGTTAAGTAAAAGAACATATCAATCTCAAGCTCTAATTATAGTAATATTCGTTAATGCTATGTGCGTATTCTTTCAGCATCAATTTAGTTTATAAGTCGCTGCTTTCTGGATTCAATTCCAACAAGTATTTTAGTCTAATACAGCTTTACGCTATAAAAAATAAAATTTGCATTTGTCATATTTTTCTATATTTATTGAGTAGAAGCTTAAATGTGTACCATTGCACATGACAAAAAAAAGAGGATTGTAACCATTATGGATAGGGCTGTATACGAACCGAGTTCGAGCCGAACATGGGTGTGTTCGAACTCGGTTCGTTTAAGTTTTGACATGTTTGAACTCGGCTCGAGTTCGTTAAGAGTCAAAATATCAATGTTCGAACTCGGTTCGAGTTCGTGATGGTGAAACTCGGGCTCGGCTCGTTTAACTCGTTTAACAATACGGGCCGAGCTCGAGTTCGGAAACTCGACTCGGATTCGTGTTCAACGTCAATCAAATCCCTAAATTTACTCAAATCCATAAATTTACTCAAATCCCTCAAATCATTCAAGCAATCAAGCTAACGAAAGAAAAATAATAACAGTTATAAGTCAATATCAAGCTATAAGCCATATCAAAAACACGACAGAGATACAATGAGGATGCAAAATAAAAAGATTGTAAAACGAAATCTCGATCGGTGATGCATGCCCTTTATGAATCAGCTCCTTCTTCAAGCCCTTGATTTTGCAGCTTTGCAGTTCAGAAACATGCTTGAATCCGGCGACGCAGGTTGAATCCGGCGACGCATGTTGAATTCGGCGACCGGCAATGACGGCGGCAATGACGGGTAACGTTATTACCGCCTGTGAAGCAAGAGAAGGGCCCTGTGTGCGATCTGTTGTGTGAGAGATCGAGAGAGGGGAAGCTGTTGTGCGATCTGTTGTGCGATCGAGAGAGTGTGTGTGAGAGAGCTCAACAGAGGGGGAGAGAGAGACGATGGAGAGAATGGGGGAAAGGAGTGCGGCCGTGAGAAGATTTGAGAGATTAGGTTTAGGTTTAGGTTTTTTAGTTTATATATATAGTTGGGTTTCATGTTGGGCTTCAATTTATTTAAGGGTTGGGCTGGCTCTATATAAGTGGGCTTGGGGTTTGGGCTAATTATTTTTAAGGCCTGGCCTCCAGGTTTAAATTTTGATTAATATAGTTTGTGTAAATATTAATTCTTAAACATATTATAATTAATTTATTAATTAGACGAGCTGTTCGCGAACACGTTTGTGAACATTTTCGATTGTTCATGTTCGGCTCGTTTAATAAACGAGCCCTAAAACCTTGTTCATGTTCTGTTCGTATATTATACGAACGAACATGAACGAGTTTTGTAGAGAACGAACCACGAGCCGTTCGTGAACGGCTCGGTTCATTTACAGCCTTAATTGTGGATGTGCACTTACCTCTCTTTAGTGTGATGTCATCGATGCACAGTACATAAATTTTGTAACTGAAAAGAATAATGGTTCCATGCAGAGTTTTTGAAGTCCCAATGGTTGTACATTCTTCTTAAAAGTTTCTCATTCAGTTCATCTACAAATAATTTATAGAGGTATGGATTTGATGTTTCTACTTTCCTTGCTTAATGATTTAATTTTTTCACTTTAGCGGTTTGTGATTTTAATCACTAATTAATTGTTATCTTGTATTCCTTTTTATAGAGCTTGTTAATAAATTGAGTCAATTGACCCATTATCCGCCCACTAACAGATAATGTGTATTTGTTAATTTGGATAAATACAGTTATTTAGAGAATATTTATCTCTTAAGGGTACGTTTGACGCTGCTTTTTTTTTTTCAGTTTTGGAAACTGAAAAAAAAAAGTGCGTTTGGTAACCATTTTTTTTTCCTTCTCCAATTTAAAAAACCAGTTTTTAAACTGCAGAGTAAAAAAAAAAATCCAGAAATTGGTTTTTTTTTTTCACTTTTGGTTTTTTTTTCGGAGACCACCACCAACACCCTCCCATCACCGGCAGCCACCTCCGGCCGCCGGCCACCACTGCCGGCAGCCACCGCCGGCCACCGACGCCACCTCCGGCAGCTGGCGATCACCGCCGGCTACTGCCGGCAGCCACCTCTGGCCGTCGGCAGCCACTGGAGACTGTCGACGCCACCTCCGGCCGCCGGCGACCACCGCCGACAGCCACCGGTGACTGTTGGCAGCCTCCTCCGGCCGCCGGCTGCCACCGCCGGCAGCCACCTCAGGCCGCCGGCAGCCACAGCCACCAGCCACCGCCGGCCACCACCACCGTCGACCACGCTACGCCCCATCACCACCACCGCCACCGCAAACGACCCAAAAAAAAAGTCAAAATAAAAAGGGTTACCAAACACCAAAAAAAAAAAACTCAAAAAAAAAGGTTATCAAACACCCACTTGTTTTTGTAAAAAAAAAATAAAATTTAAGCTGTTCTTTAAAAACTGAAAACCAAAAAAAATAATTTGTCAAACGAACCCTAAGTGTTTGAGATAAATACAATCCTTATCTCCTAAGCGTTTGAGGTAAAGCCATTCTCTAATTGTATCTCTATATAAAGGTTAGAGATATTCCAATAAGTCAGAAGGAATATCAATAACCCTCTCTCTGTTGCACTCTCTCTAGAGCAATCATCAAGCTCTAGGATTTGGTTCGTGGACGAAGAACTCGACTCTAGTAGCCGTTTTCGTACCTGCAAAAAAAATCAAGCGTGTTGGAGGCTCGTAACAATAAGGATTCTACGTCGGAATTTTCAGAGACTTTGTACGGTATGTTTCCGAACCCACTATGTGTTACGTGATAGCGCATTAAATAGTTTCAACATTGGTATCGGAGCATGATTACTTGTTGATTCGCCTTTAACATGCTAGAATAAATTATGTGCATGTTGCGATTTTTTCCGGATACATGAATAAGACCCATTATTAAAATTCAAAAATTTTTTGAGCATGTTTTTCTGAGAAATAATTATATGGTTTTGTTCTCCTATGGTTGAGGATGAACTCCGTAAAATTTTGTGATTTTTTGATGCATGGTTTATGAGAAATCACGATTTTATTTTTCAAGAAAACTGTGAATTTTTGGGACTCAAATTCGGAGCATGATATTAAATTTTTATCATGATCGGTTGGTACATAATTAATCTATGTCATATAAGCTTTCCAACGATATATGACACGCATTATTTGGACTAAAAACGAGAGAGATATGGTATTTAAAAGTTGGCATCGCGACATGGCGGTGACTGTGAAAATTAGGGTTTTTCCAACAAAGAAGATGAACAGTATACCCACGCGCTCAAGCCGAGCCGCAGACGCGCGCCACACGCGAAATCAGGTGCGCACGCGCCACACATGCCAAGCAGCGCCCTCACAAGCCGCCACGCTCGTCCACGCGCCAGAAGAGGACAGCGTTGCAAGCGCCCAAGCCAAGCTGATTCCACGCGCCCCCGCGCGGGTGCGTGTCACACACGAGCCTGTTAAAAAAAAAAATCCCAGACGCTGCCCCATGTGCAAGGTGGCACGTGGAGGTGCGTGAAGGTGGTTTCCGGACAATTTTGACCCCACCGCCGGCGAGTGGAGTGTTTTCTTGGCTTCTGTAATTTTTTTATGGCGTTAAATTTATCTCAATACCCTCTGTGTGTGTTCTGTTTAATTTTTAAATAATTTTTTCTATAGAAATTAGCTTTAAAATTTTGTTTTAATGCACTCAGAATTTTTCTTTAATTCCAGAGGGTATATTAGAGTTAAATTTACTGTTTGTCATCTTTTAAGAATGGGCAAATTACACTTATGTCCCTGAGGATAGGATATAATTACAGGTAAGGACAATAGTTTGGACAAATTACACTTATGTTTGTTGACCAAACAGAATCTTAAAAACCCTAACGGTTTTTGTAAAATGACATTATTACCCCTTAGTTGAAACTTTATTTTTTTTTAATGCCATTACTTCAACCTTTCCCCCATCCCCAACACCCTTCCCCCCACCCCCTTTCCCATACCACCCCCAACCCCATTTCTTTCTTTCAAGCTCCACCCGCGCCACCCCTCCCCCTTCCAGTCACCCATCTGCCTCCCCTTTCCCCATCACCTCGTCATGCCCACAACCTCTTCCCTGGCGCCGCACCCCCGTCTGCCTCCCCCTTCTCAACTCGTCTCAACTCCCTCGTCACTGGCGCTGCACCCCATCTTCCTCCCTCGTCACCGGCGCTTAATCCCGTCTTCCTCCCCCGTCCTCGGCCTGCCATGGCTTGAACCCAGATGAAGATAGAAAGGGGATCTGGGTCAGATCTGAAGTGGAGGTGGTGATGGCTGGTGAAAGTAGAGGTGGGTCTCGTCGGTGGCGGCAGTGGGTGTGGTGAGTACAGAGGGTGCGTTACTTTGTGCGGCGGTGTGGGGCGTTGGAGCTGCCAGCGTAAGGCGAGGGAAAGGGGCTGCTGCGGGGGGCGAGGTGGGGGAGAGAAGAGATGGATGGGGAAAGGCGACGTCGCCGACAATGGGGGCAACGCCGGCAGAAGATTGGTCACCGGCGATAATTTGAAAACCTAATTTGAAAATTAGGGTTTTCATACAAACCCTAAAATACCCTAATTCTAATTTGAACATTTAAACCATTATATTGGACATAAGTGTAATTGCCTAAAAAACCTTAATCCTAATTTGAACATTTAAACCATTATATTGGACATAAGTGTAATTGCCTAAAAAACCTTAATCCTAATTTGAACATTTAAACCATTATATTAGACATAAGTGTAATTTGTCCAAACTATTCTCCTTACCTGTAATTTAAACCATTAACTGCAATAAAGGGCAGTATTACCATTTTGAAAATACATAACGATGACATCATAAAAAAATATACTTTTTGGACGGAACCCTAACGGATGGACACAAGTGTTACAAAATTAGAGTTTTTTGGTCACGAATGTTACATTTTGAAACTCAGTGTCCTTAACTGTAATTACACCCTAACCTCAAGGATATAAGTGTAATTTGCCCTTTAAGAATTTATCTCTCATTTTTGGGTTATTTGTGAGTGTTTTTGTGGTACTTTTGTGGTCCAAAAAATACGAATAATGCGCAAATATTAATTTTTGTACTTTGTGAGCAGAAATAAATATTATGGAGAGCTATATGACATAGATGAATTATGTTTTATTTATTTGCCTTGATTAGTGTTATGATTTAAATATGTTTTTTGTTGATATATTTGTTGGGCTTTTGGCAACCCCACACCTTTTTAAACCCAATTTCAAGGACTTTACGCCCGTTTTTCTTGGAAGGAGAATGTGGCCTATTCATCAATTTAAATTACCCTTTAACTTGTTATTTGAGCATGCTAGTTTTAGGTTAAATGGATGGATACTAGATTGACATTCTAAAGAAACTTATGTTTATGTGTTTACTCTTGTTTTAAGAAATTTTTTTTGAGAATAATGTGTTGTGCGACATCTCCATTTGTTTTATTGGAGTAGTTTGTAGTAGGATTCTCAAAGATGTTGTATTCTGTTATTTCCATGTATATTTCTAGAAAGCTTTGTACGGGGATGTAATTTCTCACGCACATTATTCAAGCCAGAATTTTCTTAGCATAAGTTATTAGAATGCCAATACGGCTCAATGGAGTCCTTGCACACTTAATTGCATGGTGCAATTTTATATTGTTCTAAATTATCATGTGGATGATTTATTATATTGTGGCTTATATAATGATGAAATTTATTGCGAAAAATTACTTGAAAAATATTTTTCCCAACTCACATACATGGGAGATGATTACGAGCTTATCAAATTTTCGATTTCATGATGTGAGGAAGGATTATATTTTTCATTTGAATTTTTTGAAATAAATAGAAGGATGTATAATTAATGTCTTTTCCTTGCGCAATCTAATGTAGTGAATATAATGGCCACCAAGAATGTCATAGCTGATCTCGTTAAGGGTGAGACATTTAACGAAAATAATTATGACGTTTGGCATAAAAAGACGAAATTCAAGTTGAACGAACAAGAGCTCAAGGAGCACTTGACCAAGGAGATGGTTATGCCAACTGAGGCGCAACCCCTAAGAGACCACACTGCTTACCAGAAGTGGAATCAGAAAGATCGTAGTACGCGCTACACCTTGTTGACCAGCTTGCAAAATGATCTAATTGGGCAGTATGATGAACTTCCAACTTACAAAGCTTTATGGGAGCAACTCAAGTTCTCTTTTGGTGGAACCTTAACTACGCTGCTTCGTAGCCTTGTGATCAAGTTTGAGGAGTACACAAAAGACCCTAAACATACCATGAGTGAGCATCTAAAGGTGATGTCCAATATGATTGGCAAGCTGAGGGATGCTGGACATGCGCTCACAGATGAGCAGCAAGTCAGAGCTGTCATAAGGTCCCTTCCTACCTCATGGGCCAATATGAAACAGATATTGACCCATAGTGAAAACATTAAGAATTTTCTGATGTTTCACAGCATGTCATCCTTGAGGCTGAGACTCGAGATCCTGACAAGACCTTCACTTATGTCGCCCAAGTGGGGTAGCGCAATGCAAATGGTAAGCGCAGAAGACAAGGTAAGAAAGGCAAGAAAAGCGAGGCTAGTACTTCTGCGCCAAAGGCAGGGAATATTAAGAAACGCAAGAGAGGAAAACGTGGTGGGAAAAAGGATCTGTCTAAAGTTAAATGCTTCAACTGTCAACAGAAAGGACACTTCGCTCGTGATTGCACTGAGCCAAATAAGGTACTTTCTAAATCTCTTTATCAGTTATATGTTTCCTCATATGTGATGGTTGCTCATTCCCAACCTGTGTGGTTTATGGATACAGGTGCAACAAAACATGTAGCACGTGATCGAGAGGGGTTCGTAGATTACCACCGGATTCTAGTGGGAAGCAAACATATCTTCATGGAAAACAATAGCTCCGAAGAGGTGCTAGGGGTTGGTTCTTAAGAGCTCAAGTTGCATATTGGGCGCACATTGATTCTTGAAGATGTGCGATATGCACCAACTGTTCGGCTTAATCTACTTTCAGTTACTGTTTTATTAGACAATAGTTTTTCCTTTATTTTTAGGGGTAATAAGTTGGACATCTTTTTGGATGATGTTTTGTTCGGACATGGTTTTTACGTGGATAGTCTTTTTCAATTGGATTTAAATGATTCTCAGTCTTCTTATTCTTATGTATGAATGATAATATTGTGAATGATTCTACCACCTGGCATGCAAGACTGGGCCACATAGGCCAAGATAGAATGACTCGTTTGGCTAGAGAAGGCCTTTTAGGCCCACTCACAAAAGTCAATTCACAAACTTGTGAGGCTTGTTTGGCCGGTAAAGCATGCATGAAGCCTTTTGGAAAGGTTGTGAGAGCAACTCAACCACTTGAGCTAGTTCACTCTGACATATGCGGACCTATGAGTGTAAAGGCACGCCCTGACGCCTCTTATTTCCTTACACTGATAGACAATTATACTCGATATAATTATGTGTATCTGATATCTCACCGCTATGAAGCTTTGGACTGTTTCAAACGCTTCGTAGCTGAGGCTGAAAATCAGAAAGAGAAGAATTTAAAAACTCTTCACACTGACCGGGGACGCGAATATTTGTCAGATCACTTCAAGAAGTTTTGTGAGGAAAAAAGGATACGCAGGCAACTTACTATTTCTAATACTCCACAACAAAATGGTGTTGTGGAAAGAAGGAATATAACATTGTTAGACATGGTTAGGTCTATGATGGCACAAGCAAACCTTCCAATATCTTTTTTGGGGGATGCCCTTTTGACTACAGCCTATATACTTAATCGTGTGCCTTCACAGTCAGTCAAATCCACCCCTTATGAGCTTTGGAATAGCCAAAAGTCAAATTTGGATAACTTGCGCCCATGGAGCTCAGCAGGTTATGTTCACAGTACTTCTCATAAGTATGGGAAACTAGGGCCTAGAGCAAAGAATAGTATCTTTCTAAGGTATTCTGAAAACTCTAAAGACTATGTGATGTATGGTGAACATCCAAATGGTGGAAGGACTGAAATAGAGTCTCGTGATGTCAATTTCATAGAGAATGATTTTCCTAGCATTGGAGACGCGAGTAAGAATCTTGACCTTTATGAGTTAGAGGAGGTTGAAGCCACTTTACCATCTCCAAGCGAAGGTGGGGAATTAGTTCCTCATCCGGTTGTCGCTGAAGATAGTGTAAGTAACCTTCAATCGAGTGGGACTATCCCAGAAAGTGGGAGCACACCACAAGGACCATTAGGTCAACAAGATTCTCAACTGCGTAGAGGTGCACAAGGAAGAGTTCCACGTCGTCGTTTTGAAATTGACAGAGAAATTCTTATGTGCACTCCAAATGATGAAGACGAGCCTACTTCTGTGGAAGAAGCCTTATCTTCGTCTGCTAGTAATGAGTGGATGGCTGCAATGAAGGATGAGTTGAGCTCAATGAAAAAGAATCAGGTCTGGGAGTTGATTGACCTTCGCCAGGGCGCAAGATTGTCGAAAACTAGCGGGTTTTAAAAGTCAAGCGCAAGGCAGACGGGTCAATTGATAAGTACAAGGCACGTCTTGTGGCGAAAGGCTATACCCAACTGCGGGGTGTGGACTATGAAGACACTTTCTCCCCAGTGGTGAGATTTGCTTCAAATTCGCCTGATCCTAGCTATTGTCGCCCAGCAGCATGTAGAACTTTTTCATATGGATGTTAAGACTGTGTTTCTTAATGGAGAACTAGACGAAGAGATTTATATGGCTCAACCCGAGGGTTTTGAAGTCAAAGGATATGAGCGCAAAGTTTGCCGTCTCAAACGTTCTATATATGGTCTCAAACAATCGTCTAGGCAGTGGTACTTTAGGTTTTATTATGCCATTACTTCTATAGGTTTTGAAATGATTGAACAAGACCATTACGTTTACGTAAAACGATCCAAGAAAAATATTCTAATCATTTCTTTGTATGTGGATGACATTCTTTTAGCTGGAAATGACATGAGTTCCATTGTCGCCACTAAGCAGTGGCTGTCCTCAACTTTTGAGATGAAGGACATGTGAGAAGCTAATTATGTGCTCGGGGTTAAACTTGTATGTGATCGTCCAAAGAGACTTCTCAGTTTGTCTCAAGAGACATACATCAAGAAAGTCATTGAACGATTCCGTATGCACAACTCAAAACCCATAGACACTTCAATGGACAAGGCGTGTACTTTAACAACAGACCAATGCCCAAAGAATGATGAGGAAAAGAATCAGATGTCCAAAGTGCCTTACGCGGCTGCAGTAGGAAGTCTGATGTACGCTATGCTGTGTACGCGTCCAGACATCTGCTTTGCCGTTGGAATGGTGAGTCGTTATCAGAGTAATCCTGGACCCGCTCATTGGAATGCGGTGAAGAGGATTCTTTGATACTTACGTGGAACCGTTAATCTCATCTTGTGTTATCATGGTGGAGACTTGAGATTGAGAGGATACAACGATGCTGATTGGGGTGCTAATAGAGATGAACGCATATCCACTTCAGGTGGAGCTATCTCTTGGTACAGCAAGAAAAAGTCTTGCATCGCCCTATCCACGATGGAGTCGGAGTATGTTGCTTGTTCAGCAGCAGTCTAGGAAACTGTTTGATTGAGGTCATTCTTACAGGCTCTAGGGGTTACAGCTCATGCAGATGAGTCTGTCACTATTCATTATGACAGTACAACTGCCCTAGATTTTGTAAAAGACCCCAAATATCATGGGAAGGCCAAACACATAGGCCTTCGTTATCACTTCATTAGAACTTTAGTTGCGCAAGGAGAGGTGACCATGAAGCATATACCTACTGGCAGAATGGTGGCTGATCCTTTGACCAAGCCTATTGCTAGAGATGTTTTTTTTTCTCATATTAGGAGTATGGGACTGCGTAGGTTTTGATATGTTTATGGCATCTTATGTACTTGACATTATTTTTAAATTTTCGTTCCTTGATTTGAGTTTATTTTGGAATGAATGGATAATCTTTGTGATTACATATACATCCTTATTGAGAGTGTCACCAGGCTTGAATTGACCCACTCACACGGGTAATTCACCTTGGCGCTAAGATAGCGAGCAAGATGAGACATAATTGTCTTAAGCGCCAAGTGGGCGAATAAGATGATACAGCTTATAAAGCAAACATGTCGCCTTAGTTGGAGCTAAGATGAGACCTAAAAAATGTAGGTCGATCATAGAGTATCTCCACAACTCTATGTAGCCTGTTTACAGCCGAATGTGAGATTTTAAGCAGGCACTATGAGAGTGACTGCGCTGAAAAACTCAGGTTAGGCGCTTGTACAACGACTAGACTTAGATTCGTATGGCGTATTTTATTATACATTTATGTGACACGCGGGTTACGCCATAGCATGCAAATCATACTGCATGTGCTAAATGCAGACCGACAGTGGGAGTGACGAATGAATCCCTGCTTTGTCACTGTGTGAGCCACTTGGATCAAAATATTTTTGATCCTATATGGTAACCTTTTCACCTTAGACTATGTCATGAAGAGGATACTCAATGTCGCTACTTTAGCATGTACCCTTGGATCATGGATGATGCGGTCTCGCGGGGCATGTCTAGGAAAACGGTTGGGTCTAATTGGAATGACATGAGGGCTTTGGGAAGAAAGTTCAATATTACATCATGTTGTGTGATTCATAACCCGAGCGACTTTGTCGATTTTTGTTTCGATATGAGTCATGAATACATAACATATGAGAGGTTTAACACTGCTCATTATGAGGGATTTGAGAGTGTTTAATCTGGTGTAGTTGAACTATCTGGGGTACATACGAGATTTTTTGGGAGTGATGTATTGTGTTAGTTTGGTGATAACTTAATACAATACTCCTCAACTAGACATCCTTTCTCGTAGGTCGCACGTTCCATTTCCTGTATGAGGAGATGAGTGGACGAGAGATAAAGAGGGACTGTACGATTTATTTGCCCTGAGTGTGGGCGAGTGGGAGCTGTTAATAAATTGGGTCAATGAACCCATTATCCGCCCACTAACAGATAATGTGTATTTGTTAGTTTGGATAAATACAGTTATTTAGAGAATATTTATCTCTTAAGTGTTTGAGATAAATACAATATATATCTTCTAAGAGTTTGAGGTAAAGCCATTCTCTAATTGTATCTCTATATAAAGGCTAGAGATATCCCAATGAGTCAGAAGGAATAGCAATAACCCTCTTTCTGTCGCACTCTCTCTAGAGCAATCACCAAGCTCTAGGATTTGGTTCATGGACGAAGAAGTCGACTAGAGTAGCCGTTTTTGTACCTGCGAAAAAGATCAAGCGTGTTGGAGGCTCGTAACAATAATGATCCTAGGTCGGAATTTTCGGAGACTTCGTACGGTATTTTTCCGAACCCACTACTTGTTACGTGGTAGCGCATTAAATAGTTTCAACAGAGCTTATCTACGATTTTCTCAAACGAAGACAGATAAATGGGTTGTTATCTGAAAAGTGTGTGATATCTTAGAAGAATAATAGGAGATAGGAAAAAGTATATATTAATAGTATACTGCCATACCTATATTCACCTGTAATTTAAGTTATAAAAGTATATTTCACCCTACATTTCAGAAATTTAGCAAGGCTATGACAATCTTGAAAAAATGAAGAGTTATGTTGCTAATGACAAAAAGAAACAACGTTACATAGAGTAAAGATGAGCAAGAGGATGATAGAAAATAACTCATATAGGAGCATAAAATGATAGAAAATAACTCAATTGTTTCTTTATAGGCCAAACATCGTATATGCCTAAGTGCTCTAAGATGCATGAATTAGAGAACACATGCAAACCTTGCATTCATCGTAAGGCAAAGAAATTTCAATACGAGCCATCAAGTTTTTGTTGCAGAAATGGAGATGTTAAGCTAGTTCCTTTATATCGCAGATGAACTATTTTTCTTATTCTCATCTCCATCTGAAGAGGCTGAATACTTTAGAAAGAACATTCGTGCATAGAATAACATATTCTCTTTTACATCCTTCGGAGTTAACTTGGACAAGGGGCTTGCATTAGAAAGGAGTGGTGTTTATACTTTTCGAGCACATGGAAAAATATATCATGATCTTACGGCTCTTATATTTAAAGGAACCACATTACTTTCAGCTATACTTCTGTGATACCCAAAATGAGATGCAGAATAGGTTGAAAATACTATCAGATGCAAAGTTGAAGGAAGTAGAATAAAAAACAAAAAAAGATGGGACTTTTTCAAGACAACCCTTATGTACAGTTCTTATGTAGGTTAAGGCATTATCCTTCGTTTGAGGAACTTCAAATTCATATTAAAAGGATCTCAAGTTAGGTCACTGGCTTTACAACGCACCAACAGCCGATCAAGTTGCGACAACGAGGATCGAAGGGAATAATTTAAACATACATCTTGAAAGTGATATTGTAGTTCATGCAACACCGTGTGAAGCATTATTATTGTTGCTATGATCCACTACAATATCCTCTTCTTTTTCTAAAAAGAGAAATTCGATGGTATCAAGATATCAAAATGAAGAACACTTTGTAGAGAAGAAAGAATATCAATGATGAAAATACTATGAGATGGAAAGTTGAATGAAGCTTAGTAATCAATTGGTGAGCAGATTGGTATTAGCTATGGTAAGATCCATCAAAGTTTGTGCATGTCGCATTGCTTGTATCTTATCTTCTATCTAGTATGTATCCATAAATCTCTGAGACGAAGTGCATCAATGTATGTCTGTGCTCAAAAACCAGCGTAGATGTTAAAATGATAAGAGCAATAGATGAAGCAACTCCAACAATGAGGAATAGCCCCCAAAAGCTGTTAAGACTAAGACTACTGGATGCTAGAGACGCACTTGTGTCGTCCGGGCAGTTGGTTTTCTCTCCAAACCAAGCTTTCTCAATTTGTACCATTTTCTCTCCCTCAGTAACACTCAAAACTGCTCTTGATACATCAGGTACCAAAGGGGAACCCTTCGGAAAAACCTGCAAGTGAATAGCAGAATTAAAGCCCATGTTAGTTCATATACATGTGTGTATGTGTGTGTGTGTGTGTGTGTGTGTAGAGAGAGAGAGAGAGAGAGAGAGAGACGTACAAAGCCAAAGCCGTTCGTCTTTATTGTTGGTCCAACCAAGGCATATTTCGAACAATGTTTTTCAAGAAAAGGCTTCAAGTAAGGGATTTCATTAAAAGCAGCAGCCATGCCTCCATCAGAACTGCCTTTTGAAAAAGCTACTTCTAAATCACTTGTAACATTAAAGGCTTTGAGCTTGGAGCTGTCAATATTCAACTGTTCCAGAAGTTGTAAAATGAAAGAATCCTTTGGGTAACCAATTGTCTCGCCTTTCTTCATAAGATCTTGTACACTGGTGAATGTTGGCTCAAGCTGTCGAATGGTTAGCATTGAAGTTAAGCTGGCCGTATAACTTTGAGTCAGGATCAGAACGACGAAGCACCAGATGATCACCACAAACCTAGCCAAGTTACTCACCACTTTCTCCTCTACACTCAAGGACATAGTCCAAAGAAGAAAGAAGAACAATGTTGCATTAGTAACAGGAAAAGATGCTTCCAGCTTATGCTTATGAAGAATGTTCAAGTGTAGAGAAAGAGGATTACTATGTGCAAAAACCATGGTTGAAAAAGAGAACCAGAACTTGTCCCGATCTGCTGTGCACGAGTCCCATTAAAATCCTCGTTTTCTTTGTGTTCAAGAATCCAAATAAAGAACCCGATGAAGACAAAGAAACATGCGCTTGTCACCCAAAGGTCCCAAGTTAATGGCTTCAAGAAAACCCATGCATTCTTTTCCTTCTTGTCTTTCACAGGCACAATCATGGTTACGCCCGACTCTGTGTATGGTAGCGTAAAATCCACATACAATGACCTATTTGCAAGAATAGTAACATCTCCCACCACTGCATCAAATTTCTGCATAGAGATAACAAGTGAGATTCTTCCATTAGCCTGATGAATGATTTCTTAAATTAGAAATAGGTAACTTAATCTAATGCGTGAACTGGAAATTCGTACTGGAATATTGTCAAATCTCACTTTAAGACAACCAAACTATCGTTGGGGTTAGTTCTCTTATACATTTGAGTGCGTAGATTTAGAGAAATAGGCATAAGAAAGTATCATTGGAGGGGTAGTACAAATATAGATAAGCGTAGAGAAAGAGAGATACCCCAAGGAAAACTTGATACACCAAGTCATTGTAGTCACCAGCTATCTCCCCATTGTGATTCACAAAGGGAACGTACTCGTACGGAACATTATAGGGTAATGCTGCCATTACAGCATCGAAGACATCTATGCAGAATCCAGTGACATTACTAGTAGAATCTCTAGTGACATTCACAAAGGCACTTAAACCATCCGTCACCGGGACTCCAACTCTCAACTTCTTCTTGTTCGTTGGAATCACCCAACCCTTTGGTGCATTTGTAGTTTCACCGGGCCACACGATAGCTCCTAGGTTCTCTTTTGAAGTAGAATACTTGTTGGTACTCGTATAATTCAATCCTTTTGAAATTCCATCTTTTTCAGTCCAAAACCCGATCACTCGCTCCACATTACTGATTATGTTTACTATCTGAAAAGCAGAAGAATGCAGTTGGCCGTTCACAATATGAAAATCTCCACTGAGGCCACGCAATCTAGTACTTGATAATACTTGGCGAAGATGCTTACCAGTGCTATTGTAGCTGGAGTGACTGGCTCCAACCTTTTCAACTGCTATTGCAAGTGCTATAGTAGCATCATATGCCCATAATCCGAATATGCTAAGATTGACATCGACAGAATTCTTCTGTCGGGATTTCCATTTCCATCGAGTGATGAGATGGTCAAGCCTTTTTTCTTCTCGGGACATGAGGTTTTACACCCAGTACCCCAGCCAGGCATTGGGATATTAACTAAAGGCTCAACCAGACTAAAGTGATTAGTTATTCCAGTAGTTATGATCCAGACATAGTCTTTACTCATCATCCCAACTTCATTTGACTTAGCAAAAAGCTTAGAGCCAAGATCAGGTGGCATATGCACAATAAACACTCTTGTTTGCATCGTCATCAACTTGTAGAGCTCTGCAGCTATTTCAGCATCACTAGCCGATGGATGAATAACACTGCGGTAGGGTATCCTGGCATTTACTGTTGGAAATAAGATGGCTTTGTGTATACTTGTGCAGAATGGGAGCCGAGGCCGGCAGTGTTATTCATCCATCGGCTACTGAACGCTGAAATAGATGCAGAGCTCTACAAGTGATAGCCGAGGCCGGCAGTGTCTCATGCTCACGAATCGAGGCAGCAACAACAGACCTCGGCTGCCATAGCCGAGGAGGCTATGGCAGCCGAGGCCGGCAGATTAGTTGACAGTGATGAGACTGAGGCCGTTGAGATATTGGCGGCCGGTGTGATGAGGAGGGTGAGTCCATTGCCTGCTACTGAGGAAACGGTGGGGGCACTATACGGCAGAGAGGGGAGCGATACAGTGATGTTTGATATCGACGAGGATTGGTGGACAGGCATGGAGACGCAGGTTGTGGGAGGTGATGGTGGTGATATGGCGGAGCCTGAGTCTGTTGTTGCTGCCTCGATTCGTGAGCATGAGACACCGGTTCAGGCTGTGGGGGCGCGACGGCACGACACATTGCCGGAGTCCGTGGTTGAGGTTGGCGCCACTTTACTGGCGATGCACTCAGCCACGATTGGTGCGCAGAGGGCGGGTGGAATGTCGGAGATTTCTGCAGCGGGCGGTAGTGGCGCGACAGCCGGAGAGATGAGTAGAGGATCCTCGAGCGGTCAGGTGGATGTGGCGACTTGGGGGGGCCTCCAGCTACCAGCGGAGACGGTGCGCCGGTTAGAACTGGTGAAGGCAGCGTTCCCGCAGACATTCGAGAGGGTGGGGGTAGAGAACCCAGTACTGTGGATGTGGGTGTCTGCCGGGTTTATGGAGTGGTTGCTGCCGTTCGCCAGTGTGCCGTCGACGGGTTGGACTGCAGAGTTCGTTGCTCGGTCGCTTTCAGAGTTCGCCCCGTTCACATCGCTAGGTATGCAGCTGGACTGGCTAGCAGATTTCTTTAGGTCGAGGAGCGTCAGCCATGAGATGGATGAGAGGCGCGCAGTCGTGGTCATGCGGGAGATGTTGCTGGAGCGGCGCCGTACAGGATTAGAGGCGGAGCGGTTCGAGATCACCGCAGAGTTGGCAGGGATTGACATGCAGGTAGCAGAGATAGAGAGACAGCTCGTCGATTTGCAGAGGCAGTTGTCCGATCTACAGAGGCGGCGAGGTGAGGTGGACGGACGAGAGTCAGAGCGGTTGGGGCGATAGGCCGAGCTTGATGCTGGGTGGTCAGAGGTACAAGCAGAGCGGGAGGCACTTCAGGCATTCAGCTCCCACCCAGTTGCATCGTTGTTGTCTAGACTTTCTTAGCTTGTATGTTACTTTGCTGTAGTTGTAGTGCTCAATGACGGCTAGTAAACGTTTGATGTATATGTACATATTTTCGATGGTCTTGGCTTATTGCATGTTGTGTTCGATTGCTCTCTTCTTTCTTCTCTTTTTTTTTGAATGTCTTGCGCGTTTTGGTCACCTGTGAATGCTCTCTCCCATTCCTGCCCGTAGAAAGTGACTTAGGAAGCATAGGTTGAGAATGAGTGTTAGCTAGGCAGAAGCCGAGGTAACAGCATGACTTTGTATAGATAGGACATGGACAAAACGCCATTACATGAGTAGCGTAGAACACTATACAGATCAACAAAGAAAAAAAAATTACAAGTCTGTAAGCAATGTCGCATGTACAAAAATGCTATGAGAGTGCGTACTATGACGCGGGCGGATAGGGCTGGGGGAACATTGCCGTGACTAAACATAATACTTCTTCAGGTAGCGGCCGTTGATGGGGGCCGAGACCTGACCGTCGTCGTGGTTGAGCAGGAGGTACGAGCCATTAGTGCGGGCTTCGTGCACCGTGAAAGGGCCCTCCCAGTTTGGCGTGAATTTAGGAGCTGACATGTTGGCCCGCACATGCTTGGCGGCTTGAAGAACAAGGTCACCCTCGATAAATAAATGTGGCTTGACGGTCTTCCCATAAGCTTTCGTGAGCTGCTCATGATACTTCTTCATGCGGCGTAGGGCCGTGGCTCGTCGTTCGTCTAGGCCGTCAAGTGCCGCCAGCCGGGCTGCTTCATTTCCGAGACCGTTGCTTAGAGAAAGTCGAGCCGATGGTTCTGCGATCTCGGCAGGTACCACGCACTCGTCCCTGTAGACGAGAGAGAAGGGCGTGGCCTTTGTCGCTGTGTGCAGGGATGTTTTGTAGGCCCAGAGTGCCGGATTCAGTTGTTCGGACCACGACCGGTCGGCGTCATGCACCATTCGCGATAATACTCGTAGCAAAGTCTTGTTGGAAGCTTCAGCTTGACCATTACCTTGCGGGTAATAGGGAGTTGATGTAGCATGGCTGATGTTGTACCCTTCCATGAGAGCTCGAACCTCTCAGTTAATGAATGGCGTGCCATTGTCAGATATAATACACCGAGGGATGCCGAAACGACAGATGACGTCACGTAAGAAGTTAGAAACGGCACCTCCCGTGGCTCTCCGCAGAGGTACGGCTTCGACCCACTTCGTGAAGCGTTCAGTAGCAACCATGATCCATGAATGGCGTCTGGACGGCGGGTGGATGGGGCCGATGAGGTCGAGGGCCCAAGAATGAAATGGCCATGGGGCTGAGATCATGTGCAAGTCGGATGCTGGCGTGTGAATTCTGTCGGCGTGCCGCTGGCAGGGTTGACAGCGTCGGACATGCGAGATGGAGTCGGATTCCATAGTCGGCCAATAATACCCCAATCTTAGTAATTCTGCATACAGCTTCTGGGAGCCTTGATGTTCACCACAATCACCATTGTGTACTTCGTTAATGACCTTGACCACTTGGGCACCCTGCAAGCATCGCAGGGTGCGTCCCAAAAATCCCTTGCGAAACAACTCGCCTTCCGTCACAAAATACTTGACTGCCTTGCGCTTGATGGATCGTGCTGAGCCGTGGTCAGGTGGTAGAATCCCGTGGTATAAATACTGGATGAAAGGCTGGCGCCAGTCACCTTCGATGTCAATGACAAGAGCTTCTGCACCGTCGGGTGCATACAAGCACTCGGGACAATCTTTTTGTATATCCGAGGCGTCCTTGGCCATGGATGGCCAATATAGGCCCATACGCTGGAGGCGACGATACAGAGGGGGACCGTCGAGGCCACAACACTTCTGGTGGCCGAGCTGTAATTTGTGCTTTGCCTCTTCCGGTGCCAAACATCTAGCTAGAGTGCCTCCGGGACACCGCCTGTATAAGACATCTCCCATCATTGAAAAGTCTGTAAGGGTGGAGGCATGAGCAAGAGATGGCGCTTTAAGTTTGTCGATAATCGGTCGCCTCCAATCGTCCGCAGTAACGTCCCTCGGGACTAGGTTCAGTGCTGTGCATGGTTCCATTCTCTTGACGATGGTTAGCATCCGTTGTTCACCATCGACCTCTATCTTTGACGCGATCGTGGCCAAGCTGTCCGCATGTCTGTTGTGGCACCTATTGTGATGTTCATACTGGACATGGCTGAGTCTTCCTTCCAAGTGTTGCACCAAGGCACGATAAGGTGCCAAGGCTGGTTCTTTGACCGTGAACTTCCCGTCCGCTTGCTTCATGACCAAGTTTGAGTCTCCTTTCACACACAGCGCCTTAGCCCCCATACTGACGGCGATCATGAGGCCAATGACAAGTGCCTCGTATTCAGCTTCGTTGTTAGACACCGGGAATGCAAGTTTGAAAGATAATGAAGTGGTAACACCGTCTGGTGCCCGGAGGACTATGCCGGCACTCCCTTGTCGGAGGGGTGTGCCATTGGGACCTTTGCTAGTGGCAGAGCCGTCGAATTCAAGCGTCCACAGTTCATCGATGTCGGTGATCAGGGCTGTCTCCTTCCCAGGCAGTTGATCCGATATCGGTTCACATTGTTGGCGTGGGAAGAAGGCCAGGAGGTCTGCAAGTGCTTGGCTCTGCAGAGCTGTAGGATTCTTGATAGAAAAACCGAATTCGGCCAATAGCAGCAACCACCGGGTGAGTCGACCAGACAGGGCGGGACGCGTAAGCATGTAACGGAGTGGGTCAGCCTTGGTGACGAGTGTGATCTGGTGCGCCAGAAAGTAATGTCTGAACTTCTGTGAGGCGTACACTAAGGCTAGACAGTGTTTCTCGAGCTCGGAGTAGTTGGCTTCGGGCCCCCTGATTACTCTACTGAGGTAATAACAGGACGCTCGACACCTTTGACTTCTTGGTCAAGCAAAGCCCCGATGGATCTGGGTGTGGAAGTCAGGTAGAGTAGGAGTGGGATGCCCCGTTGTGGTACGACCATGGTTTGCGGTGACATGAGGACCGCCTTAATCCGTTCAAATGCTTGCCGTTGGGGCGCGCCCCAATTCATGGTGCGCTTTTACGCGTCAAGTGTTGAAATG
Source organism: Escallonia herrerae (assembly GCA_033070095.1). Taxonomy (NCBI): domain Eukaryota; kingdom Viridiplantae; phylum Streptophyta; class Magnoliopsida; order Escalloniales; family Escalloniaceae; genus Escallonia; species Escallonia herrerae. Next base: position 64,099 of record JAVXUP010000618.1, on the reverse strand, counting down.
GCGTAATGAGCTCGGCCAGCGCGGGTATGAAGCGTCGGAGGTAAGAGACCTTGCCGAAGAAGCTCTTCAGTTGCTTTGTGTTCTTGGGGGAGGGCATTTCTTGGATGGAGGCTGCTTTCGAGGGGTCAACGTCGATGCCCTGTCGACTGACCAAGAAGCCGAGGAACTTGCCGGAGGAAACGCCGAAGGCACATTTCAATGGATTCATCGTCGGTGAGGTGATCACTTTCCTTCCTGGATTTGATAATAAGATCGTCGACATAGTCTTCCACAGTACGGTGTATCATGTCATGGAATATTGCTGTCATAGCCCTTTGATACGTAGCACCCGCATTCTTGAGGCAGAAAGGCATAACTTTCCAACAAAAATTACCCATAGAAGTGCGGAAGGCTGTCTTGGCGCTGTCGTCGGGGTTCATGCGAATCTGATTATAACCTGCGAACCCATCCATGAAAGATAAAGTTTCATATCCGGCGGCGGCCTCCGTAAGCATGTCGATATTAGGTAGTGGAAACTCGTCCTTGGGGCATGCCTTATTCAAGTCCCGAAAGTCAATACAGACGCGGACTTGGCTATTTTTCTTTTGTACAGGAACGACATTAGCCAGCCAAATAGGGTGAGTGATAGGTTCGATGAAGCCTGCCTGCAGGAAGCGTTCAATCTCTTGCTTGATTTTCAATTCAAGCTCGGGACAGAATGTCCGCGGGTGTTGTCGGATAGGGACAGATCCGGTAGCAATGTTGAGATGGTGTGTGACTAAGGCAGGATCCAGTCCGGGCATCTCATTGTAGCTCCATGCCAAGACATCACGATACTCGTGCAGGAGGGAAACCAATTCCTCTCTTCGGCCGGGGGCGAGTTTTGTGCCAATGTAGGTGTGCCGCGGTTCTTCGCCCGGGTCGGCTAGGTTGATTTCTTCAATATCTTCAGCCTGTGGTCGAGGGCCGTCCTCATAGCAAGGTGGTGCTGCGTCGGGGGTGAGGTCAGGATCTGGCTGGCAATGCTCGGCCGTGCGGCACCATTCAGTCTCTCCAAGGGGGTCGGGGTCGAGGGGGTCTGATGAGGGACCGCCTGGAGCCCCTGCATACCGTCATAATTGATAGATGATTTTTTCGTCCTTGACGATACGTTGAAAGGCCGACTCAGCCTTTTGCTTCTTGGACTTGGGGGAAGAAGGGGGGGAATTGGTTGTGGCAGCAGGCGGAAGCGGTGGGGTTGACCCATTATTCTTGTTACTTCTCTCGGTTTTGGCCTTGGGAAGCTTGTCCCCGCACAGCTCATCCCAGGTCGGCAGCCTGGTAGAATGTATATGAGTAGCATTCTCACCATCCTCGGCGAAATTAGTGAAGAAGGAGGCCTCGGCGAAATAAGACTCGGCGCATTCAAAGGGGGCTTTGGTTGCAGGGATTGTCATAGCTACCTCATGTCCCGTAGAACCGGCTACCAGCTTCACACATTGGTGGTATGTTGAGGGAACGACCTTGTTGACATGGATCCATGGTTGCCCGAGCAGGAGGTGAAAGGCAGACTCGCTGTCTATTACGTGAAAAGTAGTGTCGCGACGGACAGTTCCGACCATGAGGTCGACAGTGATATGGCCGAGGGTCGACTGAGGACCCTGTCCAAAGCCGGTAATCTTGACGGGTTCACGGATGATTTTCCTTGGGGGAATGCCGGCCTGTTGCAGGATGATGAGAGGTATGATGTTGATCGAGGCGCCGCAATCAACCAAGGTACGACGGAAGCCCGTGCCATCAACAGTACACTCTAAAAATAGCGGCCGATTGTGATGCTCGACCGGCGGCGAATCTTCATCCGAGAAGACTAAGGCCGTGGAGGGGATGTGACGTAATTTAGCCTGGACGGCGAAGCATTCGGGACCGAGGCCGGTGGTGACCTCGAGCAGGCAATTGGAAAGGTAAGTCCGGGCGGCGGGTGAAAACCCCATTTCATCAAAAAAACTTTTGATCTTCGTCATCTGTCGAAAGGAAGGCATCGACTGCTTAGCTGGAGGAGGCACGAGGGTCAGTGTAGGCTCTGCCGGGGCTTCGTGGATTACAGGCTCGACATGGTCAGTGACAGCCATAAGGGCCTGGTGCTCCCTATTGTTGCGATGCGGTGGGTAGGGATCTTTGCGCACATCGTTGTTCTTCCGTAGCTGCAGGTCGCCCGACGCTACCTTCCTTGCAAAGATGGTTCGCAGTGCATTACAATTTTTGAGCGGATGGCCAAGGGCTCGATGGAAAGGACAGTAGGTGGGCCTGGCCTTTTCTTCGTCTGTGATATTGGTCCGCATTGGTGGCAGTTGGAAATTTTTGTCATGCGCCACCCATTCCTCCAAGAGTTCCTTCACTGTATTCAGATCACAGGGATAGTCAGGTGCAGGCCTTTGTTGCCTTCGCTTGTCGGAGCCTTGGTCCACATCTGGAAGCTGACGCTTGAAGCCTGCATAGTTGTTGCTGTTGTTGCTACGCTGAGTGATAGGTGTATCTGCTGAGGCCAACAGCGTACTTTGCGGTCGAGGCTTCCATGACTTGACAGGACCAACTGTCTCGTAAGTTCGTCGGGTTGTCTCCTTGAGGTGTCCCCATGACCTTAACTGTAGGTTCTCGATATGCACTCGGTAGACGTCAATCATATTTTTGATGCATATGGGAACCAACGTTTCGTCTTTGCTGAAATCTGTGCACTCAAGGCACTTGAGATGAAAACGATGCACATATTTATTCAAGTCTTCTCCCTGGTTCTGGCGAATGCCGGCAATATCAACGATAGTCACGCGCTCGGTCTCGTAATGAAACTTTTCTAAGAACAGCTGGACCATGTCGTTCCAGGTGTGGACGGTCCCTGCGGGGATCTGGTGATACCAAGTGTAAGCCAAGCCTGTAAGGGACTTGTGGAATTCTCTCAACTTTAAGCTGCCTCCTGTACCATACTGCTCCAAGGAGCCTGCGAACCTTGTTAGATGTTCACGGGCGTTTCCCTCACGTCCGTTGAAGAGCACAAAGTTTGGTTGCTTGTACTTGAGGGGGTAGGGTGCGATGGCGATATCATTGGCGTACGGGGCGTGTCCGGTTAGACGGGTTGAGGAGTCCGGCTTGGAATTCCTCGACAGGCGACGGACAAGGGCTTCCAAATCTGACCGAGTGACATAGTTGGAGGATGGCGCCTCATTGCCGGTCAAGGGGTGATGACCGCCTGGTGCGTCGCGAGCCCCCGAGCCCCCAGATGGCACGGCTTGATGAACGGGGACATGGGAGGGTTGGTATAGTACGGGTGCTGGCAAGGGCAGTTGTGCAGGGGCGAGTGTGGGTTGGCGAGACATGTCTATCACTTGGCCGGGGGTTTGGTGTTGCTCAATTGGATACGGATTAGGTTCCATCTCGATGGAGTCATGCGTTTTGGAGGAGCTTCTTGCCGGCGTCGGATGAGATGGTGTGACAGCGGGGAGAATCTGCTGCAAGACTGGCCCAAGATCCGTGTGTAGCTTGCGGGGCGGCACTGCAGAAGGAGATGTGTCGGCTACCGGTAGCGAGGGTGTTGCGAGCCCTACCGCCAAGGGTCTGAATATCCAAGGAGTCGGTAGTCGCGACACTGGGGCCGGGGTGACGTCAAAAGCTGGCCCCGGTCCTGAAGGCTGGATTGATGGAGCGGCCTGTTGTGAGGCCAGGGCTTGTATGGATTTTTGCATCTCCATAATGGCGGCTAGTAGAGTGGTCTGTGAATCTTGCAGAGTGGTGATGGTTGGAGTGAGTTGCTGGATGGCTGCATTTACGAGCACTTGCACGTCGGGGGTAGTGGTTGGCAGCTGGTCTTGGAGCCGCGTGGCGCTAGTCTCTTCCTGATCACCGAGGTGGTGTTCTTGCATGGCGGGGTTGGGTCCTTGGCTGGTTGCCCTGGTAGCTCTCCGTTGCACAGGCATAATGCCTAAGTCCGGAAGGTGTGCAAACCGCAATACGATGCTCACCTCCCCAGCGGAGTCGCCAAAATGATGATGCCGAAAATGGTTCGATGCTACGTGGAGGTGCCACAAAGGATGCGGTCTGAGTCAGCTTCCAGGTAGGCAACGCGGGAGACAGCAAGGACGGCGTAAGGGCCGAGGGCAAGGCTCCCCAGACAGGTCGTGAGGGCTGGCAGTGCTGCGCAGGCAGGGTGACGATGAACAGGACCGACAGTCTACAGTCCGGAGTTGGGGGTGCAGCGTCAAGGGTCCGGAGACGGGAGTCAAGTGTATTTCTCTCACTAGAATTCCAGAGAGAATGTCTTTTTAGAGAGAGAAAGTGAAAAGTCCAAATGAGAGCCAAGATCCTTGAAAAAGCTCCAAAGTCCACTATTTATAGGCAAAAATGTGCATGTGTCATAAGTTGACATGTGTCACCCCCTGGGAACGACACGTCGCCAGGGGGGCCAAAGCACTGACCCTCCGTTGGACTGCCGGTCCCTAAGTTCGTGCTGCCCTGCCCTTGCAACATCTCTCTGCCTGTCTGAGGAGACTGATCATGCCGCGGTAGCATGGTCAGAGTAGCCCGTTGCCCCAGCCTCCAGTCCAAGCCCTTACTGAATCCCACGGTCCTGGCAGCGGTGGGGAAGACCCGACGCCCAGCTGCCAGGTGGACTAGGCAAGATGCCCTTCCGAAGACCTGCTCCCATCTCGGAGTGACCCGGGGGTCATAGTCCTTAGGGGTGCCGACGCGAGCCCCCAGTGCCAGAGCACGTAGGCCAGTCACGCAGGCACCCCGGCGGAGATAGTGTCTGGAGGAGTAGCCTATCCCGTGAGCATATAACATGATTGCAGCGCATGGTGCGCGGTTGAGTGCGGGCGACGAGGGTCGCAGAGTGATCTCCGAGCGACAAGGGTCGTTGCGTGGATGGCGCGCGACCGTGAGCGACGGTTGTCATGGCGACAGAGCGGCCACAAGTGACGGTCATCGAGACTACGAGCGACGGTCATCGCGACGAAGGAGCACGGCCGAGAGCGACGGTCGTCGCGACTATGGCGGAGCGCGGCCGCGAGCGACGGTCGTCGTGACAACGGAACACGGTCAAAGGTGACGGCGTCGGTATTCAAGGCAGGTGGCCGACCCCCAAGGGAGGCCGACCCCCCAGGGTGGCCGACCCATTGGGGTGGCCGACCCCCAAGGGTGGCCGACCCATTGGGGTGGCCGACCCCTTGGGTTGGCCGACCCCCAAGGGTGGAAGGCACGCCGAGGTCGCTTCACGAATGGTTCACGTGACTTGAGCATGCGTTGCTTTGACCGGCCCTCGAGCGTTGAAAAGTTGACCGCTGACTGGGTGATGTGTCGTGCAAAGTGGGTCCCTTAGCGGGTCCTGGGGTGCGACCAGAATAGGGTATGAACAAAAACTATACTGAGAGAAAACTTGAGGGTACAGTTTTGAGATTAGGCCAAGTTTTTTCTTAGCAACATCGTACCCAAATTTTCAAGTTTGTTAAGTGTGCACCTGTGGCTCGGGATGTGTTACGAATCTGAAGTCGTGTCCAAACCAAACGGTGCACTTCTGAAGAAACTACTCGTTACAACGACAATGCGATCCGTAACCACGAGGCCCGTGAATGTATTCTCTATGTATAGACATTATTAAAGTTTTCAATTGAGCCCATGAGAGGGGACCTAATCCATTTTCCTTCAGCGCACACTGCAATAGAGTAGGTTACTTGTAGGGGCCGGGGCAAGTGGGAGGAATTGAAGCTTATCAGTGATAGGAACGCCTGATCGCTTTTACTTTGCATGCTACGATGTCTCTTTTAGCATGCTTGACATATCTCATTGCGTAAGCTATAACAGTCACTGAGCAAACGTTGCTAACGGGAAACTAAATTGTGCAATAGTTAAATTGTGCATGTATAAGCAATCATATTTGTTCACGAAAGTAGAACATGGACTTACTAACTATGAACGGCGACGTGCACTTCCTGATTGCTATGTAGTCATTGTTTGAGTCTGAAAACATCATTAACGACCACAAGCATTGGTGTTATAATTGCAGTGAAATACAATGGTTATCATACCATGTACATGAGCATAAAACACCGGGAAGGGGTGATCCTATTATAAAACTAATGAAACAACCCACTCGAAACTGGCCAAAGTAGAGTTTCTTCTTCTTAGTCCTACACGAGTACCTCCTGGGTGTTGATAGAAAGATTAGCAATCAATTGGTGAGCAGATTTGTACTAGCTATGGTAAGATCCGTCCAAGTTTGTGTCGCATTGCCTGTATCTTATCATCTATCTAGTATGTATCCATAAATCTCCTTGACGAAGTGCATCAATCTATGTCTGTGCTCAAAAACCAGCGTAGATGTAAAAATGATAAGGGCAATAGATGAAGCAACTCCTACAATGAGGAATAGCCCCCAAAGACTAAGACTATGTCACGCCCCGAAAACGGAAGCCGTGACTATAATCAAAGTTTCCTGATATACCGCTATAATTCTGGTGACAACGGTATATACAGATCAACTAAATCCTTTGAAATAGAATATCTCCATAAAACAAAATTTTAAAATAATTCATTCTCTGAATAATCCCTTACAAAACCATCTACTAAACGCAGCGGCTAAACAAATAAAAAAAAATTAATTATATCAAATTACCCACATTCGAGTAAAGTTCTCAAAACAAACTGCAATCTAATTAACTACAAAGGACTCTCAAAGCTCCAATGCCGTCACACAGATCCTTAGACATTTTCATGACCTGTGGCAAGGGGCAAGGAAGAGTGAAAGGGTGAGCTCAAATAGCTCAGTAAGGTGCAAAACGACAAATTATCAAAGCAAAAGTAACAGAGTCAAACGACAATACTTGATTGAATGGGCAAACCAAATTCTTATATCAAATGCCAAAACAAACGTGATTAAGCATTAACCCTAAACATATGTTCATTTAATATGCCGGGAATGCTACACAACAAAAATACGATGACTATGTTAGTCATAAGACCCAAACGTCGAACCAAACGTACAAACATCAAACGTGTGCTACCGGTAGCGTGCTTGGCATCTACTGATCGCCAGCATAAACAAACATGTGTCCAAAGGACCCTCTCAAGTTGAGAGTTGTTCAAACATAGTCGATAAGAAGAGGAAATAGGAACCAAATTCAAGCTTGGACTTAGAAAAGGAAGACAACATAAGAACTGTTTCTTTTTACTGATCAATATCATGCATGTAACGTGAACGTGGGAGTTCGTCCAATGATTTCAAAAGAATTTCCTAAGGTGACTTGAATCTCAAAGGCATATACATGCTGCATGCATTAGAAAACATGAAAGGAACTGCAATGTAATGTCCATGAATGAATTAAAGCCTGAAGAAGTAATTAAGGACAAAAGATGATGCCATCCGTAAAGAAGAAAGGCATTGACCATGGCTTCTGCCAACCCAGCAATGGAAGAAAAAAAAAATGAAATAAGACTAAGGTCCCGTTTGACAAAATTTTTTTCCCTCTTTTTTTTTTCAGTTTTAAAAACTGAAAAAAAAAGAGCGTTTGGTAACCATTTTTTTTTCAATTTAAAAAACCAGTTTTTAAACTGCAGAGTAAAAAAAAAACTCCAAAAACTGGTTTTTTTTTTCACTTTTGGTTTTTTTTTTCGACCACCACCACCACCCTCCCACCGCCGGCAGCCACCTCAGGCGACCACCGCCGGAGACTGCCGGCCGCCGGCAGCCACCTCCGGCCGCCGGCGACCACCGCCGGAGACTGCCGACAACCACCTCCGGCCGCCGGCGACCGCCGGCGACCACCGGCAGCCACCTCCGGCCGCCGGCAGCCACCGCCGGAGACTGTCGGCAGCCATCTCCGGCCGCCGGCGACCACCGCCGGAGACTGCCGGCAGCCACCTCCGGCCGCCGGCGACCACCGCCGGAGACGGCCGGCAGCTACCTCCGGCCACCGGTGACTGCCGGCAGCCACCTCCGGCCGCCGGCGACTGCCGGCAGCCACCTCCGGCCGCCGGCGACCACCGCCGGAGACTGCCGGCAGCTACCTCCGGCCGCCGGCCACCACCGCCGGTGACTGCCGGCAGCCACCTCCGGCCGTCGGCCACCACCACCACCACCGTCGACCACCGCTACGCCCCACCACCGCCACCGCAAACCACCAAAAAAAAAAGTCAAAATAAAAAGGGTTACCAAACACAAAAAAAAAAACCTCAAAAAAAAAGGGGTTATCAAACACCCACTTGTTTTTATAAAAAAAAAAAATTAAGCTGCTCTTTAAAAAACTGCTCTTTAAAAACTGAAAACCAAAATTTTTTTTTTGTCAAACGAAGCCTAAGCTTTGACATTGCATGAACCCACAAGGAATCTCTAAGACATTTCGGCAGTGAACTTGGACATTTAGACGCTAACAACAAAATGGGATGCCCTGGATTACACTCTGGCCAATTCAACATAAGGTATCATGCCGTGTGAAGATTGGCGGAATAAGGAGAAAAACGCAATCTAACGAACAAGACTTTCAGAGGTAATTAGTTTGAATGGGTAAACCTTTCCCACGGATGAAGAAACCTACAAGGCAAGGAATTGGAGCCTGCAAACAAGTTTTGATGGATACTAACGATACTCTTAAATTTGAAGAAACAATCCTTTTCACAACAATTAAGAAACCCCTTACCATAGCAAAATACAAATTTCGTTACACAACAAGATTGATCGAATCCGATGATTTTTCAGATTTAAAGAATGAAACCCAAGCCGCAGCAAAAAGCGTTAAAATTCCTTACACTAACAAAAATTGCAAACCTTTACAAAAGATTTGATCAACCCAAATGATTTTTCAGATTTGAAGAAGATATAATCCTTGCCACAGCAAAAAGTACGAATTCCCTTACCTTATACAAGCAAATTCGCGAATTCTCGATGCCCCAATACGCTACTTGATTACGCCGAAATTCTCCAAAGGAACAAGAAATTTACGGCTGAAAATTGAGAAGAGAGTGGGAGAGGCGGCAAGCAGGGGAAACAAGAGGAGGCTGGAAGAGAAAGAAGAAGAACTATTTATATTAAAGCCCTAATTGACAATTTACACAAAACCCCCTGAACTTTATCCACTTATTCAAAATACACTAAAACTTTTCTAATATTATGAAAAGGCCACCAACTCATTTAATTAGTTATTTACTTATTTATTTTAAAGTGAGAAAATTATATAAAAAAATATGGGGTATTACAGACTACTGGACGCCAAAGAAGCACTTGTGTCGTCCGGGCGATTGGTTCTCTCTCCAAACAAAGCTTTCTGAATTTTTACCATTTTGTCTCCCTCAGTAACACTCAAAAGTGCTGTTGTTACATCAGGTACCAAAGGGGAACCTTTCGGAAAAACCTGCAGGTTGCCCATGTAAGTTCATATAAATGTGTACACACAGAGAGAGAGAGAGAGAGAGAGAGAGAGAGAGACTAGAGACGAGAGGCGAGAGAGAGAGAGACATACAAAGCCAAAGCCGTTCGTCTTAATCGTTGGTCCAACCAAGGCATATTTTGAACAATGTTTTTCAAGAAAAAGCTTCAAGTAAGGATTTCATTAAAAGCAGCAGCCATGCCTCCATCAGAACTGCCTTTTGAAAAAGCTACTTCTAAATCGCTTGTAACATTAAACTCTTTGAGCTTGGAGCTGTCAATATTCAACTGTTTCAGAAGTTGTAAAACGAAAGAATCCTTTGGGTAACCAATTGTCTCGCCCTTCATCCTAAGATCTTGTACACTGGCGAATGTTGGCTCAAGCTGTCGAACGGTTAGCATTGAGGTTAAGCTGGCGGTATAGCTTTGAGTCAGAATCAGAACAACGAAGCACCAGATGATCACCACAAACCTAGCCAAGTTTCTCACCACTTTGTCCTCTACACTCAGGACATAGTCCGAAAGATAGAAAGAAGAACAACGTTGCGTTAGTAACAGGAAAAGATGCTTCCACCTTATGCTTATCAAGAATGTTCAAGTGCAGAGAAAAGAGGATTACTGTGTGCAAAAACCATGGTTGAAAAGGAGAACCAGAAACTTGTCCCGATCTGCTGTGCACGAGTCCCCCTGAAATCCTCATTTTCTTTGTGTTCAAGAATCCAAATAAAGAATCCGATGAAGACAAAGAAACATGCGCTTGTCACCCAAAGGTCCCAAGTTAATGGCTTCAAGAAAACCCATGCATTCTTTTCCTTCTTGTCTTTCACAGGCACAATCATGGTTATGCCCGACTCTGTATATGGTAGCGTAAAATCCACATACAATGACCAATTTGCAAGAATAGTAACATCTCCCACCACTGCATCAAAATTCTGCATAGAGATAACAAGTTGAACACTTCCATTAGCCTGATGAATTACTTCTTAAATTAGATACAGGTAACTTAATCTAATGCGTGAACTGGAAATTCATACTTGAATATAGTCAAATCTCACTTTAAGACAAACCCAACTGTTGTTGGTATTGGTTCTCTTAAACATTTGGGTATGTAGATTTAGAGAAATACGCATAAGCGCAGAGAAACAGAGAGATACCCCAAGAAAAACTTGATACACCAACTCATTGTAATCACCAGCCATCTCCCCATTGGGCTTCATGAAGGGAACATACTCGTATGGAACATTATAGGGTAATGCTGCCATTACAGCATCGAAGACATCTATGCAGAATCCAGTGACCACGGTAGTACTACTACTAGAACCTCTAGTGACATTCACGAAGACACTGTAACCGTCCTTCACTGGGACTTTCAACTCTCAACTTCTTGTTTGTTGGAATCACCCAACCCTTTGGAGCATTTGTAGATTCTCCGGGCCACACAATATCTCCTAGGTTCTCTTTTGAAGTAGAATACATGTTTCTACTCGTGATATTCAATGATTTTGAAATTCCATCTTTTTCAGTCCAAAACCCGATCACTCGCTCCACATTACTGATTATGTTTACTATCTGAAAAGCAGAAGATGCAGTTGGCCGTTCACAATATGAAAATCTTCACTGAGGCCACGCAATCTAGTACTTGATAATACTTGGCGAAGATGCTTACCAGTGCTATTGTAGCTGGAGTGACTGGCTCCAACCTTTTCAACTGCTATTGCAAGTGCTATAGTAGCATCATATGCCCATAATCCGAATATGCTAAGATTGACATCGACAGAATTCTTCTGTCGGGATTTCCATTTCCATCGAGTGATGAAATGGTCAAGCCTTTTTTCTTCTCGGGACATGAGGTTTTACACCCAGTACCCCAGCCAGGCATTGGGATATTAACTAAAGGCTCAACCAGACTAAAGTGATTAGTTATTCCAGTAGTTATGATCCAGACATAGTCTTTACTCATCATCCCAACTTCATTTGACTTAGCAAAAAGCTTAGAGCCAAGATCAGGTGGCATATGCACAATAAACACTCTTGTTTGCATCGTCATCAACTTGTAGAGCTCTGCAGCTATTTCAGCATCACTAGCCGATGGATGAATAACACTGCGGTAGGGTATCCTGGCATTTACTGTTGGAAATAAGATGGCTTTGTGTATACTTGTGCAGAAATCAAAAATACCGAAATATAGTTTACTACACAGAACAAACAGTATTAGCAAGAACAATTAAAATTAACTCATAGTAAAATCAGACAAACAGCAATGGAGAACCGAGGTGTGAATTTGATTCATTGTTCTTAAGACTTTATTCGTCCCGCAACGGTGCTGACGGTCTCTTGATGAAAAGCCTCCCAGGATACAACGGTAGCACTTCTGAAAATAGGAGCACTCCAAATCTTCAGACCCAGCGAACCAAAACAATGGTACAGAACTCTTTCCGGACACAGGAAACTCGGAGACAGAATAATACAGAAAATAATTCGGGAAAAAATTAATTCTTTCTGAAAACTGACTCGTTTTTATATACAGAGTTTTCACTGGGGGTGCAACTCTTCACAGAAAAAACTGCTAGCTGGAAAGGTCACAACTTTCGAAAAAAAAAAAAATTATTTACTTAAAATGTTTTTGTCCCAAAAAGAATAAAGCCTGATGGGCCCAAGCCACGGCCACGGACCGGGACGGGGCGGGCGGCGCGTGCGTGTGGTGGACCTAACCTAGGTCCTCCCTCCTTACAAAACATGGGTACCCCCAAGGGGCCCAACCCTTAGCTCAAGGCTAAGCCTTATAAGGAGACAACATTGACTTTATTCTTCTATGTGAAATTCTCTCTTCCCTTCAAGTTGAACCACCAACTTCAACGTCAATTTTCTCATTCACCTTCCATTCTTTTTAAACATGTGAATATACCATGATCATCTATTCCAATAAAGGATCATGAATCAATGTGTTCCTAACCAAAAATGGTTTAGAACCAATTAGAAAATTGAGTCAAAGTTGCTTCTCCACAATGGGTTAAAAACCCAATTCCAACAATCCCTCACATGAATAGAAAATTGACTGGACTCTATACGCAAAGAAACACTGACACAAGAAAGAGTTCTTTAGAATGACACTGCATCGAGATAGGTAGCCGATGGCCTTGAACCTTCCCTAGTGAGAACTATCGGATTTACAGTGAACGTGATGTCTTCAACTGTTCAACCTTTAGTGTAAACCAAGACAATAGAACTTCACACATTATCGCTCAAACATTGTTTTGAGGTTCTCATTGTTGTGTTCATTTGGCCCTAAACAACTCCTGGTTTTCATGAGTACTCTTAGAGAATTCAGCCTTACAATTCTCATAGAAGCGGCCCACTTCTTACTCACATAGGTGACTTCTTATTAAGAGGTTCCTACTGCACCCCCACTTGGATTTCCAAGATATAAGAGTCATTAAAAGCATAGCTTAACCTAACCTTTTTGTAGGTGCCACTGTCTTCTCATCATAGGAATGGATATGAGGGTTTGAACCCCCCATAGTGCTCTGTCTGAGTCGCATTTACATAATTCGGTTTTCCCTTTGAACCTAGATCTTGGGATCTCCAGTCAGCTAGGTAGGGTTTCCATTATGGCCACTCTTTAGTTCATAGGCTTAAGACCCATTCCCCTCGATGACATATTTACTTTCTCTCTAGTCAAAGCTTTCGTTAACGGATCCGCAATATTATCCTTTGACTTCACATAGTCAATAGAGATAATTCCACTAGAAAGTAATTCTTTAACGGTATTGTGTCTGCGACGTATGTGTCTAGACTTGCCGTTATACATACTACTTTGTGCTCTTCTAATTGCAGATTGACTATCACAGTGTATGCAAATTGGTGGCACAGGTTTAGGCCAATTTGGAATATCCTCCAAAAAATTACGAAGCCACTCCGCTTCTTCTCCTACTTTATCTAAATCAATGAATTCAGATTCCATAGTGGATCTGGCAATACATGTCTGTTTAGAGGATTTCCAAGAAATAGCTGCTCCTCCTAATGTAAACACATATCCACTTGTGGATTTTGTTTCATTAGAATCTGATATCCAGTTGGCATCACTGTATCCTTCTAATACAGCTGGATATCTTGAATAATACATACCAAAGTTTAAGGTATATTTTAAGTACATTAAAACTCTTACAATAGCCATCCAGTGATTCTTCCCCGGATTGCTAGTATATCTGCTCAACTTACTGACAGCATATGCTATATCGGGTCTCATGCAATTCATGATATACATTAAGCTACCAATTATACGCGAATACTCCAATTGAGATATTCCTTCACCAGCATTCTTTGTTAGATGTAGATTTACATCTAGTGGTGTCTTAACTGAACTATCATCGTAACTTTTAAATTTGTCTAGCACTTTCTCAATATAGTGAGATTGTGACAAGACTAGTCTATTTGATGTTTTGGTAATTTTCATACCAAGTATAACATCAGCCACACCCATATCTTTTATCTCAAACTTACTGGTCAACATTTTCTTTGTAGCCTTAATGAATTCATTATTGCTCCTGATAATGAGCATGTCATCCACATAAAGGCAAACAATGACATATCCTTTTTCCGTGCCTTTAACATAGAAACATTTATCACATTCGTTGATTCTAAAGTCATTTTCAATCATGACTTTATCAAACTTTTCATGCCATTGTTTCGGAGCCTGTTTTAGTCCATAAAGTGACTTGACAAGCTTGCACACCTTCCTCTTCTGATTAGGAGCTACAAACCCCTCGGGTTGCTCTATATAGATCTCTTCATTTAGATCTCCATTTAGGAAGGCTATTTTCACATCCATTTGGTGTATCTCAAGATTATTAATAGCTGCAATAGCTATCAATATTCGAATGGATGTTATTCTTGTAACTGGTGAATATGTATCGAAATAATCAAGCCCTTCCTTTTGTCTTTATCCCTTGACAACCAATCGGGCCTTGTATTTTTTGATCGTTCCATCAGCTTTCATCTTTCTCTTGAAAATCCATTTACACCCTAATGGTTTATTTCCAGGAGGAAGATCCACCAGTTCCCACATATGATTTTGCATGATGGATTCAATTTCACTTTTAACAGCCTCTTTCCAATGAGGAGCTTCGGGACTCAACATTGCTTCACTGTAAGTACGAGGCTCATTTTCTAATAAATATGTTAGAAAATCAGGACCAAATGATGTAGACATTCTAGCTCTCTTGCTACATCTTGGCTCATCTTCCTCTTGTGAGGGATCTTGGTCCATACTAGTTCTTTCTAAAGAATTCCGTTCTTGTGCAACTTTATACAGAAACACATCTTCGAAGAAATGTGCATTCCTTGTCTCCATTATGGTGTTGACGTGTATGTCATCAATTTTAGATTTATGCACTAAGAACCGATATGCCGAGCTATGGCTTGCATATCCAATGAACATCCCATCAACCGTTTTAGGCCCTATTTTGATCATTTTAGGTGGTGGGATTGCTACTTTGCTAGACACCCCCACACTTTAAGATATTTAAAGGAAAGAGGACGACCTTTCCATAGCTCATAAGGTGTCTTTTGCAGCTTCTTGTGAGGTACTTTATTAAGTATATGATTTGCGGTTAAGACCGCTTCCCCCCACAAGTTATCCGGTAGTCCAGAATTTATCAACAAAGCATTCATCATTTCCTTTAAAGTACGATTTTTTCGCTCAGCAATTCCATTTGACTGAGGCGCATATGGTGCCGTGGTCTCATGAATGATCCCGTGATCGGCACAAAATTTTGTAAGAAGGAAAACATATTCTCCACCTCTATCACTTCTTAGTACTTTGACTTTCTTGCTAAGTTGATTTTCAACCTCAATTTTATATTGCATAAATACTTCCAAGGCTTCATCCTTGCTTCTAAGCAAATATACATAACAAAATCTAGTATAATCATCAATAAAAGTAATAAAATACTTTTTTCCTCCTCTAGATTGTACCACCTTTAAGTCACATATGTCACTATGAATTAGACTTAAAGGTTCCGTACTTCTTTCAATTGACTTGAAAGACGTTCTTGCCATTTTAGCTTCAACACAAATTTCACATGCATTATGTGAGTCAAAATTCATTTTAGGCAAAAATCCATTTTTCACTAGCTTTTGTATGGAACCATAATTTACATGACCTAATCTACAATGCCATAAATTAGGAGATTTCAACAAGTAAGCAGAAGAAATATTTTTATTCATATCGAAATTCGGTACAGCTTTAGGCACGATGGTCATTACATTTAACTTAAACAGACCATCACATAAGTACCCTTTTCCTACAAACATCCCACTTTTAGTGAGTACAAATTTATCACTCTCAAACACTAGCTTGAAACATTCTTACTCAACAATGATCCTGACACTAGATTCTTCTGAATGTCTGGCACATGAAGCACATTGTTGAGACTCAATTCCTTACCGGATGTCATCTTTAAGACCACTTTGCCCATTCCTAGCACCTTTGAAGAAGAAGAGTTTCCCATGAACAGATTCTCGTTATTGGCGCTCTCATATGTAGTGAACATACTTCGCTCGGAGCACACATGTCGAGTAGCGCCCGTGTCTACCCACCACTGTTTGGGATTTCCAACCAAGTTGACTTCGGATACCACCGCAGATAAATTCAAATCTGTCACGCCCTCGGTGATTTTGGTAACTTCGGTCACGTTGGCTTGAGAATTCTTTCCTTTCTTCAAGTTTCCTTTGTTTTTGCGACAATCCTTAGCACGATGGCCAGCTTTGCCGCACACATAGCAGTTCCCTTTGAACTTTTTCTTCTCACCGCCTTTGAAATTTGAGCCACTTGCTCTGCTTGGACCATCAGAATCGGAAATTTTCCTCCTCTTTGACGGACCTTGCTGAACCACATTTGCCTTGGCCTCTTGATGATAATTACCGGCCTTCTTCTCGGACTGGCGATTATCTTCCTCGATCATCAATCTCACAATCAAATCCTCGAGCTTCATCTCCTTGCGTTTATTCTTCAAATAGTTCTTGAAATCTTTCCAAGTGGGTGCCAATTTTTCAATCAAAGCAGCCACTTGAAAAGACTCTCCAAGTACCCTCCCGTCCGCATGAATATCATGCAGAATTAGCTGAAACTCTTGGACTTGACTTATCACAGTCTTGGAATCCACCATCTTGAAATCAAGGAATTTGCCGACTACAAATTTCTTTGAGCCGGCATCTTCCGTTTTGTATTTCCTTTCCAAGGATTCCCACAATGCTTTCGCATTGACCATTGGACTATATACATTATACAACGCATTGTCCAATCCATTGAGGATGTAGTTCTTGCACAAGAAATCTGAATGCTTCCAAGCATCCACGGCAGCCACTGTTTGCCGGTCAAGATTTTCACCAAGATCTGGTGCATCCTCTTGCAAGAACCTTGCCAAATTCAAGGTGGTAAGATAGAACAACATTTTATGTTGCCATCTCTTAAAATCTTTTCCGTTAAACTTTTCCGGTCTTTCATCAAGTCCAACGGAACCATGAGCAGGTGCCAAATAAGGCATCGCATACACAGTCCCACCACTGTACTACACGTTGGGATTAACCTGTCCACTTTCCGGATTGGTTTCACTAGTAGCCATTGTTATATTTATGAACATAATATAACAACAATTAATAAACAGTCCAGTCTAACACAAACCAATAACGAAAATAGAGTATAGTAATCACTAAAATTAAATTCAGAAACTGAAAATAATTTTAGTATATGCTTGAAAACAAAATTGAAAACACTGTTTGGAAATACTGTTTCTACACATGCAACACAAAGTGCGGGATAAAGTCTTAAGATTGTTCGAAATAAGATGGCTTTGTGTATACTTGTACAGAAATCAACTAAGTACGAAAATACCGAAATGTAGTTTACTATACAGAACAAATAGTATTAGCAAGAACAATTAAAATTAACTCATAGCAAAATCAGACAAACAGCAATGGAGAACCAAGGCATGAATTTGATTCATTGTCCTTAAGACTTTATTCGTCCCGCAACGGTGCTGACGGTCTCTTGACGAAAAGCCTCCCAGGATACAACGGTAGCACTTCTGAAAATAGGAGCACTCTAAATCTTCAGACCCAGTGAACCAAAACAATGGCACAGAACTCTTTCCGGACATAAAAAACTCGGAGACAGAATAATACATAAAATAATTCGGGAAAAAATTAATTCTTTCTGAAAACTGACTCGTTTTTATACACAACTTTCGAAAAGAAAATAAATAAATAAAATTTATTTAAAATGGTTTTGTCCCAAAAAGAATAAAGCCTGATGGGCCCAAGCCACGGACTGGGATGGGGCGGGCGGCGCGCGCGTGTGGTGGACCTAACCTAGGTCCTCCCTCCTTACAAAACATGGGTACCCCCAAGGGGCCCAACTCTTAGCTCAAGGCTAAACCTTATAATGAGACAATATTGACTTTATTCTTCTATGTGAAATTCTCTCTTCCCTTCAAGTTGAACCACCAACTTCAACGTCAATTTTCTCATTCACCTTCCATTTGTTTTAAACATGTGAATATACCATGATCATCTATTCCAATAGAGGATCATGAATCAATTTGTTCATAACCAAAATATGGTTTATAACCAATTAGAAAATTGAGTCAATGTTGCTTCTCCACAGTGGGTTTAAAACCCAATTCCAACATTTACTTCTTGCAATGCATCGGTCAAGAAAGGTATAACCCCTTCTCCAAACTCAGTCTCTGCATATATGGGAACGACAGCCCTCCACCACCCAAAGGCTTGGACGAGGGATCTTATGGCTTTTACTTGACATGTGTCAATGTGAGTCGCTAGGATAAAAGACTCACTTCGAAGCGAAGAAAGTGAAGGACTTGTTGCAGAGAATGAAATTATGGGCACCTGACTATGCTCTCCAAGATTATTGACAAAGTTGGCTTGCATAGATGTCACTGGCCCAATTATGGCTTGCACTTTCACATTTTTCAAAAGGTCTTGAGCTGTATTGAAAATCAAACCAAGATCATTGAACTTCTTCCACAAATTTTGTGGATGATTGAAAAAGATATAATCGGCAATCCTAATAAACACTAGAGAGCGGTTCATCCTTTCATAACATCTACAGTATTGCTTGCCATGAAAAAAACTAGAGCATATTGAGCTGAGATTGCGCAGGAACTCAAACATGGTACAATGGTAAACCATATACAAAGTTGGTCGAAACATGCAGAATTTAAGTCATGATAGATTGGGAACTTTAAGCCTCATATAATAATCATTAGTGAAACTGATCGCTTTGTGTGTCTAAGTTACTGCGTCAATTTTATCATTTCAGGGACTAACTTCAATTCTGGAGTTGTATCAGAAGAATTCTTACAAAAACATATGCTTCAATTGGAAATAAACAACCTAGCCTTAAGGTGGTAGAGAGTACCCATTAGAGCAGCGCCAACAACACTTTTGTTGGAGTCCCTGACGTTGAGGACCAGCCTAGTCTTGTAGTGACCATGAGAAGCATAAAAGACTTTGAGGGCCATAGAGATGCATCTCAACCCCATTTTTCCAGCCCATGTATGCATGTCTAGAATCACTCCCACGTTAACCGGAACTGTTGAAGTTTGCGCCTTTGCCACTCCTTTTGAGGTAATCATGAGGGCAAGATAGAAGAAGAGGGAGACAATATTGTCTTTCCTCATCCCGAAATCACTTAAACGGCTTCTAAATCCATGTATTGATACTAGTCACTTGTTTATACCAGAATACGAGTTCTTTAAAAGGTTGGAGCATTAGAATGTTTCAAAGTCTTTACTTTGTTGTTGTTACTCTGGTTTCAAGGTTTAACTTGGGAGACTTGACTAAAGAAATAGTATGACATAGCTCTCAAATGAGTTGGAAGACTTATTTGTGGGTTCAAACCCAGAAAGTTTCTAGGATTTACCTCGCTCGTTCTCTTTACATGGATTCCCTAAACGCTGAATAGACCTTGTTTCTGAAGACCAAGACTCTCAAGTCTTCATAAACTGATATAATTGACCAAAGATCTTGCTTAACAAGTAGCATCATTGAAATTTGACTAGTTCCAAATAGTTTGGACTGACCATATTTTTTTCAGAAATTTGGTGTTGATGCATTCGTACGAGGATTTGCAAAATAGTCAAGTAGGATGAACGTGTTCGAAAGGGCCGGATATGAAATCAAGGTAGGACACTTCTACTTCAATACCAGAGCCGAAAATGCTGCCGAAACTTCCACCATGCATCTCATGTTGCTATCAACGACGAGCACGGGACGGTCGTAAATTGCACGATAACCTTTTCCATGCAATTTTATATCGTTTTTTGGGCTGTTTCATAACACATTGATATTAACAATGTTCTTGTGCATTCGGGTAATAACAATTTGGCTAAATACTCCAAAACATAAATAGTTATAGGGCAAGAAAGTTTATGTGTGTCAATTATGAAAGGATAAAATGAAGAACTTCATGTAAACAACAAAATTAAACTCCACTAATAAAAATTTATAAAGAAAATATTGAAATCAAATTTTTATTGCATAGGACGTTCGTATCGCGCTTGTGTAAGCATATTTCAATAGTAACTATACCTAGTTGCTTGCCAATATTGTTATAACTTTTGCTGGTTGATCAATTTTGAGGGTCGTTTTGCGATACAAGATACAATTAGATCACCTCAGCAAATTATAATTTTATAACCAAATAGAAAGCTAACAAGTCATGATATTCTGGAAGGAATTCATCTCACTTTGGTTGATTCACTTTCTTAAATTATAATTCACCATATAATAAAATCCGGTAGCAGCGTTTTACTAACTTTGCAACACTATATATCGAGTAAAGTAATAAATCTTTATATGCTTAAGCTTTTTCATGTCACACTAGTTTTAATCCAGTGCCTGCATACAGAAGTAACAACTGTAAAAATACTGATTGAGAGATCTCATACTTGTATGCTTAATAATAATTGACAAAATTGGTAGTGACAAAAATTATAAAAAAAAGTTAATTTTCACCTTTATATATGAGTTATTCTACCAATTTTTGTCTCTAAAAAATGTACTTGAGTATAATTTTTAGCCCTATAGCAACAGATAAAAATGGAAAATAGTGTATCAAATGATATAAATAGTCTTTCTCAACTAATAGTAATAATAATAGTAATACTAATAATAGTAGTAATCTATGTGCTGAGGTTTATATTACTAAAGGCCACAAAAAAAGAATAAAAATATAAAAAAATGATTGAGCATAAATGAGAGAGGAAACTATATATATGAACTTGTAATGAAATAAAAGGAGGGAAATTAGGTTAGTTAGAGAGAAAAACTGATAGAGAATATTTGGCTATTATAAATAATAGGAAAGATTTAAAATTAAAGGGAATAGCGAATTAGTTTTGGCGAAGTATTAGAAATTGATGGAATTGCAAAAATATTATATAATTGTAAAGTAGGACATGTTGACATGGAAGACATGAGAAATGCAATGTCTATTTAATTGGTTGAATTATCGAATGTTTAAAAGAAATTCAAATCAAATTAAATAAGAGAGAGAGGGGGAGGGAATCCAAATTAAAACTAAAAAGGTGAGTAAGTTCAAAATAGATTCAAATAGTCAAAATGAAAAAGTCCACACGGCGAGCTAAAACAAAAGGAGAGAGATTATGTTAGTTAGAGAGAAAAACTAATAGAGAATATTGTGCTATAATTCTAACAATAGGAAAGGTTTGAAATAAAGGGAATAGTGTATTAGTTTTGGCGTAGTAGAAATTGATATCATTGCAAATGCATTATAGAATTTTAAAGTGAGATATGTTGACATAAAAGACATAAGAACCACAAAGTCTGTTTGATTGGTTAAAAAAATCAAATGATCAAAAAGAATTCAAATCAAATTGAATATGTGTGAGATAAAATCAAATGGTCAAAAGGAATTCAAATCAAATTGAATGTGTGTGTGTGTGTGTGTGTGTGTGTGTGAGAGAGAGAGAGAGAGAGAGAGAGAGAGAGAGAGAGGAATACAAATTATAACTAAAAAGGTGAATAAATTTAAATAGTCAAAATGAATAAGTGCACATGACGAGCTTAGAGAGTGTCCACGTAAACCGTGACTGAATAACATTCTCTCAATTTCGATTTTCATAAATATAAAATTAGATTTTAGAACTCATTTATAAGAATGCAGAGGATCAGTATCTCCGACATTCAATTCCACCAATTCTCCCTAAATTTTCACTGCTTCCAACCTCAATCCTCCTCTTCCTTACGCCGCTGCCTCCCTCCTTCGTTAACCTCCAAAGCTGATAGCTATTCTTCTGGTACTCTTAGATTGGCCTCAACTGGAAGCCACCGATGAAAGGTGTAGCAGTTATAGTGTAGATTGGCCGCGGTGACAGTTGCAGGAAAGTGGTGGTTGGTTTGTTTTTGGCTATAGTGGTGGGGCAATGGTGGTTGCAAATTGCAACAAAAGTTACCCCCGGAAATTTTTACCGCCATAATAGTCTCACAAAGGGTGAACAAAAAAAAAAAGTCAAGGAATGATTAATTTGTCCCTACCCCTCTATGATTAGCCTACTGCGCATTTTTCCTGATTTGGACAAAGCATGACAAAGAAGGGAGACTGAGAAGAGTGCTGGCACTGAAATTTTGACTATATATATGGGAGCTGATCCATTGATAGCGCTAGCAAAATGGAGTATTTGCTAGCGCGATCTGGGCCGTCCATCCTGAAAGATGGACGGTCCAGATCGCGCCTTTTTCGAAAACTGTCAGTTGTCCGCGACACTATGTCGCGGACGGATTTTTTTACCTTTTTGCCCATCCATGCCGTCCGCGACATAGTATCGCGGACGACTGACAGGCCCTGACGCATGTCAAAAAAAGTAGTCCGCGACACAATATCGCGGACGACATTTTTTACCTTTTTGCCCCTCCATGCCGTCCGCGACATAGTATCGCGGACGAATGACATGCCCACACATGTGTGGTATGACTTTTTCTGTGTCATTAATGTGTCCGCTACATTATGTAGCGGACTAGTCTTCTCTTTTTCCCTCCCTTCTCTCATTCTGACTTCTTCTTTTTCTCTCTCTTCTTACTTTGATCCTGATGAACAAATCTTCATGAAGTTCGTTGGCAACAGATTGCCATTGGTAAAAAAGACTCCAAAACGAGCACACTCAATTAGCACATCCACCTGCAGGCTGGAACCATTCATGAAATTGGCTGGCAACAGATTGCCATTTTGTTCTAGGGTCTTCAACCTCCTCCATTTCTATCACCCTTTATCAAAAACGAAAAAATTTAAAAAAAAAAAACTTAATTTCTCAAACCCATGACAACCAGATCAAAGCACATCATAACTATTTGAAGCGGCAAGATAGAAAGAGAAGGAAGAGTTTTCAAATGGTTGTGGCCTCGATCGCCACTCGCACGCTCACAAGGGAGAGAGAGAAGATGAGAGATGAGGGGGAAAGATCGTTGTGTCCTTGATCGCCGGACACGGGAGGTGCTGTCCAACTATCCCGAAGGAACCACCGTCTTGAAGGAGCTCATCCAGAAGAGAGAAGATGAGAGATGAGGGGGAAAGAGAAAATAAAAGTTGGTTGTCTTTTTTCCAGAGCTGGCAACACGGATGTCTCTTTTCTAGAAAGTAAAATAGTCCGCTACATAATGTAGCGGACGGTATTTTTGTTAAAAAACGTCCGCTACATTATGTAGCGGACGAACTTAAAAAAAACGTAAAAGAAGATTTGGACCGTCCGCGATACAGTGCAGCGGACAGGTGGAGGGGCAAAAAGGTAAAAAAAATCCGTCCGAGACATTGTGTCGCGGACGACTGACAGTTTTCGAAAAAGGCGCGATCTGAACCGTCCATCTTTCAGGATGGACGGCCCTGATCGTGCTAGCAAATACTCCATTTTGCTAGCGCTATCAATGGATCAGCTCCCTATATATATATATATATATATATATATATAAGCAAGAGAGGGATGGATAAAGAAGTCTTCCATTTAACAAGCCCAATAATTTTGAGAATGGCCTGTTTAAGGAGTCCATCTTGCACGAAGGCCTTGATGGACCATTGGTTTAGACTGAACAATGGGCCATGCATTTTGAATTTACCTGAACCATGAGCCCGTGTCAGTCTTCAGGATTTGTCTTAGACTGGAATGCAACTTGGTCATTAAGGGATATATGATCAAGGATGAAGTGATATGATCAAGTGGAGGTTTATCTTTTAGGTGTTAAAGTCCTACACAAATTAGACTTGGTTTTGATTATTGATATACCTCAAATAAAACTCCCAATAATTGGGGAATACCGGCAATCTTAGTTGAACTGGAAGACTGATAGTTATCTTATCAGAGATCAGGACGTGATCCTCAAGGATCCTAATGCGATCATATCACATCTAACCTATGGCCCAGTCTTACTAGGGCTCTTCTTCCTACCGCTATATAAAGGGGTCTACCCCCCAGGTATAAGGACGACTACACACATTCATGCTTTTTCAGAGTCATTATCATGTAGCTGCGCTCTGACTTAAGCATCGGAGAGTTCTCCGCCGGGAACCCCACCCAGCGGTCACTCGTTTTCTGTCTTACAGGTCATCGGTCCAGGCTCGGGTTCCGCAACGTACGCGGGACATATTTTTAGCAGCAATATTTTGGCGCCATCCATGGGACCCGCCAGCCTAGCCGATTGACCTCAAGAAAACTCAAACAGTTATATGGCAAACGGCCGGTGGCAAGACATCAGAACCATCCACAGAATTGTCACCACCTCGGGCCTCCAAATTCAGCTATCACAAAGGGAAACAAATTCATCCATCGGAGTCACCTCCATTATCTCGGCAACGACGACAACATGTAATGGACGTACAATCGTGATCTCTTTTTACTGTTGTCTTCTTCGGCGTCGTCAACAAAAAAAATTCGTAGCTCGAAGACCGCCGGCACAACCTCTACTGCTGCAATCTACGCGATGTCAACATGGAATTAGTCGGTGGGATGGCTCTGGAAGCAGCAGCCAAAATAGCCTACTACCGCCGCATGTCAACAATCCGATCACACAAGAAATTAGTGGAAGAAGGCACTACAGTGCCGCTCCATACCCATGGGCAAATCCCTAAATAGCAGCGGCGCCACCGCCGTCAACAGCGCCCACAATAGCAGCGCCACTCTTGCACAACCATTGTCACTGGGGTCGCAGCACCACAAACGGCTGCCACAGCCGGATCAATTACAATAACCCAACATCACTAGCACCAACCAGTGCCATTACCGCCGCGACAGGCAGCGCCAACACCGTCGGTGACCAACTGTCCCAAATCTACCAACAACCTCATGAAAGAGAAAAAGTTTGCAATACCGCAACGCCATCGGCCCCATCACCACTACAACCAACGACGACGGCGCCATCTCGTCGTCCGGCTCGCCGACATTGGTCCTAACGTCGCGTCAGCCAAGTCAACGCCGTTGCGACCAGCAAGCAGCTCCGTCCACGGCTACCAATCATCGCAAGCCCCCGTCATCGCTGCGACTCGCGACCTGCAGTGGCATCAGGTGATGCCGTCACCGCCGCGACAGGCAGCATTGTCGCCACCGCACCGTGGGGACCTCCCAGCTCTAACTCCGGCCACGCATACGCCACCGGAGTCACCGACTACCCAAAGCTACTGGAAAACTGTGGCGAGCATCATAAGCCGCCGGCCACCGCCGTGAAGTTGCCGAAGCAAACAACATCTCAATAAAAAACAGAAAGAGAAGAAGCAGAAGCGCCGCCACCGCATAGGGTCCAAACCCTAAGAGATGGCCAACGCACCTTGTCTGAGCTTGCACCATCGCGACCGCCGGTGCGATTGCCGTCCTCGCTGTGGCCGGATATGCCCTTCTGTCAAAAAAAGAAAGAGGCAGACCAATTAATCAGGTGCAATCCATCTTTTTGAGATTCTGCACTACCCCATAATTATGCATATTTAAATTTTAGACCTACAGGGTCTTTTGTATTTTACATATGCCACATCTAGTAAAAGCATGACAATTTCTACCTCATAGAAATGCATATTTGCATTTTAGACCCATAGGGTCTCGTTTACAAGACTTCGGCCACATACATTTTAAAGTACTGAGCTTGTAATCCGTGGAAAAGTCTATTTAGATTTAAAGACCACGAGAGCTTACTTTTTAAACATATGCTGCACCTTCTTTAAAAACAGTGTATACTTCATCTTATATTTGTCACAAAAAATTAAGTGACTACGATTCTTGGTGCTAGCAAGCCTCCTAAGGGTTGCTTCTCCTATGCGCTTGTATATTACCTAGACCTATGTCTATTTTGGTCTAGCACTATTTAGTTGCGCCCATTAGCGCAAGCACGTCACAAGTTGGGCTTCTGTGTTAACAAATATAGTTGCATTTGTCAGCTCATACACTTTATTGCTTTAAAGTTTGTCAGCTCATACACTTTATTGCTTTAAAGGCTATTTTTTCAGTCACATACTTTTTCTTGTTGCAAGGGCTTACATTGCGCTCACAAGCATCAATCGTGACGTATAAACTGCTTCATAAGCGAGGAACAAATTCACAGCACCTCGCGACTGAAAGTCATGCCTAGGGTTTCTGCTGCAACTTCTTGCTGACTCGGCATTCCTTATTATCTCGTGATGTTCAGTCACACAGTGACCTCGATCAGTGAATCAGAGAATACTGCCAGCCTCTGCTAATAAGCATCACTAATATGCCGGTACAACTGCAAGCTCAAGCTCATGCGACCAGCAAACTAAATCTAGTTGCTTCTCAGTATATTGATGAATTGCGACAGCTACTCTACTGATCATCAGTGGCATCTTGCTCGGACGAACTACGCGTCCTCAAGCTTTATATTCTCATCCAGTCGAGCTGACAAATTATGGTCATTTATATTACTCTCACAAGTCTTCTTGCGACCGAGCCCTACATATAGACTGAAAAGCCATTTTTATATATCCACGCCTTCTCAAAGGCCAGGGGGCTTTCTTATTTTATGAGATCATTCTTATACAGGCTTAATGCCTTATGTCTTATCAGACAGGGAGGTTCGCCACAGCGACCATATTACAGTCTCCATGACCCGTGCATTCTTATTTGGCATCGCGACAAACAACGACGAGAACTTCAAGTTCTGTCAAACCCTCACTTTCATGAGCTTCGCGCTCCATTCGCTCTCAAGGGTGCATACGAGAACTCTAAGTTCCGTCAAACTCCCGAGGGCATTTACATTAGCTACACGCTTCATACTCCCTCAAGGGCACGTACGAGAATTCTAAGTTTCGTGCTCCATTAGCCCTCAAGGGCGCTTATCTGAACTCTACGTTCCACTAGCCCTCTAGGGCAGTCCCTCAAGGGACGAACACCCTCAAGGGTAACACCCTCAAGGGTGACAGGATAGAGCTCAAGTTCTATCTGAACGGTTTAGCTATAGTTCTAACCCGTGAAACAGCAAAACCAAGTGGGAGTTCGTCGCCCTACCCTGTTTTGTTAATTCGAAACCTGGCCGAGCGTGAGTGCGAGGCTTCTTTGCCAGCCCTTAGCAGACGATAAGGGTTTGCGTCAAAGTAAAACGCAAGCATGATGTGGTCAGCTCAAGCTAAAGAACACACACTTGCACGAAACAAACACCCTCCACAGGAGAGGTGACCCCTCAAGGGGACATTCAAACACTTAGCACATGCAACAACTTGCATGCACAACTCTGTGTCCTCTTTCTAGAGAGGCTAACGTGGGGCACAACCTCTAATGGATTCCGAGATCCCATGATTCATCTTCCCAAAGATGATTCCAAGTAGCCTACTTAGGTGACATTCGAAAGACCTAGCTCTCAAGAGCTAGAGTTCTAGCATCCTACTCGGGCAAAGTTCCAAGGCTTAAGCTCCCAAGAGCTTCGGTCCGAGCACATGGAGTAGAGAAATATTATTACCCCTACAAGCGGATGGAGAATCCCTTACAAATCTGACGTGTGTCTCAAGACACCAGGTATAAACTTCCTCAGCCAAACATTTTGGCTAAGGAAGTGGGGGGCATATGATATACCTCAAATAAAACTCCCAATAATTGGGGAATACCAGCAATCCTAGTTGAACTGGAAGACTGATAGTTATCTTATCAGAGATCAGGACGTGATCCTCAAGGATCCTAATGCGATCCTAACAAATCTAGCCTATGGCCCAGTCTTACTAGGGCTCTTCTTCCTACCGCTATATAAAGGGGTCTACCCCCCAGGTATAAGGACGACTACACACATTCATGCTTTTTCAGAGTCATTATCATGTAGCTGCGCTCTGACTTAAGCATCAGAGAGTTTTTCGCCGGGAACCCCACCCGGCGGTCACTCGTTTTCTGTCTTACAGGTCATCGGTCCAGGCTCGGGTTCCGCAACGTACGCGGGACATATTTTTAGCAGCAACAATTATAAAAGTGGAGGAGGTGTCTCGGCTGAGGAGGGGAGAAAAAGAAAAGAAAGGCAACCAAAGGCCTCTCAGCAGAAACAACGAGGGAGGAGAAGATCAAGAGTGATAAAGAGAAAAGGAGAAGGAAAAAGCTGAAAGAAAGGAAAAAGGACAAAGGGAGAAGTCAGCGGAAGACTCAAGAAAGGAACAAAAGAAGAGAAGAAAAGCTGCTGCGACAGGGAAGTACGGAGTCAAGGTGAATCTCGTTTCTTTTTTTTTTCTTTACTTCATGTAAAATCTCATGATGTATTAATATTCATGAAGAAATGAAAGTTTCATATATATTTTTTGTTTGTCATTTATGTCGGATTTGATATCTGTGTTTCTTTAATCGGAGGTCGTCGTGAACGTAATTAACGGTTGACTTTTTAGCCATCTGGGAATATGAATCTACTATATAAAATAGTAAACGTCGTTATATACATACGACGAAATTTTGTGACGCAAGATTCGACGCTAATCAATAGCGACGAAAAATGTGTCATCAAAGAGTTAAACTTAAAAAGAGGAAGGTTGCACCACGCTTCTTGGTGTAAACATACCCGAAGTAGGATATGTCCCTGTGTGTGTGATTCTAATGGTGATCGAGTACACCTTTGTTTGGCGTGATTTCGGTTGTTCTCCTCATATAAAATTGTGTTGTATGTTACGAATTTTGATGTATTTAGTGTTAAAATGGTAACCTATGCTCTGTTTTACTCTAGTTATAATTTGTATAGGGTTTATAAGTTAGTTGTTATTAAGTAGTGTTAATGGTAGCAATTGATGTTACCTTTATGTTTGTAAATAGATGATCTAATTGGGAGGCCTTTGTAAAACTCTTTTATATATGACATATTTCTCCTCCTAACCAAAAAAAAAAAAAATACCCAAAGTATATAGTTTCTATATTGACGAAGAAAGGAGGAAAGCCTTTATTTTGTTTTTGATCTTGGTTACGATGTCAAATGGAAAACATTTCATACCTGAGTTTTTCTCATTGAATCTGGATGGTAATTGAAGCAAACTGTTTCAAAAATAGTGTGAATAGAGTCCTATTAAATTGGTATAAGGGCCGCGTCTGAAAAGGTAAAAAAAAGAAACATAAAGATTAGTAACCCACGATGTGTCTGTTAAATCATAAACATGCTTTAGTGCATTAAGTTGGTTTGATTTAGGGGCAACGTTTGTTTTCATGCAAACGTTATTTTGTAGCTAAAAGATAAATATTGTCCCAGCTGTACTTTTTGACAAAGTAAGTTTTGGAACTAAAGAGTTTCATATAGTGTTTTCGTCGCTAAATATGAATTTAAATAACACGGTAAAGATGAATTTAAGTTTGAACATCGAATTTATTTTAATATCTGACATGCAGATTTTTTTTTTCTTTTGTTTCTAGAATTCTGTTTCATATAGAGTGGAATTTCTTTTGAGATGTAAGTCTAACTCAAGTGTATCAGGTTATAATGTCAAGACGACAAGCCTGGAAAAAATGAGGTTAAGCTCGAGTCTTCTATTAAAGATGATACCGTCTCTAAGATGATAGCCAAACATTACCTGGTGTTCGATCTAGAGGGCAAGGAGAAGGCCTGAGGAATGTTAAAGGTTGTGGAAGCTCATCTCCATCAAAACATGCCTATATTTGGTCGAAATTATTTGATAGAAAGATTCTCGCTAAGATTTTACTCTTCGCGTTTAAGAAATATTGGATAGTCTGTAACCAATGCTAACAACTTGATTCCAAAGCTCTAGCCACAGGCTGTGAAAAGTATCAATATCGTCCAACGCAATGGAGGTGCCGGAAGCATTAAGCAGATGAACTTTGAAGGTTAACTGCACTTCTAATCTTTTCTAAAAGAAAAAAAAAAGAAAAAAAAAGAATAAATTGAACTTCTAATCAACCTAGAATTCTGTAAGCTTTTAAAATATTTTTGGTGTATATTCGGCAGAAGTGTCTAACATCCAGGAAGCACAACGAGAGACTCTAGTCTTGTCACAGAAGTTCACTCACTGAGAATGTCTTCAGGTTATTATTTTGTACAGAAGGGATTTATTTGAGGCACCAAGTAGAGGAGCTCAATGAGAAGAAATACACGTAAAAGTACAGGTTGATCGAGGAGAGGCGATAAAGGACAAGATCGAGAAAGTATCTTACGAAGTGAAGTTTGAATCGTCACCTGATGGTGGGGCTATCTCTAAGATGACGACCACTTTTTATACTAAAGGCGATTTCGAGCTCAAGGAAGAGGACGTTAGGGCTGGCAAGGAGAAGATAATGGGAATGTACAAGGTTGTGGAAGCCTATCTTCTCCAAAACCGTGATGCCTATGTTTAATGTCTCCATGATCATTAAATCGATGTTCATTGCTCCATCAAGTCTGTTGTTCTAGTGTGCCTGTACTAGATGACATAAATTACAGTTCAAGTTTGTTTAGATTCTGAAATCCATGGCCTATGCATTTTAGGCTTGTACAAAACTAAGGTTGTGCCTTATGTGCTTCGGCCTTTTCCCTTCCCCCAATAGAATAGTTAGTGCAAGTGTTGCCATATGTTGCTATGAAGTTGACAATTAAGATATTGCAAATGATTGGTAATTGCAATGCTGAAAAGATATTCTCAACCATCTTCCCAAAAAGTCATATTCCGAAATTTGTACTGCTATACTACGGATGCTGTATATGTGCTCTCTTACATATGCTAATTTTTTGTATTTTTTGTGTGGCACAAATGATAGCTTTGACGAAAGATTCCGAAATCTGCGACCGAAAACAATCCAAATATTCAAGTTTTGGCATTATCCTTTAATGCCCTGTTTTGAGCCTTGCACGTTTATTGAAAATCTTCATCGATGCTCAGCATTTATTACTCGTCGGGCGTCGATTTATTTGTTGTATTGACGATTATTGCATTCTGTATTTTGACATGAGATTATGCGTTAGTGTGTTTTGGCGAGAGTTGGTGTGTATCGGAGGATTTAGTGTGTATCGGTGTGGGCTAGTACCTTGATGGACTAGCCGATGCATATGTAATGATCAATGTTAGTGAGCATTGCCTTTGTGGCTTTGCTAAGTTATTTTCCTGCAATGTCTGTGTGGCTTTGCAATTGCTCATATTCAATAACATCCGTGATTGTTTGTATCATATCTGAAAGTCATATTGATATCTGATCGAACTAGTTATAATCTTTGTGAAAACTCTGCCATCATCGAATTGTATCTGTGAACTATACCATAATTGTATTGCATTTGTAAATTATTCTGTAATTTCTTCGTTTAAGCGACCTTACTGAACTTTCAAAAGCTCATTCGGGTTTGATTTCCTTTCAGCCGGTGATAACCAACAATAGATCGCATTAGGTGTGGATTAGATCTGAGCCAAGTGAAGGAGAGAGAGATATTAAGTTTTTAGTATTGCTCAGTGGAACTCATGCGTGGGTGATTATTATTATTATTATTTTAAAAGAAAATCAGACTTAGATTGATGTATCATTTATGATTGTTTACAAAGAGTATGATTATTGGTTGATTAGAAGTTTAGCTACTCTGATGATGACTGTCAATTTGGTTATGAGGTTATCATTGTCTTAGAGTGAGTGATCGAGCGGTGACTAACGTTCTAGAATTTCAAGATGTTACAAGTTCTCGCTTCAGTTATTAGATATTATAGCTCAGAATCTTTGGTCAAGCTCGAGTAAGTTAATAAAATATTTTAAAAAGTTACAAAAATATATCACTGCATACCACTTTTAAGAAACAAAAGTGATCAACATCTTATGGGGAAAAAATCTACTTTTTCTAAAATTATAATTGTTGGTAAGAAATCTTTAAAATTTTATTTGTAACAACTTCAAGTAATTTGTCAAGACTATGGCCTCGTCTGACAGGATTTCTTTTTTTATTTTTTTCAGTTTTGGAAACTGAAAAAAATAAATGCGTTTGGCAACCGGTATTTATTTATTTATTTTCTTCCATTTAAAAAATTAATTTTTAAACCAAGACTGTTTTTGAAAACTCCAAAAATGAGTTTCGATTTTCAATTTTGGTGTTTTTTTTAGACCACCACCACCACTACCCTCCCACCACCGGCAGCTACCTCCGATGACTATTGGCGGCCACCAATAGCCACCAGCCATCGCGGGCCACCACCACCGTTGGCCACCGCCACGCCCCACCACAAGCCACAGCAAACCACCATAAAAAAAAATTCAAAATAAAAACTTGATAATCAAACACAAAAAAAAAACTAAAAAAAAAACTGTGTTATCAAACACCCACTTATTTTTATATATAAAAAAAATTAAACTGCTCTTTAGTCTTTTTTTGGAAACTGAAAAAAAAATGTTGTCAAACAGAGCCTATATTATTAAATTCTTTTTGTGGCCAAACCTGTAACCTTTCAAAACCAAGCCTCTTACCTTGAAAAATTAGATTAAGTGTTCTTTATCTTTGGAATCGTAAATGTCATAATTCATTCTTATCTTCCTCATGAATC
This sequence comes from Escallonia herrerae, assembly GCA_033070095.1. Lineage (NCBI taxonomy): Eukaryota > Viridiplantae > Streptophyta > Magnoliopsida > Escalloniales > Escalloniaceae > Escallonia > Escallonia herrerae. The sequence continues at coordinate 31,760 of JAVXUP010000618.1, read as the reverse complement.
ATTATTTCAAGAAATTACCAACTTATTACAATACGAACATGAGATCCAGTAGAATATTTTTCGTCTCGTACACATTTTAAACTACAGTCTTGATTAGATGGTCGTGCAATTATTTGTTTTACTTTCTCTGAACTGTAAGTTTAAAGAACAATGAGTAGGTTGTGTTACAGTGACGTAGCTAGATTTTTGCGCTCTTTAAACTTTGTTCACTTTCCAAAATAAGAAAAATTATGTAGGTACTTTCACTACAAGAAAAAATAGATTTAGCGACGGAAGATATTCCGTCGCTAAAACCTCTTTGAGTGACGGATTTTCTTGTCGGTAAAAATATTTAACGACGGAATATTCCGTCGGTCAAAGTATTGCCAACAGATTATTACAGACGAACTTTTACCGACGAATAGTACCATCGCTAAATAATTTATAGAATTTTTGATGATTTTTAAAAAATATATAAGCGATGGAATTTTTCTGTTGGTAAAAATTCCGTCGGCGAAAGCAAGGCTTTACTGACGGACTTTTACCGACGGCCTAGTCCCGTCACTAAAAGTCTTATCTAAAATATCAGATCCTCTTTTTCTTTTCTTTCTCCCATTTCTCTCTCTCTCTCTCTCTCTCTCTCTCTCTCTCTTAATTATCTCTCACCGACGATATTTACTCCGGCGACCTTCGCATCTACGGCAACCCACCCCCCGACCGAATTGAACTTGCCACAGCCACCGCCGCGGATTCCTGCCGCCATCAGCTACACCATTGGTATGTCCAGGAGTTTTAGAATTTACCTTATGCAACAATTTTAGGTTTATGTGAAGTTTGTCTAGCAATGTGAATTTTGTGCTTGTTTAGTATTATTTTGTGAAGCTTTTTTCTGTGAAGTTGAAATTGTAATGTGAATCAGATTCCCGATGAACCCTTTTTCCCAAAGTTGTTTTACTTTTGTCTAAACTTAGGTATGCTAATATGGTTTACATGTCATAATCATGTTTAATTGAACCCTAAATTGAATGTCCCAATTCAACCGACCCCTAAATTGAACTAATTGAACCATAATTGAACCCTAAATTGAAGTAATTTAACCCTAATTAAACCTTAAATTGAATGTCCTAATCGAATCGAACCCTAAATTGAATGCCCTAATCCAATCGAACCCTAAATTGAACTAATTGAACCCTAAATTGAATGCCCCAATTCAACCGAACCATAAATTGAACTAATAGAACCCCCTAATTAAACCCTAAATTGAAGTAATTGAACCCTAATTAAACCCTAAATTGAATGCCTCAATCGAATTGAACCCTAAATTAAACTAATTGAACCCTAAATTGAACTTATTGAACCCCCTAATTGAATGCCCCAATTCAACCGACCACTAAATTAAACTAATTGAACCATAATTGAACCCTAAATTGATGTAATTGAACCATAATTAAACCCTAAATTGAATGCACTAATCGAATCGAACCCTAAATTAAACTAATTGAACCCTAAATTGAATGCCCTAATCCAATCAAACCCTAAATTGAACTAATTAAACCCCCTAATTGAACCCTAATTGAATGCCCCAATTCAACCGAACCCTAATTGAACTAATAGAATCCCCTAATTGAACCCTAAATAGAAGTAACTGAACCCCCTAATTGAACCCTAAATTAATTGCCCTAATCGAATCGAACCCCAAATTGAAATAATTCAAGCGCATCGGATATGTGCAATTTGAACATTTTTTTTCCATTTGAACATTGATCATTTGTTTGATAATTTTAGGTTGTTAATTGTGCATTTGAGAATTGTGATTATTGATCGATGATTTTAGGTTATTAGCTGTGCATTTGAAGTAAATGAGATTATTAATTGATGATTTTAGATTGTTAATTGTGCATTGAGCATTTGAGATATTGAGATTGTTGATAGAGGATGAGACCCAATTGGATTGAATGTGTAATTTTTATTGCATTGAGCATTTGAGAATTGAGAATTGAGATTGTTGACGGAGGATGGGACCCAATTGGATTGAATGTGTGATTTTTATTAATTTTTATTGCATTGAGCATTTGAGAATTGAGAATTGAGAATTGAGATTGTTGACGGAGAATGAGACCCAATTGGATTGAGATCCTCGTTAGGTAACACAGACACGGACACTGCGTCTGATCGACACCGACACCGAAACAACATATTTTAGCTTTATACTTGTGGACACCTCTTCAATGGGTGTCCAACACCTCTTCAATGGGTGTCCGACACGGTGTCCGGGAATTAAAGAATAAATCAATGTCTTTGAACACCGCTGAGAGGTGTCCGACACGTGTCCGGATGTGTCGAGGTGTCGGTAGGTCACAGACACCCCGTCCGATTGACACCGACACCGAAAAATGTCACATTTTGGCTTAATACTTGTGGACACCTCTTCAAGGGGTGACAGACACGGTGTCCGGCATTTAAAAAATAAATCAATGACTTCGGACGTGTCCAGAGGTGTCCGACACGTTTCCGGATGTGTCGATGAGGTGTCGGTAGGTCATGGACACCGCGTCCGATCGACACCGATATCGAAATGTCACATTTTGGCTTTATACTTATGGACACCTCTTCAAGGGGCGATAGACACAGCGTCCTGCATTTAAAAAATAAATCAATGTCTTCGAACGTGTCCGGAGGTGTTGGATACCATACTGACACCCTTTATGAGGTATTGGGGATTGAGATTGTTGACTGTGCATTGAGAATTTGAGAATTGAGATTATTGACGGAGGATGAGACCCAATTGGATTGAGATATCTGTGAATTAGTTGAATGGTTGGTTGTTGAATTTAGGTCAATTAGGTTAACGCGACATTTTTAGCACCCCTTAGAATCTCATCATGGCTCCAGCACTGGCTATAATTAGCCCTAATTAGTCCCGATTAACCCTAATGAACCCAATTAACCCTAATTAGCTCTAATGAGCCTAATTAGTTTTAATTAACCCTAAGAACCCAATGAAAATTAAATTAGCTGTAATTTCCCCAAATTGATCCTAATTAACACCAATCAGTCCAAATTAAACCCTAATTAGCCCTAATTATTCATATCTTGTAGACCCGTGATTAGATTAATTAAATCCTAAACCCTAAAACCTAACTAAACTCTGATTACGCGCCTAAGTAGTCGTAATTAAGCCTAATAACCCAATTAAGCCTAGTTAACCCTAATTAGGACTAATCAACACTACTCCGCACAATTAAACCCTAATTAGCTCAAAATAACCCTAATTAGTCCTAATCAATCCTAATTAGCTATAATTAGTCCAAGGTAATCCTCATTAACATTAATTAGCCCTAACATAACCCAATTAAGCCTAATTAGGACTAATCAACACAACTCCGCACAATAAAACCCGGCTATTAGCTCAAAATAACCCTAATTACTCCTAATCAATCCTAATTAGCTATAATTAGCCCAATGTAATCCTCATCAATACTAATTAGCCCAGAGATTGTTCAATTACTCGTTACTTATAAACCCTGCATTCTTTATATTCGTTATTGTTTTGCAAAGTCCATTGGCAACGAGATGGTTCAACTCGTTGCCAACGAATTCTATTTAAAGTGGAATTGGTAACATATGCAATGATCTTTCTGCAATTTTGATATTTCAGAAAGATTCTTGCATATATTATCAATTTCTGAACGCATGCTTGCATAAAAACCGTTAGTTCCCGTTCAAAGGTAGTCATTACAAAGTAATGCTTTGTAATGAGCCTTTGAATGTCCAGTTTGGACAATTTGGAAAAGCTACCTATTTATAAATCAGTGTTTCAACTCATGCTCTGTGTTCTATGTCGTGGATATTTGGTACACGTTCTCATGTGTTTCTCCGAGTGTATACAAATCTGGTGTTCTAACATTCGTCAAACCTTGCAATGCAAGGTTAGATGAATGTTAGAACACCTAATCGATGTCGTGTACTTGGAGAAATGTGGGGAGGTGCTGCTGAATTTTTCGCAAACATATGACTAAGCATGAGTTATTCACTATTTTATAAACATGTGCTTTTCTGAATGAGATAGGACCACTACCTATCAAAGAATAGAGGGGAAATACATAGACATGTTGTCACATTCATGCATTCATATTTACATCGACTCTGCCTAATGATTGGTCATAATTGAAGGTGGTATACAGTACGATAATTCAGTCATCATGTCGGTCGATTAAAGTTGGATGAAAAGGAAGAATGCTGACGATTTTGAGGATCGCGTTGACGAATTTCTCGACTTCGCTTACGCTCATCCTGCACATGTTGACTTTGATAAGATAAGGTGTCCGTGCGGTAGATGTGAGTTGTTGCATTGGAGAAAAAGAATTGAAGTAAAATGGCATCTTCGTCGGTACGATTTTATGGGTGGATACACAAGGTGGACGCAGCACGGGGAAACGATAGTATTGTCGTCCAACCCGGCTAGTCAAACTGAAGTTAGGGAGGAGGCACGGTATGATTACTGAGATATGATTATGGATGCTGGGCATGCTAATGTTGACTGGGTTAACAACGGTGGTGACGATAGTCCCCAACCGCCGAATGAGGGGGCTCATCAGTTTTATGAGTTGTTGAGAGCTGCGGAAGAGCCGCTGTGGGATGGAGCTCCAAAACACACACGGCTGTCTGCAGTTAGTAGGTTATTACAGTTGAAATCAGACCACGGGCTGAGTGAGAAAGGTTTTAACGAGTTTGTTACCTTAATCAAAGAAATACTGCTCGAAAGTGAAAAGCTACCGCCGTCGTACTATGACACGAAGAAGATGATGAGGAAACTTGGGTTGAGCTATGAGCGGATAGATGCGTGCAATAACATTGTGTATTATTCTGGAAAGAGAATAAGGATTTGTCACGGTGTCCAGTATGTGATCATTCGAGGTACAAACCGGACAAAGGGAAGAAGAAAAACATTGCATGGAAGATATTGCGATATTTTTCGGTCACACCACGGCTTCAGAGAATGTACTACTCCTCCAATACGGCTGAACATATGAGGGCTCACCGTGAGACTCGTAGCAACGATGCCGATGTGCTGACACACCCAGCTGATGGAGAGGCGTGGAAGGAGTTTGACCGCAGGCATCCAGTCTTTGCTCAGGAAGTTCAGAATGTTAGACTTGGTCTGGCAACCGATGGGTTCAACCCTTTCGGTCAGTCTACCACGCCTTACTCATGTTGGCCTGTTATTATTGTCCCGTACAACCTTCCACCAGGCATGTGCATGAAGAAGCCGTACATGTTCTTGTCGTTGCTTATTCCGGGGCCGAAGAGTCCCGGCAAGGACATAGATGTGTATTTAAGGCCGTTGATTGATGAGTTAAAACAATTATGGAATCATGGAGTCGAAACATATGATGCATCCCTTAAACAAAATTTTCAGATGAGGGCTGCTTTGATGTGGACTATACATGATTTTCCCGCATTGGGAATGACGTGTGGCTGGAGCACACATGGGAAGCTAGCATGCCCTGCTTGTATGGGCGTGAACCCCGGTCATACGTTAAAGCACGGCAGAAAGCCCTCGTGGTTCGGATGTCACCGTAAGCTTTTGCCACCGGGCCATCAGTTTCGTAGGCAGAAGGATAAATTTGACGGGACAATCGAGCGTGAGGTTGTCACACTGGACTACCCATCTGGTGAAGAAGTGCTCTCACACCTGGAGGCACTTGATACTGACATACCACACGGAAAAGGGTGTGCCAGATTAGAAGATTCCAGGGTACGGGAAAGAGCACAACTGGAGAAAATTTTATATCTTCTGGGAGTTAGCCTACTGGAGGACGCTCGTTATTCGAAACAACATGGATGTGATGCATATTGAGAAGAACGTTTTTGATAATGTGTTCAACACAGTGATGAATGTCAAGGGCAAATCGAAAGATCACCTTAAAGCGAGAAGGGATCTACAACAGTTGGGTGTACACCATGAATTGCATCCTCGGACAGTCAGTGGGAGGACGATACTTCCGAAAGCACCTTACTGTCTAGACAAGAAACAAGTGAAGAAGGTCTGTCAGTGGGTTAAGAATTTGAAGCTTCCGGATGGGTTTGCGTCCAACATATCTCGTTGTTGCAATGTATCAGAATGCAAGTTCCAAGGGATGAAGAGTCACGACTGCCACGTATTCATGGAGAGATTCATTCCTATTGCCTTTCGGGGACTGTTGCCACGGGTTGTTTGCGAGACTTTGACTGAATTATCTCATTTCTTTTGAGATATATGTTCTTCTACGATCCGGGTGAGTAACATGGAAGTGCTTGAGAAGAACATTGTGGTGACGATTTGCAAGCTGGAGAAAATCTTCCCACCTTCGTTCTTTGATTCAATGGAGCATCTGCCTGTTCACTTGGCATATGAAGCTAAGATGGGTGGACCCGTGCAATATCGGTGGATGTATCCCTTCGAGAGGTAATCTTTAAATTGTTACAGTTGTTCGTTTACACTTAATGCGACACATGTTATCATTGATATTCCACCTAACTCGATTAGCTAAACTTCTAGGTTCATGTTCCATTTAAAGAAAAAAGTCGCAATAAGGCTCGGGTTGAGGGCTCAATTGCGGAGGCTTACGTAATGGAAGAACTTGTAAACTTTTGTAGTCAATATTTCGGGCCTGATGTTGATACAAGGTTAAATCAACTAGGCCAAAATGACCCCGATCAAGCACAAATTTGGAAGGGCAATTGTCAATATTCAAGCAGTCAGGTAGTCCGTTCGGCCGAACGTATACTCGATGGCTAACAAATGAAGAGTACAGTGCTGCAACAATATATGCCCTTCTAAATTGCGATGAAGTTTTGGCATTCGTTGAGTAAGTTAAAGTCTTAATTCACTTACATTGCTGTACATAATTGAAAGTGTGTGATAAGATTGCAGTTATATTGGTTTGCAGTGAGTTCGATGCGGAATCTTTAATCACTGATCCCGCTGGACTTGAATCTCATCAGAAATCACAATTTGTACAGTGGTTCAAAAGGCGTGTAAGATTGTTTAAAAAATTATATTATGTGTTATATACAGTTCTGTGGCCAATTAGTATACTGATTTATCCTTAATTTTTACCGTCATCTACAATAGGTTCAGTCAATGGATAGACCAGTGGCCTCCTGCTTGAAATTACTAGCTGAAGGCCCTAACAAACAAACATCCTGTCATGGAGGCTATATCATCAACGGGTTTAGGTTTAACGTAAAAGATGATGACCGAACAAAACAAACCCAAAACAGTGGAGTCTTGGTCAACGGCGACTGTTATGCCGAGAATTGCATGGACTTTTACGGAGAGCTAGATGAGATTGTTGAGCTAACATATCTGGGTTCCCAAAACCGCCTGGTAATGTTCAAGTGTACGTGGTTCGATGTCACATGCAGTAGAGGAATCCGTGTTAGCTCTCAAGGGATTGTAGATGTCAATGTCAAGTCAAGACTTGCATCAGACGAGCCCTTTGTGTTTGCTAGTCAAGCTGTACAAGTCTTTTACGCGGAGGACGTCGCCAATCCCAAATCTCATTGGTATACAATTATCAAGTCCAAGAAATTGCCCGTGACATATGACAGTGAGCTAGACTCCTTTCAAGCCGACCAACCACCTGTCTTGTTCCCTGTTGAGGTCAACAACGAGGAGGACGATCTTCCTCTTCCAACAACACTTCATGTGGGAGAAGAAGTCGTAGATGATGACGCGGAAGACGTGGAAAGTGTTGGAGATGATGTGACTGAGTCTACTGATGAAGAGGATGAATTAGAAGATGAAGAGGACGACGAGAAAAGTGATGAAGATGATGATGATTCTCAAACTGAAAATGATTGACTTGTAATGTTGTAACAAACCGGAAAAAATGTAGTAACATTTTAGAACTTGGTTTATATTGATGTGTTTTTGCACCTCCGTTCATATATATATATATATATATAGTGCCGATGATGATTTTTGCCAAATTATTGTTTTTAATGTGTTAATGTATTTGTAATTTATCTATACGAAGTCAGATATGGATAGGATACGGGCTATTCGTGGCCGGGTTGGACGCCGAGCTGCTTCCTCCCCGGTGGGTCCCACCTCGTCATTGCCCACTGATGACGAGGCACAGAGTGATCGCTTACAGTAGATGGGGCCCCAGCTCCAGCTCCAGCCCTAGCCGTCGCCCCAGCCGTCGCCCCAGCCCGACGCAGATTCATCCCACACGCGCGTGATTCTCCTTCTTCCGTGGGTTCTACCTCAGGTATAGTTGATAACGGTGTTTAGTACATTTTTGCTAGCCTTATATTTAAAGTATATTTGAACTGTATTAATGTCTGTGTTTTGTAGGATCTCGACGAGGCCGTGGCCCGACACGCGGGGTACGCATCGACCCCCAGCGTAAACAGAGAGTTACGCTCACCCAGGAGGGCCTGTAAGTAAAAAAAATCACATCATGCCTTATATTTAAAATTTTGGGGTGTTAATTTATATTTGAACTGTATTAATTTATTTATTTACTTCTTTGGCAGGATCCTGGAGAATCAGGCGAGGACGAAGATCGGCGTTCTTGTGAAGGGCCGATTCTTCGAGCCACGCCTGTACTGGAAGGACTGGGATGCCGCTGCGAGGGAGTCCCTATGGGAGGAGTGGCTGGTACGGTGAAGTATTTTTTTCTGCGAAAGTATTTGTTTAATTAGAGTTTGTTTTCTGTAGTTAATTTGTGTTATTGAATGCCTTACAGGAGGGGTTCACGTTTGACTCGCCTGATCAGCAGGCACTGGGGCAGCAGGCCTTCTTTGCTTACATCGGCAAGAATTACCGCCGATGGCTCCACGATGCACGGGACCGGGCAAAGAAGATGCTGCCCGAGGGTGCCCCGATGACGGAGATGATGAGATATCCCCCACATTGGATATCTCCGACTGTATGGGGGGAGATGATAGATCGGTGGGCTGCGGATCCAGGCTGGGACGCCAAGAGTAAGAGCGGGGCCGAGAACAGACAGAACAGAGATCTGACGCACACGGTGGGGTCGGTGCCACACGACATCGTCCGACACAAGAATGCGGTCCAGAACCCGGATCTGGAGGAGGATGAGGTCATAGCTCTGACGTATAATCAGACGCACGTGCGGAAGAAGGACAAGGACGAGGCACACCGGGCGGGCGACTATGTTTCGGATATTGCTCGACGGATCGATGTGAGTCAATTTGTTTAAGTTGTTAATTTTTTGTCTTTCTATCCTCAATGTCTGTTGCGTTAATTAATGCCCTAACATATCTTTAAATCACTGTTTTTGCAGGCCTCGTATGAACAGCTTAGGGGGTCCGAGCAGCAGTCCGGACAGCCATCAGCGTCCACTAGTACGGGTGCGAGTACTGGGGCATTGAAGCGATGGCTGGATACGCCGGAGGTCGTTAATCGGCCGAAAGGCCGCATACGCGGCCTGCCTAGCACGACTGCTCGTGCCGTGATAGGAGCGTCCTCACCCCCTGCTGCCCCTCCACAGACACCGGCTCCTCGGCATCCGTTGGACGATGAGGAGATCCAGCGCATTGCTACGATGGTGTTGAGGATGATCAGAGAGCAGGATCAGCGGGGTACTGTTGCTAGACATGCCGAGCCGGCCCCGGATCAGCAGGATCCAGATCTGGGACTCGGCAACCCTTGATGAGCCCCTTCTCGTGTCCGGTCCCAGCTTATCCCCCGGCTTATACGTCATGAGTATTTTTTATAATTAATTATATATATCTTTGTGTATTGATTATTATGCGTTGTTGAGAATTAAAAATTTTATTACAGGTCTGGGAAATAGAAAAAAAAATATTTTAAAAAAATTTGACTTTTGGCGACGGATTAATTCCGTCGCTAAAAGTGATTCTTCTATCAGCTTTTTAGCGACGGAATATTCCGTCGCCAAAAATCCTATTTAGCAAAGGAATGTTCCGTCTCTAAAAAATTTATTCCGTCGCTAATTTCACAAAATAGAAAATAAATTAAAATACGTAAAATATAATTAGCGACGGATATTCCGTCGCTAATTAATAAATAACTCCGTCGCAAAAAGTGCAATATTAGACGACGGATTTGAAAATTCCGTTGCCAAACTTTTAGTAACGAGCTTTTATACGAGGAACTTTTAGCGACGGATTTTTCCGGTTCTAAAAGCCTTTTTTCTTGTAGTGTTTTACATATTTCTTTTTTTACACTTTTTTTCTTTCATTTCTCTCTCCATATTTAACTCTAACTAATGTTCTCTTTCTTGACCCACTTTCTTACACTTTTTATTCTATTTCTCTCTCCACTTAAGAGTCTACTAATTCATTTTTTCTATCCTGACCTACTTTCTTCGCTTCCGCTTTACATTTTTTTGAGCACGGGGCTTTTTGATCCAAGGATAGAATGAGAAAAAGATAATATAATACTTAATTTTTTAATTTGTATGAAAAAATATTTTATGTAGGACGAAGGAAATATTTTGTCAATTCCCTTTAGAAAGTTGAGAAATATCTGCCTGGTCCCGACTTACTTTGTCCGTAAATAAGATACACGCGGCAAAGGCACTAGATATGTTTGTTTCGTGGCACATTCCGGTGCTCTGTTATCTCCGAGTAATATGTATTCTCCTCAACCTGTACAAGAACAACACATCTGAAACTCATCTCCACTCCCATTTGTGCACCTTTAGTTCTCTCTTCCTTCCGAGATGGTCATCAAACCCACCAAAAGCTGCCAGAAATGGTGGCGCGTGGCATTTACTGCAGTTAGGTTTTCAAGGGAGCTGCTGGCCCTGCTGCTTACAGCAAAGAAGAGAAGGAACCACAAGAGATGGCCTTTGGCGTTCGCTGGAATCTGTTGTACCAGGTTCTAGGTCTCACTCACCAAGAGGACCTCGCCACATCAAAGATGGCGTATGGCATTTGCCACCATATACTCCTCAAGAATCTTGATCTCTCTCTTAGGGAGGTTGCTGCCAAGAACAACAACAATGCTTTGCACGACGTTCCACCAATCTCGATAGTCGTTGACTCTGTTCGGGAGAGCAGCGGCTTGTTCAAGGTCGATCAAGAAAGCCTCGCAGCACTCGTCAAGGATAAGAACCTGGACCACTTCCGGGGCGTCTTGGAGGTGTTGAAGGAATCCTAAGCGATCTTAACAGTGACGCCCAAGCTGGCATCCACGGTGATGTAGAGGACTTGCGGCATCGTTCCCAGATCTATGGATCCAACACATATAAGACGTTCCGTGTAAGTTGCTTTCAGGTGTCGAAGATCTATAAAAGTTTCACTATTTACATTGTATTGTTCGTTGCAGCATATCTATTCTGGCATGGAATACATTACTATGGGCTAAAAGATGGATGGAAAATCGGTGGATACGTTACTATTTCCAGTTTTGTATCCTGCATTTCTTTGTCCCTAACTAACTTTGCTGTACAAAAGTTTTTTGAAAAATCATTAAACAAAGTTGAGAAGGCGACCAGAGGCCTCGGTCATTTGGTTGATGTTGTAAGAAACGGGATGGAGAAACAGATCTCAGAGACCCAAATTATGGTTGGAGATATTGTTCACCTAGAAACAGGAAACCAAGTTCCTGCCGATGGGCCGTTTTTGAGTGGTCAGTCGTTAAAAGTAAATGAATCAAGCTTAGGAGACCCGACTCCGAATTTCGTAGAAGTCGATTGCAACCTGAATCCTTTCTTGTTTTCTCGGACCAATGTGATTGACGGATCTGCTAGGATGCTTGTCACAGCCGTTGGCATGGACACACGGTGGGGTAATGAGAAGAGCTCGACGAACCATAACAAAAAAACACCACTACAAGCTAGAGTCCACAACCTCGAAACCTCAGCCAAGAGGAAGGTCTGTTTCACTGTGGCTTTTCTGGTCTTAGTTGTTTCCTTGGCTCGTTTGTTCTCTGGTAATACAAAGAATGGTGATGGATCAATTGTGTTCATTGGTGGAAAGACAAATGTTGCCCATAATTTCTATTATATCACAGAAATCATAGCAGTCACTCTTGTCACAGACTTGGATAGTTTCTCATGGGTTGTTAAGATCTGTCTTGCTCATTCCATTAAGAGGATGATGGGTGGCAAAGTTTTTATTCCAGAATTCTTGGCTTGTGAGACATTGGGTTCTGTTTCCACCATTGTGACCGATAAAGCCGCTGCATCAATGCTGAAAGGTTCGCGTCAATTTGAGGAATGCCTTAAAGCTGGAGTGAACATTAAGATGGTCACAGAAGAAGACATCTCCGCAGCAACAACTAGAGCAACTGAATGCGGGATACTCCAGCCCAACCAGGACAAGAACATAGGAGCAGTAATAGCTGGCGAGGAATTCCGAAATTACACACCTGAGGAGAGACGGGAAAAGGTTGATGGAATTCTTGTGATGGCACAATGTTCACCACTTGATAAGCTTCTTATGGTAAAATGCTTGAAACAGAAAGGCCATGTGATTGCAGTTGCTGGTAATTTGACAGATGACGTTCTGAGTGAAGCTGATGTAAGAATCTCCATGAGGATTCAAGGAGATTGCTTGATAGGCAAGGAGAGGTCAGATACAGTTACCATGGATGACAACTTTGATTCAGTAATGATGGTTTTGAAACAGGGGAGATCTATTCTTAACAACACCCAAAAGCATATTCAGTTCCAGTTCACTGCTACTGTCCTTTCTCTGTTGAACAGCTTTTTCTCTATCACTACAGCAAGTTGGAGCCCTAACATTGACAAGAAAGTGGTGTACACGCTAGTCCAATTGATATGGGTGAACCAGATAATGGGTTCGTTCGCGGCCATGGCATTTGGAACAGAACAACCTGGCGAAGAGCTCATGGAAAAGCCACCCGTCGATCGTTCTCAGCCATTGGTCACTAACATCATGTGGAGAAACATGGCAGCTCAAGTTGTCTATCAGATAGTCATCCTCGAAATCCTGGATTTTCGGGGTCAGTCTATTTTTCAGGTGAATGACGAAGTGAACGACACAATGCGTTTTGTTGTCCTTATTTTCTTTCCGGTTTTCAACATGTTCAATGCGAGGAAACTGGATGAGAAGAACATTTTCACGGGGATACGCAAGAACCGGGTGTTTATAGCGATAGTGGCAACCATCATTGTTCTGGAGGTTGTGATGGTGGAACTTCTTCACCAGTTCATGAGTTTCGAAAGGTTGGACTGGTTGCAGTGGATGGTCTGCATTGGAGTTTCATTTGCATCTTGGCCGATCGGTCTGGTTGTGAAGTTCGTGCCAGTCCCAGATAAACCATTTCCCAGCTTCCTCGGCTTATTCTTGACTTTATTCAAGTTCAAGCCAGATTCGCAGACTATACCAAGATCCAATTGAATTTCTGTGGAAAATTTTAACTTGATTTGTTAGGAGTAATTAGTGTGTTTATCAAGCTCAGTAGTGGGTTAATATATTATTGAAGTAGTGAGTTAGTAGAAACTTAATTGCATGACTTGGAGTTATTTAGAAGCATTATAATGTTTCGTGTAAAAAGGCACGTGGTGTTAGTGTTAGAAGTAAGAGATGAAATTTTAGTATAGTCGCGTGTTCTCTTCAAGATCACTCTATGTCCCATTCATTGTGATTGTGTGAGCTTGAATGACCCTTATTATTTCCAACAAATTCTTGCTCTTTCGGTATTTAAAGGTGTTGGATTAAAAATAAAACAAGATAAATAAAATATAGGCATATTCTAATTAAAATGAAAGACTTATTGACTATCTTCGAAGTCATGGTTTAGCGGTGGTTTTAACTATCCACATTTTCTCTCTCTTTTTCTTCACATGTATCTATTATCTCCCCACTATATCTTTTGTATGTTAGAAAAAGAAAAAAAAGTCCATAAAAGGGGAGAATGCAGAAAAAAGACATACAATTTTTTTTCTCCATCTCATTTATTCTTCTGCAGTTACACGTATAATTGCATATATATACTAATGCCAAGGAAAGTGGGTTCGCAGTCAACGTGGAGGTGCCACAAGGAATGCAGTCCGAGTCAGATGCCAAGTATGTTAAAGTGGGACACAACAAGGGTGGAGCAAGGGCAGAGACCAAGGGCTTCCCAGACAAAGCTTGAGGGTGGCAGTGCTGCGAAGCCAACGACACACAGTGAATATATGACGACAGGCACAGTCTGATGCTTAGGTCCAGAGTGAAGGTCATGTATGTTTCTCTCTAGAATTCCAGAGAGAATGGGTTTTAGAGAGAGAAAGTGAAATTGTCAAATGAGGGAATCCCCCTGAAAATGAAGTCCAAGACCCCTATTTATAGAGGTTGAGATGATGATGTCATTACGCCACACATGGTGCTCTCCGGGAGTGACACGTCACCGAGGGGTCCACAGCTGCCTGTGCTCCACGGACTGTCGAATCGCATTTTCACCTGGCCTGCCCCGCACAGCGTCGCTCTGTCTGTCTGGAAAAATTGGCTCCCAGAACGTCGGTGTTGCCAGAGAACACCCCTTGATCTAGCCACCAATACGAGCCCTTGTAGAGTCCCATAGGCCTGGTAGCAGTGGGGAAGGCTCGATGCTCAACTGCCAGGTGGACTAGGCGTTATGCCCTCCGGAGACCTGCTCCCATCTCGGAGTGACCCGGGGGTCATAGTCGCTAGGGGTGCCGACGCAAACCTCTAGTGCCGGAGCACGTAGGCCAATCACGAAGACACCCTGACGGAGATAGTGTCCTGGAGAAGTCGCCTATCCCGTGGGTGAGTCCTTGTGCTGGAGCACTCGGAGCGCATTAAGGTAGCATCCTGGAAAAGCCATCTACCCGATGGGCCGAGGTAGCATCCCGAAGGAGCCGTCTACCTGGCGGAAGGGGAGTTGAAAAGCTCCCTGGCGGAAATAGTGTCCCGGAGGAATCGCCTATTCCGCGGGCCGAGGTAGCATCTCGGAGGAGCCGTCTACTTGGCGGAAGGGAGTTGAAAAGCTCCTTGGCGAAGATAGTGTCTTGGAGGAGTCGCCTATCCCCGCGGGTGAGTCCTTGTACCGAAACACTCGGAGTGCGACAAGGTAGCATCCCGGAGGAGCCGTCTACCCGACTGGCCGAGGTAGCATTACGGAGGAGCCGTCTACCTAGCGGAAGGGGAGTTGAAGAGCTCCCTGGCAGAGAAAGTGTCCCGGAGGAGTCGCCTATCCCCACGGGTGAGTCCTTGTGCAGAAGCACACGGAGCATGTCAAGGTAGCATTCCGGAGGAGCCGTCTACCCGACTAGCCGAGGTAGCATCCCGGAGGAGCCGTCTACCTGGCGGAAGAGGAGTTGAAAAACTCCCTGGCAGAGATAGTGTCCCGAAGGAGTCACCTATTCCCGCTGGATGCTGCACACTCCGGAGAGTGGGTCGAAGCAGGTTCCATGTGCATGGCGGGGTGCATGGTGTGGTGAATGAGAGTGGTTCCTGGGGGCATGACACTGTGACAGAGAGCCTAGGAGCAGCTGGACGCATGGGCGCGGCAAAGTGAGTGAGGTGCCGGGGGCACGGTAGTGTGACAGAGAGCCAAGGGGATGGATGTGTCAGCAACGCGACGCATGGGCTGGGCAGAGTGTTGGAGTGCGGCACCCGAACTTTGGTAACGGGGTCGCAGAGACGACGCTTGGGTGACGGACGACGAGCGTTGCAGAGATGATGCGCGGGCGATGGGAGTCGCAGAGCTGGCGCGTAGATGCGGGTGACCAAGGTCGCGGAGATGACGTCGGGCGACGGGGGTCGCGGAGATGTTATCCGGGCGACGGGGGTAGCGGAGATGATGTCCAGATGACGGGCGACGGGAGTCGTGGAGCCGGCCCGCCGGCGATGGCGACGGGGGCCGTGAAGTGGGTGCGTGGCCATGGGCGACATGCGCCGTGAAGCAGGCACGCGGGCAACGCTGGGCATCCCTGAGAGAGTGAGGTGATGGCGTGCGGCGGCGAGCGATGGTCGTCGCGACGACGAGCGGACAGTTGTGGCGGCGACGGAGCGAGGCGACAAGCGACGATCGTTGCAACTACGACATGCGACCTCGAGTGACGGTGGTCGGTTGTCAAAGTAGGTGGCCGACCCCCTTAATGGGGAAGGCACGCCAATCTTGTGAGCGTTGAAAAGTTGACAGTTGAATGTGCCGATGTGTCATGAAAATAAGGACCCCCAGTGGGCCTATAAGTGTAGCCAAGATAGGTTGGGAACATATACTAATTTGAAATGTGTGGATGCTCAACCCTTCATTGTTCACAAATGTATTTGAACCTGCATCAGCCCAAAAATAACTAAACACTCGATATGATATAGCATTGACCATCTCAGTGACCTCCATTATAGACAAACATGTGTCTAAGGTATACAAAGTGAGACAAGGTATTAATGGTACTTTTGGGAATAGCTCAGATAAATTTAGGAACTTTTTGATAAAACTGAAATTTAAGTGCTATAAATTTAAGAGCTGAACATGTATTACCGAAAACTTTAAGCGACTAAATTTTTACCACCGCAAAAATAACTATGTTTGGTAAATCATAAGCAAATGTTTAAGAATTGTTCCATTCTACAAATTTATCCATTTCGCCACAATTGTACATTTATGCACTGATTTTATTATTTTTATTGTCCGACTCTATAAACTCTTATGGCTTGCTTGTTTGTTCCCTTTGCTTGGTTATTGCATTACTTTGATAATAATACTAAAAAAAGACCTTCTATATTATGTCCCTCTTTAGAACAAATACACCAAAATGAGTACTAATAGAATTGGTTCATATAGAACCTACCAGTATGAGGGTTGATACATGTCTCAGTCACTGTAACTGAAACAACTCATGCGCTTTCCTAATACAGACATTAGCAATATTCCTACCACGGAAATCCCAATAGCCAGGCTCGCTCTATAACGAGGAATTATCAATCTTTTTTCCAATCTCATGCTGATAGAGAGAGTGTAAAAATATCCAGGGTAAGGCAATTGGCAGAAAACTGAATAGACACTAGTAGAAAAAGCACATAACATATAGTAAAGAAGTTAATTTCAAATGATTGGTATGTACGCTCTAATGTATTATACCTATATAGGGATATTAGGCTTCAAATGATTGGTATGTACGCTCTGATGTAGTATACCTATATAGGGATACTATGCTTTGAAGTGGTATATACTCCGCTCTGACTCCTATATTGCTATCCTACGCTCTTCCTCTTTTACCTTCGATTTTGTAAAGATATTCCCCTAAATAGTAAATTCAAAACATATTTATTTACCCATGCAGTCCAACTTCTTAAAATTAACAAATGGCAAATCATTAATTAGAGAGCAACCGATGCATATAATCAATAATACAGTTCAAGATAAATCGATGCATATAATCAATAGTACAGTTCAAGATGATCTAACCTGAAAGTCTGTTACTTTAACCTAAACGGAACAATTAAATTGTTAGAATAAAGTCTACACTATGATATTATAAACTCAATATTGACCCACTTATACTTCCAAAAAGAAACCCCCCTCACCGGATACGTAATAACCAAAATGTCCCTTAGGTGTAAAATTATCAAAAACACCCCTCCCACACTTAAACCACCACAACAACCTTCCTATAAAAGTCACTAAAATACCCCTATCGTATGTGAATCTACTAAAAAAATCCCCTTTTCAGATAAAATTACCAAAATACCCCCAAGGGATTTTTTAAGTCGAAAAAAATCTTAAAATGCTATTTTAAGCATCTTTAATTAATTTTTGGGTTAAAAAGTATTTTAAAAAATTTTCGCTCGAAAGTCTCGAATCGGTGTCGGGACCGAGCGCTTAGAAGTCGGTTTCGCTAAAAATACCTATCAGCCACGGAATAGCACAGAATTATAGATAATGAAGCATCTCAGTATAATAATATTTTTTTAAAATTTTTAGATTAAAATAACTTGGTTTTGTATGCTAATTATTTTGAGAATATTTTTTAATCGATACTTTAATTTAGCATCCTTCGCGGACACCGAAAATTCCCAAATTTTTACATCTTGTAAAAATATTGGGGGGTATACTGTTTTGGATTTTATTTCAAATTATGACCCTAACTAGTTATAAAATTTCGGGCAAATCTGCCTAACCTACCCCTCACCCCCAGTGACAATTACGGTCGCTGTACAAATTCTCACACACACACACACACACACACACACTTACTTCATCTTCCTCACTACTCCCCCTCTCTGTCGAGGCACCCATAAACACACACACAATTTACACACCCTAACACACTTAATCACTCACTCTAACATATTTAAACACACAATCACTCATAAACACACACACACACACACACACACACACACCCGAAAACACATACACACTCTGTTACACCAACACACACGGTTACACCAACACACATGGTTACACATACAATCACTCACTGAAAACACTCAGTAACCCTCTCTGCTTTCACGCATGTACACACCTACACACAGTTCATCATTTAATACCTACAAACACACTATAATCACTGAAACACCACATACGCACACATTTGCACATAACACAGCAACAAGGCTGCTGATGTGTTTCCCCCTTCCACTTTGTCCCTGTTCACACACAAACACGTGAACTGTACGCTACACCTCGATCTCAACACCCATATACTGGAACATGTAACTCTGGCATAAACACACACATACACTCAAGAACACACACACTAGCTGCCCAAAACACACACGCAGTTACCTACAACACACCCTAAATTATCATACTAAAATGAACATGAAAAGGGAAAGATTACCCGTAGAAAACTTCAACTCTCTCTCTCTCTTCCTTTCCCTTCCCTTTCCCCGAGCTCCCTGTTATCTTCCCTTCTCTCTTGCTTTGTTTTTTGTTCTTGTTCTTGTAATGTTTTTTTTTTCTTCTTTTCTTGTTTACTTTTCACCCAAATTTCTTTCTCTTTTCTACCTTTCCATTTCATTTAATTCCCCTTAATTTAATATTACATTGCCTTAGTCATCAAATGCACAAGTAGGAGGTGGCAACTATACATGACCTGATTTCCTAAATCTTGACACATAAGTACCATTTTTTTTAAATTTTAAAATAGCCCCCAAAGTTTTTCAAAATTACAAAATGACCTCAGAAGCTTTCAAAATTACATTTTTGCCCTAAAAACTTTTCTGATCATTATTAATTTAAGAGGTAACAACCCGAGTGGTCCTTGTACTATACACGTTTTGCCACATCAGTCTCTAAATAAAAATTTTATCCATTTTAATCCTCAAAAATTGCGCTGTTTGCCATAGTAATAATTTTCTCAACTTCCGTCCAAAAAAATCAATTTGTGGATGCCACACAAGGGGCACAAAGGACACTTTCCCTCTCCCCTACCTGTCTGTTTCCGTTGCCCCCATCCAAATCTAGGCGGCCGAAAGCTGGGCATTGCTGTCATCGGCGGCGAACCGGCTGGATCTTCTGCCGCCGAATTCCTCACGAGGGGCGGCGTAGAGACCTTCCTCTTCGAGCGTAGCCCCACCGCCGCTAAGCCCTGCGGCAGCGCCATCCCCCTCTGCATGCTTGACAAGTTTGACATCCCTTCGCACCTTGTTGACCGCAAAGTTACCCACATGAAGATCATCTTTCCGTCCAATCTCACCGTCTATTTCGGCAAGACCCTCAAGCCCCACGAGTTCATCTTCATGCTCCGCCGCGAAGTGCTCGATTCCTACCTTCGCTCCCCGGCCGAGTCAAACAGCGTTGTCTCCATCAAGGCCCTCGTCACCGGTCTTGAGGTCCCTTCCTCCCCCCACGCTCCTTACCTCGTGCACTACACGCTCAACAACTCTACACAGAAATCCCTAGCCGTAGATTGCGTCGTCAGCGCAGATGGCGCCAACAATAAAGTCGCCAAGTCCATCTACGAGGATAATTACACCTGTGCCATTGCCTTCCAAGAGAGAATCAGATTGTCAGACCACAAAATGGAGTATTACAACAATCTCGTTGAGATGTATGTCGGCAACGACGTTTCACCCGATTTCTACGCCTGGGTTTTCCCCAAATGCGACCATGTGGCGGTCGAAACCGGGACCCTTAGCTCGAAACACGATATCAAGCTGCTCCAGTCAGGCATCAGAGCAAGACTCTTACCCAAGATAGAAGGCGGGTAGGGGAGAGGGTAGTATCCTTCGTGCCCCTCGTGTAGGGTCCAACTTTTTTGGACAGAAGTTGAGAAAAAAGATCATTATGGCAAACGGCACAATGTTTGAGGACTAAAATGGATAAATTTTTTGTTTAGGAACTAATGTGGCAAAACGCGTATAATACAGGGACCACCCAGGTTGTTACCTCTTAAGTTAACACTAACCTTTTATATATATATATATATATATATATATATATATATATATATATATGGGAGCCGATCCACACCCACTAGTGGATATTATCCACCCAACCGCAACAAATTGTTGCGGTTGCTAATCATTTCCCCCCACCCCCTCATGTCCTTCCCTCGCCCCCCACCCCGCACCCCCCCTCCCCCCCCCCCCAAAAAAAAACCCAACCGCAACTAAGAGTTGCGGTTGGCCTCTTATCCATGGCCCCTACGCCCCCTCCCCCCACGTGGTGCCCCCTCCCCCATGGCCCCACCCCTTCCCCCTCCGTGATGCCACGTGGTGTCCTCCGTGATGCCACGTGGTGTCCTCCCCCTAAAGCTTTGGACGCAAAGTCTTCTGCAATTTTTTTTTCTTTCGCAGCCTTTGACTACTGCTCACTCACGGACTTTTTTTTTCTCTGTCTTCTTTCATCTCTCTCCCTCACTTTTTCTCTCTTTATAATCCCTTCTCCCCGAACCCTTTCTTCCACTCTCCATCGTCTTTACCGACTGTCTTCTAACTCCATATCTCACCTACATAATCTCCACAACAATACAAACAAAAAATTTTACGCTAGAAGATCGGTAGATTTTTTCGCTAGAAGATCGGTAGATTTTTCTTCAAATATATCAAGTCAAAACAAGTAAGTAATTTGAATTTTCTTATAATTCAATGTTAATTTTAAATTGTTCTTACCAATGGATTGTTTAAATTGTGTTATGCTTAAATTGTTCTTACCATAGTCTAAAATTTGTGTTTTTTGACAGTTTTTCATGAATTTATAAAAAATAGCTAGAGCTACATTTTGTCAAAGTGTAAAAAAGAGACCCTAGTTATTCTTAAAATATCTATATCAGAGAAAAATTTCAGATTTTTCCAAAGACTGGAAAAGGGTTAACTGATACAGGGAACCTTGTAATTTTGCAGTGTAATTTAAAATATCAAACTAGAGCGATTTCGCGCGAAACTTTTATAAGAACCCTAGGATGTTGGGAAGTTCCATTTCCTAGGAATTTGGACCATTCTGAAGTCATTGCCTATTTTTTGGCCGAAAGCTTTTACGCGTTCGATCCGGACACCAGGTCGGGATTTTTTGGCGAAAAGTTCGTAAAATACTTTTTAGATCAAGAATAAATTCAGGAAGCTTAAAATAGCATTTCAAAGCACTTTTGAGATTTTCTGATGCCAGGGGGCATTTTGGTAAATTGCCACCCCGAGAGGGGTATTTTGGTAATTTTACGGTATTAAGGTTTTCAAAGGACTTTTTAGTCCAGAAGTGTAAGTCAAACACCTGAAAGGTTATTTTCGTTAGGGCGATAATGAACCCCTGGGGGCATTTCGGTAATTTGCCGCTCATCGGGGGTATTTTGGTAATTGAACATTGTTAAATTTTACGGTCAATGAAGGAAATAAATTTTAATGCCATGTGTGTTCCTAAGGTGCAACACTATGTTTGTTTAATGTGAATACGAAACGTAATTGTCACTAAAGGTGAAAACTTAATTAGACAGTTTTTCACGAATTTATAAAAAATAATTAGAGCTAGATTTTGCCAAAGTACAAAAAAGAGAGCCTAGTTATTTTTAAAAGATCTAGGAATTCGGGCCATTCCGAAGTCGTTGGCTAATTTTTTGGCCGAACGGGCTTTTACGCGCTCGATCCGGACACTGGTTCGGGATTTTTTGGAGAAAAGTCCGTAAAATACTTTTTAGATCAAGAATGAATTCGGGAAGCTTAAAATAGCATTTCAAAGTACTTTTGAGATTTTCTGATACAAATGGGCATTTAGGTAAATTGCCAACCCGAGAGGGGTATTTTGGTAATTTTACTGAACGCGAGAGGGGTATTTTGGTAATTTTATGGTGTTAAGTTTTTCAAAGGACTTTTTAGTCCAGAAGTGTACGTAAAACACCTGAAAGATTGTTTTGAAGCTGGTTTGGGGCGTTAGGGTGATAATAAACCCCCGGGGGCATTTCGATAATTTGTCGCTTACCGGGGGTATTTTGGTGATTGAACATTATAACACAACTGGAGGAAATAATTTTTATTTTTATTTTATTTAATTCTATGACTTGTTGAGAATGATATACATTTTTATTTTTTAGATTTCAGTATCAATATGGATGCAACTGGAGGAAATACTTTTTGTGAAGGTTCTGATCCACCTTACTTGGGTCAAGTTTTTCAAACACTGGACGAAGTTGAAGCATACTATAGAGCATATTCGAAAACGATAGGTTTCGGTATTAGAATTAAGACGAGTAGAAAACGGGCGAATACAGATCAAATTTGTGGAAGACTATTTGAGTGTCATAGAGGAGCACCGTATGTACCCCCGGTTGTTCGGTCAGTGACGAAGGGCCAACAAGACAAAGAAAACGGGACACATTTCCGGGTACCGGCTGCAAGGCCCATGTGTATGCAGTACACCGGAGAAATGAAAGCCATTGGGTTGTGACGGGAGTGGAGTTGAGCCATAATCATCAGTTGATGACCCCTAGTAAGATTAGTCAAATTCATCAACACCGAGAAATAAGCGCGGCACACAGACAACTGATATTTACAATGGCCGAGGCTAAAATTCCACCTTCTAGAATGATGGGGGTTTTCTCAAGCCAGGTTGGGGGGATTGACAAGTTGAGTTTCAACGAAGTAGACCTTCGAAATGAACTTCGTGTTCAGAGGAGAGAGTCTTTCGGTAAGAGTGATTCTCAAGCTACACTTGATATCTTCAGGCACCTTCAGAGTGAGAATTCTGGCTTTTTCTATAGTCTCCAACTGGATGATGAGAACCGCATTAGTACTATATTTTGGGCGGATGCCCGTTCTAGAGCTGCTTACCAAAATTTTGGGGATGTTGTGACGTTTGACACCACATACCGCACAAATAAGTACTCTATGCCTTTTGCTCCGTTCACCGGGGTGAACCACCACTATCAGTCAATCTTGTTTGGCTTTGCCCTGCTTAGGGATGAGACGGAGGAGTCATTTACGTGGTTATTTGAAACGTGGCTTAAAGCAATGTATCATATTCCTCCAAAGACCATCATCACCGACCAAGATCTGGCAATGAAAAATGCAATCGCTAAGGTCCTTCCAGATACTCACCATGGCCTGTGCACATGGCACATAAGCAACAAATATCCCGAACGGCTTCACAATGTATATGCAAACCATCCGACATTCAAGACTGACTTTAATACATGTGTGAAGAAATCGTTGACGGTAGACGTGTTCGAGGAGAGGTGGGCCAAGTTAATGGATGACTACTATTTGCACAATCATGAATGGTTACAATCGTTGTATGAGATCAAGACACAGTGGGTCGGTGCCTACACCAAGAAGTTTTTTGCAGCCGGAATGACTACGACCTCGAGAAGCGAAGGTATGAATGCATTCTTTGATGGGTACGTAGGCCATTCTTCAAGTATACAAGAGTTCGTACTAGAGATGCAGAAAGCTCTTGACAGGCAATTTTTCCTTGAGAGAGAAGCCGACGCGGCTACAGTTTACAAAGAAAGAGCCATAGTAGTCTTTTCACCTTTGGAGGCTCATGCGGCTCAAGTCTATACCAAGGAAATGTTTAGACAGTTTCAAGAGGAACTACTAAAGTCGAATCAATATAGCATGACAAAGTTGCACGAGTATTCCACCAGAGATCTCAAGGTTTATGCTTTGACAAATGTGACGAATTTCGCCAATCCGTGCTCTTCGTCGGCTCCGAGGAGCAGAAGACATTTTACCGTAGCAGTTTGTAAGGACACCGGGTTGGTTAATTGCAACTGTCAACTGTTTGAGCATAAAGGTATACTTTGTCGACACGCGTTGAGGGTTTTTAGCGCCAAGAATGCTCATGAAATCCCTCCACAGTATATCTTGGAACGGTGGACGAAGGAAGCCAATAGAGTCCACGGTCACATTCCTTACGTGCCCAATGTTTCAGTTGATTTCGAGCAATCTGAGACGCTGCGATATAATCACCTTTGTAACATCATGCACGGTTTATCATTGGATGCAGCGTCAACATTCGATGGGTACAGGTATCAAGTTGAAGCAGCCGCACGGGATAAGGCTAACCTTGCACAGTTTAGGGCGGCATTACCAGAAAGAAGAGACAGACCGCTCAATCGAGCTTCACAGCCAGTCATTGACGGCACTAGCCTGCAAGGTGAGGAGGACGACATTTTTGATCCGATTATTTCTCAAACAAAAGGGCGAAAACGAGCAATACGCATGAAGAATCCGATTGAAGAAGCAACGGGTCAAAAAAAATTGCGAAAGTGTGCGTTGTGTAATAAGATGACTGATCATGACAAGAGAAACCATTATAAAGTGTTAGGTATCGAACCTGGCAGTATGGTCGAAGAGGACGATGATGATGATGAGTGTTAGGGTTAATGTTTCAGTTGTATAAATTGAACTTTTATAATGATTAAATTTGTGATTTGGTTTGTGGAATCATAACTTCCGAAAAATAACGTTATTTTTTTTGTCACTTTTTTTTTGCTCATTGCACCTTTGGCACGCTAGTTAGCCCATTTGTATCAATTTCGGAAAAAAACGAGACACATTATTTTTTGGGTTTTCCTACGAAGGCCCTGTTCGGGCACACTTTAGGGCCCAATTCATAACTTCCGAAAAATTACGTCGTTTTTTTTGTCACTTTTTTTTTGCTCATTGCACCTTGGGCACGCTAGTTAGCCCATTTGTA
Organism: Escallonia herrerae; assembly: GCA_033070095.1. NCBI lineage: Eukaryota > Viridiplantae > Streptophyta > Magnoliopsida > Escalloniales > Escalloniaceae > Escallonia > Escallonia herrerae. Next base: position 6,742 of record JAVXUP010000618.1, on the reverse strand, counting down.
TCAATTTCGGGAAAAAACGAGACACATTATTTTTTGGATTTTCCTACGAAGGGCCTGTTCGGGCACACTTTAGGGCCCAATTCATAACTTCCGAAAAATTACGTAGTTTTTTTTGTCACTTTTTTTTTGCTCATTGCACCTTGGGCACGCTAGTTAGCCCATTTGTATCAATTTCGAAAAAAAACGAGACACATTATTTTTTGGGTTTTCCTACGAAGGGCCTGTTCGGGCACACTTTAGGGCCCAATTCATAACTTCCGAAAAATTACGTAATTTTTTTTGTCACTTTTTTTTTGCTCATTGCACCTTGGGCACGCTAGTTAGCCCATTTGTATCAATTTCGAAAAAAAACGAGACACATTATTTTTTGGGTTTTCCTACGAAGGCCCTGTTCGGGCACACTTTAGGGCCCAATTCATAACTTTCGAAAAATTACGTCGTTTTTTTTGTCACTTTTTTTTGCTCATTGCACCTTGGGCACGCTAGTTAGCCCATTTGTCCAAAATGCACCAATAGTAATAGTAAGGCTAATTCAATTTTCAAAGCTTAATATCCAAAATACAACAATAGTAATAATAATCCATACGAAGTCTATTACATATCAGGATAATGGTAAGGAAGGCGTCTAGCTACACTCTTTTTCAGCTCCCAGGCTATCCTATATCTAAACGTCAGGGCATCGTTTCGAGACCACGTATCATATTCGAGCACATCCGAGCGAGCTATGTAGTCCATGTACTTGAGGACGTAAATCCCGCAATCATGACTGTTATATTGCTTTGGTCGGTTTTGTATTGTCACGACCGTCCAAGGATCAATCATTGTTTTGCTCGTGATGGCTTCCCCCTTAAAATGTCGGCACGCTAGTGGAATGATAGTAGTCTGCATCCAACAATAAAAAAGGATATCAAGCCTATATAACAAGAAGAATAGACAATGAGCGAAGGTCAAGAAATATAAACTAACCACCGCATTGATGTACGTGGAGTACACCTGCGCCAGCTGCCGACCAGGTCCGTCTTCCCTTAGGCTATCGTATATGTGGACCACTTTATTCTCTGGAAAAAGAACTAATAGGAAGAAGTGGCTTGCATGAAGAGCAGGTAGCATGATTAGGTTCGCCTCAGCTGCGTGACATTGATAGTCCGCGTTCAAGTAGGAAAGCACGTTTGCAGATGGTCTCCATTCACCCTTGCTTGTCCCTCGCGTCCTCCTCCATTCTGTGAACTCCTTCATGCTATTCACCATGAAGGGGATAACAAAAGAGGCATACATGTTGAGCTTCAAAGTTTGGCAGGTGTTATAATTTAGCTCTCTAACACGGAGCAGATCTATATACGCGTCAATAAGAAAATTTGAAATATCTGTGTTTGGCGCCAACAGTCTTAGATCAGAGTGAGCTAGGAATCCTGAAACTGGAAAGTCTGCTGTAGCGATTGGCTCATGCCCAAAGTAGTGCCGGTCGATCCAATCCCGTTTGGCCGGACTCAATGGCTTCGTCGGTTGTCCTTTATCCGACCGGATGCTTGGGCGCGATGCCTGGATTCCTACTTGGGTCACCTCTGGCGCCGATAGTCATACGCGTCAGGAGGCAAGCGAGTAGATGGCTCCCACACCTGACTCTGGGGCTGATGGTCGTACGCGTCAGGATGGAAGCGACTAGACGGCTCCCACACCTGACTCTGGGGCTGATGGTCGTACGCGTCAGGAGGGAAGCGAGTAGACGGCTCCCACACCTGACTTTGGGACTGAGAGTCGTACGCGGAAGGAGGCAAGCGAGTAGACGGCTCCCACACCTGACTCTGGGGCTGATAGTCGTACGCGTCAGGAGGCAAGCGACTAGACGGCTCCCCTTGGTAACCCCGGTACGCAAGACTAAAGTTTTGAACTTCAGTCTTGTACCTCTCAATGGACCTCTTGAGATTGTCAGGAGCCTGCGCGACAAACCAGTCAAACCCCTCCAGCTGCTTGAACACCTCAGTGCCCTGGTCAACCTAAAAAACATGCATACAAAATATGGCTAATCATTTCAGGCATGGTAGATAAGGTGCGCAAATAAAAATTGAAACAACACTAGCATGACTTACAATGTTCAATGCCCAGAACTGGTCATAGATCTCACGTGGCGCATACGATGTCTTCCTCGCCTGGGAAGGGCGATTCACCCTCGTGCGCGTCACCTTGAGAAACCATTGCAGGTACTCCTCAATGCTGATGCTGTCGGCCTTCAGCGATACAAGGCTATCATATGTTTCTTGCCAGGTATTCCACTGTTGCACCTCGTCGCTCAACAAATTCAAGGCATCAGGCACCTCGAAGTTCGGCCCTCGACCACTCCTGTATGACCGCATGTCTACAGCGGGTTTTGGTATCCCTTGTAGACAGCCAGCTTGCCTCATAGCTCGATCGGGCATCTGAAACTCACATACTTCGAAGTGAATAAGCGGCACCCGAACCAAACCTGCCAGCACGTACGACACCGGAAGTTGCCAACACCACTCATCCAACCGATGCATCACCTTGCTATATGGCTGCCACGTCACCTGGGATGCATTGAGTATCTCTAGTTCCCCCCGATAGAACTTTAGATGGTGGTGCGGGTCTACCCGTCTCCTCCGGTTGGTCGTAGGCCCCCAGGCCCACACCCTAGGCCACGTCTCATCGGAATATTCCCGCGGTTGTGGACGACCCGTGGGTAGCCTCTCGTAAGACCAAACCTGTGAATGCAAACATTATCTGGAATTAGCACATTGATGCACGAATATATTGACACGTCAACCAAGACAATAAATGCTCAAACCTGTAATAGAGTGAGGCAGGCGGCAATGGACTTGGCACTCTTTCTCGTAGCTTTGTGCAGTGCTCGATATAGGTGCGCAAGGACAGCTGAACCCCACGAATACGAGTATACCTCCTCAAGATCCTCCAAGAACACCATATACTTCGGATGCACCGTGTTTTTCGAATGCGTCGGAAGTAATATGGCTCCAATAATATACAGAAGGAATGCTTTCGTATACGTCACGAAATCGTGAGGAGTGTATTCATCCGGTAGCACGCCATACTGCTCTCTTAGCCATTTAAGTTTGATGCCGTTCGTTGTAAGAGCTTCCCTCGGAATTCCCGGGAAATACTGCCTAGCCATCTTCGCTATGGATGCAGACGTTTTGCTCGAAGTAATGGGTTTGCCGTGACATGGGATTCCAAGTATAAATCCGACGTCCTCTAATGTAATAGTCATTTCACCAAACCGGAAGTGAAATGAGTTCGTCTCGCTCCTCCATCGTTCAACTAGAGCGGATATAAGGCAATCGTCGTGTCGAGACCAAATCCCGGGATCGGTGAACATAGATAGATTTTGACGGTGTAATAGTTGTATTTGTTCCTCGTTTAGTACCCACTCATCGTGGTGACTTGTGCTTTGAATTGTTTCCAAAACACCCCTATCGACACCGTCAAATACGTGCCTCGCGACGTGGTCATCGTCATCGTATAGGATTGATGTATCATGAGGTCCGGCGTTGAAATCCATATATCTAAGAACAAAATATAATCGTAAACCAACTTAGTATCCATAATATTTACATTCCAAAACTATAAATGGATCTTTAACCTAGCTTACCAACGCATTACCAAAATGCCCACTGGCATCAGAACAATCTCAAACGTGCATTGAAATGCTATTTTAAGCTTTCCGAATTTATTCTTGATCTAAAAAGTATTCTATGGACTTTTCGCCCAAAAATCCCGAACCGGTGTCCTGATTGAGCGCTTAAAAGCCCGTTCGGCCAAAAAAATAGCCAACAACTTCGGAATGACCCAAATTCCTGGGGGATGGAACTTCCCAACATCCTAGGGTTCTCATAAAAGTTTCGCGCTAAATCGCGCTGGCTTGATATTTTAAATTACAGTGTAAAGTTTCAAGGTTCCGCGTATCAGTTAACCCCTTTTCAGTATTTGAAAAACTCTGAAATTTTTCCCTGATATAGATCTTTTAAAAATAATTAGGGTCTCTTTTTTGCACTTTGGCAAAATCTAGCTCTAGCTATTTTTTATAAATTCATGAAAAATCTTAATTTAGACGCCCTAAAAATCGCTAGGGAAAATATTTTTCATCAAATACCGCTGCTGGCTGTGCAGCAGGATTTCCTACAATTGACGAGCCATTCCTAACATAAACACAATTAACATTTGGTACAGACAACAGTTATAGCATAAAGTTAACGTTATACAAATATATACATCAACAGTCAACGCTATCCATTCCTACACATCAGTAGTCAACTTTATACATTTTTACACATTACCCCTCCCTCCGTTTCCTTCTCGCTCTAATCTGGAGAAAATCTATTCCGTTCTTGAGCGAGTGCCATGTACCAATACTCCTCATCGAGGAGCATTTCGCGCCGATCCCTCGGCATCGGCCTCGCCGGATGAGTTTCTCGTAACCCATCCTGCATCATCCGAACCACCCTTCTCCCCGCATCAAAGGTATACTCTTCCCTTTTATTCGCTCGTGCCAACTCCTCACGACGACGTCGCTCTAACTTTTCTACCTCCTGCCCCTCCATGGCTCGCATCTCCTTCGCCTGATACACCAGGTGATCCCTTTCCCTCACTACCTCAATATACCTTCGTTTCCAAAAGTTCTCTACATGATGTGTCCGGTATACGGTGTTACCAACCTTCACAAATCCCACCGGCACCTCAGGTTCAGTCTCTTCCTGTTCATCCTCCCCATCCTCTGGTCCGGACAAATCTATTTCCTCGGGCTCCTCGTCATTTGGCCAGGGGTCCTCCTCGGGATCTTCCTCCTCTTCGTCCCCGGCCATGACGTGCTCATCAATCCATCCAGCTCCAGCCATAATCTCCTGCAAGGCATATGAACTCACATCAGACTTACAACACGGTATAAGTAACTTCAACACCTTTCTGCCCCCGTACACACTTAATATTTATGTCTAGTTCTACGGACTTTTCGACCAAAAATCCTGAACCGGTGTCCGGATCGAGCGCTTAAAAGCCCGTTCGGCCAAAAAATAGCTAACGACTTCGGAATGGCCCGAAATCCTGGGGGATGGCTTCAAAACAACCTTTCAGGTGTTTGACTTACACTTCTGGACTAAAAAGTCCTTTGAAAAACTTAACACCGTAAAATTACCAAAATACCCCTCTCGGGGTGGCAAATTACCAAAATGCCCCTGGCATCAGAACGATCTCAAAAGTGCATTGAAATGCTATTTTTGGCTTTCCGAATTCATTCTTGATCTAAAAAGTATTCTACGGACTTTTCGCCCAAAAATCCCGAACCGGTGTCCGGATCGAGCGCTTAAAAGCCCGTTCGGCCAAAAAAATAGCTAACGACTTCGGAATGGTCCGAAATCCTGGGGGATGGAACTTCCCAACATCCTAGGGTTCTCATAAAAGTTTCGAGCTAAATCGCGCTGGCTTGATATTTTAAATTACAGTGCAAAGTTTCAAGGTTCCGCGTATCAGTTAACCCCTTTCCAGTATTTGAAAAACTCTGAAATTTTTCCTGATATAGATCTTTTAAAAATAACTAGGGTCTCTTTTTGCACTTTGCAAAATCTAGCTCTAGCTATTTTTTATAAATTTGTGAAAAATCCTTATTTAGACGCCCTAAAAAATCGCTATTTTGGAATCTATAAATGTAATACCGCTCATCCGATCTCGGATTGATCTGATTTTTGTTTCCTTCAATTTGTATTTTTCGTTATCTTTGATTTGAGTCTACAATGACTATTTTTGAACTTTGAAATTAATATTGAATTGAATTATAGGAAAACCCAAAAAATACTTACTTGTTTTGACTTGATATATTTTAAAAAAAATCTACCAATCTTCTAGCGGTTATCCACCGAGCGTAAAGACGATGGAGAGTGGGTCAGCGGAAGAAAGGGTCAGCGGAAGAAAAGTGAAAGAAAGGGTTCGGGGTGGGAGAGTTTATAAAGTGGAAAAAAAAAATCCGTGAGTAACCACGTGGCATCACGGAGGGGGAAGGGGGGGCATCACGGGGGGAGACACCACGTGGGGTGGGGGTGGGGGACCGCAACAAACAAGGGAGGGGGAAGGGGGGCCATGGGGGACATTGGGGGGGGGGGGGGACACACGTGGGGTGGGGGTGGGGGACCCCAACAATTTGTTGCGGTTGGCATGCCAACCGCAACAAAGTGTTGCGGTTGGGCATGGTGGGGGGGACGGGGCCACGTGGCGGGGGGAGGGGATGCCACGTGGTTGGGAGAGAGGGGACGGGACACGTGGCGGGGGAAGGGGACGGGCCCGGGGGAAGGGGCCAACCGCAACACTTTGTTGCGGTTGGGGGCATGGGGGAGGGGAGGACGGGGGGCCATGGGGGGAAAGGGAGGCCACGTGGCGGCCGAGGGGAGGACGGGGGAAGTGGGGCCATGGGGGAAGGGAGGGGAGGCCACGTGGCTGCCGAGGGGACACCACGTGGGTGAAGGGGGCCAACCGCAACTCTTTGTTGCGGTTGGGCAGGGGGGTGGGGGGAGACGGGGGGAAGGGGGAGGGGGGGCCATGGGGGAAGGGGGAGGGGAGGGGGTCCATGTGGGGCGCAACTGTAACTCTTTGTTGCGGTTGGGCAGGGGGTGGGGGAGAGACGGGGGGAGGGGGGAAGGGGTCCATGTGGGGCGCAACCGCAACACTTTGTTGCGGTTGTGTACTTACAATCAAAAATACCAACCGCTACTCTTTGTAGCGGTTT